>VDFB02271358.1:273639027-273736276 GCA_007258455.2 Sequoia sempervirens
TGGGTGGGGTTATGCTAGGAAAGTTCCTCTTTCACACCCAAACATGCCAAAATAGTTTGATCCACATTCTATTGATGAAGTCTCTTAAGAGACCAAAGTGCAAAAGGGCATAAAACTTTGATGACCGATTACTCAAATATCGTGGCACTTGGAAACATTTTGTCTAAGGCTATGGGATCATATAGGTCATTTCTATAATAAAATATCTTAGTTTTTGATAGATCCAAGTTTTTTTCCTGTGGTGAACAAATTTTAGTTGATGGAAAATGGATTAGTTGCATGTAGTGTAAAGTTGGAAAGTGGTGTAACTTTCATTCTGTTTGTCATATGACCAAATTGACTATTCCAACACATCCGTATGGATGGTTTTATGCTAGGAAATGTCCTCTTTTGCACCCAAACATGCCAAAATAGTCTGAGCCAAATTCTATCGGCAAAGTTTCTTAAGAGACCAAAGTGTAAAAGGGAAACAAACTTCAATGAGAGATTACTCAAGAAAACTATGGCACTTGCAAATGTTTCATCCAAGACTATAGGATCATGTAGGGCCAGTCTACAATAACCTCTCTCACTTTTTGATAACTCCAAGTCATTTTCCCATGGTGAACAAATTTCAGTTGATGGAATATAGGTCAATTGCGTGTAGTGTAAAGTTGCAAGGTAGGCTACTTTTTGTTTTGTTCTTTGTGGGGCCAAATAGTTAGCGCTAACATGTCTAGGTGGACACATCTACACTAGGAATGGTCATCACACTTCATTATAAAAGGTTCGTAGTCTTTCCTATTCAACGAGTCACAACTTTTCACCTTTGAAAAGTCACAACCAAATTCATATCATCACTATTCATGAGAACCTAAATTAATTTATTTGCAAATTTTTAGATATGCTTGGGTAAAAGGCAATTCTTGAACTTTCAATTGGTTCTATTTTTGTCATGCACGTCTCTTGAAGCTATTTATTGACTATTGTAAGCATGCAATTTTAACTTTTAAAGTTGTATTCTTCTAATTATTGGGTATGAATTCATGTTTAGAAATAGGATGAATATTTATGAAGTTTGCTGTTGGAAAGGTTGATTCATGGTCTGTTAATCTCCAATAATCCAATGCCCTTATGATCTTTAATAAGACTTGCATGCCTTGAGTTTTTGTTTGTGAGACTTAGTTGTTACTTTCCATTTTCTTTTGTTAATAGTTTTATGATGTTTTCTTTATCTACATAATACATGAAGCATAAAGCATACAAGCGAATCTAGTAGCATCAAGCATACATGTGGAATGGTAGATGTCTTCCTCAATGATATAAAGCATGAAGCATGATATCATGGAGCATGAAGCATACACATGAATTTACTTTGTGAAGCACATGAAGCATGAAGCATGAAGCATTACTATATTCATATGATTGATTTAATGTTCAATAATATTACAAGATAATAATGTTCAAACTTTATTATATATTTACAATTATAGAAAAGAAGAGTGCATGCAAAACACTTGGATTTTAAATATTTGAAGTAAAACATCTACAAATATCTATTGAAGCATGGATTTATAATGCAAATATGGACACCATCAATAAAAAGGATTTTTATTAACCAAATAGCCATGTAGGCATACAATGTCAAGTAGATGCAATTCAAAATATGTCCAAAATTTCCATATAGGCATACAACAAAGGACCCCAATGAAAAGTCATTGCTCTCCAAGTGAATGAAACAAATGGGTGGCCTTTATTGGTCGAGTGGATGGCAATTCATATGACACTCGTTTACTCTAAACTCGAGGGTTGCTCCTCCTAGGGTTTAGTTCCTCATCAAGCTTTATTTGTCACAATAACAAGTAAAGACATTAATATATAGAAATTACATTATAAAAAATGATATATTTAAAAAAAAATCACTTACCACCACTAGAAAATATCTCTCCTCAAGCGAAAGATTCACATTATCATGTAGTGGCATGCCCAAGTCCTATAAAAACCATCCGAATAGAAATTAAACTATCAATCAATAATCATTTGATTTTTCACTAACTAACAACTATAACAACAAATGTAATTTGAAACTTATTAATCTGCCTCATACCCCCGTGAGAGGCATCAAGTTGTCTATTGTAGAAGATACACCTTGCTCCATTACCCTATCAACATTTGGAGGCATTTCCACTTCCATCATCTTAAAATAAAATAAAAATTATACAATCATAAAAAGTAGAATAGTGATGCAGGTCATGGCTTATAATGTATGAGATAATCAACAAAATTTTGAGTACTTATTGAACTATATATTTCTTACTATTATGCTTACTATTTTCCCTATCCATAGCTCGTTCAAAAGCACCTATTTTAGGTTTTTATCCATAGCAGCAAGGTGACGAACTGTTTGAAAAAATGCCTAAAATAAATGCGGTCTCATGGTGATGGAATGCCATGACACATTTATTTGTCATGGCATTCCATCACCATGATATCACATTTATTTGAGGCATTTTTTCAAACAATTCATTTCCTTCTCTATGCTATTATGTTGGGATGGGGTGGATGGTATAGTGTGGTCTTGGTTGTGAGATGGAGGGGGATCTTGAGATGAAGAGGGAAAGGTGTTTTGATCATGAGGGAAAGAGGATCATTAGATGGAGTGGAAGGTGTACTTTGAGACCACATTTCGAGAGCGATCATACAATGAAGTGGAAAGGATGTCATTAGATGAAGTGGGGGAGAGGGGATTGTGAGAGGGGGCATGAAGGGATATCTTTCTCTTGAGATGGAAAGATATCATTAGATGAGATGGAAGGGATATGTTGTTCTTGATTGGAAATGGGATCATGATATGGAAGGGGATCATATGATGGAGAAGGGTTTCCTTGATCTTTATATGGAGGGGAATCTATATTAGAATGATTTGGATTAAGAGATGGACATAGTTCAATTGATATGGATGGTGTCATAAGGGAGGAAGGTTTTATACACTCTTCAACTTGGATAGATGGATCGATAGGGGATTCATTTAAGATTTAGAGTATTAGGGTTTATCTTGACATGGGGGTGATGAAGGTGGATGAATGATATGGGAATATTGCACCACTTTGTTTTTGCATGGGGAAACAACCACCTTTGCAAATAATCCTTGGAGGAAACTTTATTATGAGAGACATGGGATGACTTTGGTTGGTAATAGTGGGGTGATGTGGATTTTAAGGATGCGGGATATGAAAGTAGAATAAGAGGTGGAAGCTTCCATGGAAATTGGTAAATTGAGGATGAGGATGAGGACCTTGAAAAGGATTTGGAGGGGAATTTTGGCTAAAGGCTTGGTTTCCAATTCCAAATGAAGGGGAAGGATAAGAAAGAGGAGATGGATTAGGATTGGATGAAGGTAGGGAGGATGGAAGCTTAACACTGATTCCAGGAGACATCTAAGCATGACATCCTTAAAATTATGGAAGTAGTAGGTGAGGATAAAATTAGTGGTGGTGGATGGGGATGATATGGATGGGACTTGAGGGGAGCTTTGGATGGGGGATTGGTATAAAATTGGAGCATTCTATCTATTAAAAGTGGATTCTAGGTGATCCACAATGCTTTCATTATCATCATTGGGATTATATTTAGGTTGGTCAAAAATGCTATCCTCATCATTATCAATATGGTTGGGGTTGGTTGGAATGGATGAAGTTGGATTAGAATAGATTAGGTTGGAAAGAGGATATATTAGATGGTTAGAAATGGTGGAGGATTTATTGGAAGAAAGATTGGTATTGATTTTGGATGAGGATGGAAATTAGGATGATGGACTAGAAATGAACTTGGGGATTGGAAGAATAGGATCTAAGGATGAAGATGGAGGATGGGATCAAATTTGGGGATTATATGGAGGATGTGATCAGATTAGTATGCTATGTGAAGTAATTGCATTACTGCTTATGTTGACTTTCTAAAAAACTATATTGGAATTGAAATTTTGTCATCTATCAACATATATTTATTAGTTATGCAATGTGAAGTAATGCTTTGAGTTTGAAAGATGTGCAATGCATTATAATTAATGATATGAATATTAACTACATAAATCTATTAGGTACAATTCATTAGTTAAACCCTTTATTCTATTACCTGAGTGAAGGTTTGAACTCCACCGCCACTGGGAGGTGTTGTGAAATATCCAATATTAACCTATTCAACATCCAAAATAAAATATTACAATACCATTCATATGAAAATGCTATTTACATGTAATATTTATAATTTTTTACTAGTTACACACCTCAAAATTAGATGTAGTAGTTAAAAGAAGGTGGAGGGCCGGTGAAAATAGTATGAACACTATGACCTGGGAATTTTATTACAATCATTAAAATAAATTTGTTAATCTTGCATTTCAAAAATGAAATTTAATAAATTAAATTCAATGAACATGATAATATTTACTTGAGTATTGAGGCTAAAATCCTCATTCAAAATGACATCTGTCATTGCCAATTGGTCAAATGTAGATGTAGCCTACTCACAAGCCTCCTGACTGTCTGTGGGGTCATATGTGGAATCACAAGCCTAAAAAACATGGGGTGGAACCGCTAGCCTAAAAAATATGGGGTGAAACCCTACCCCTCAAAGTCTCCCCTGGCTCACATTGTACTGCAAAAATCACACACTCGATGATACTCTAGGTCATAGAACTAATAGATAGTATAGTATCCACCTCAACACTCTCCTTCATGATGGAAGTGATAGCAACATGCTCATAAGCCAGTCTAGCGAGTGCTCGTCTTGCTGATTGCTAAGGATCGAGACATGCACTTAGTCTATCTTGTGCCGACCCACCACCTCTCCCCTGAAAGTCCCACATATCAAAATAGTTGGGGATTTTGTTGAGGAAAAAATCACAGTAGAGTTTCCTCGAGAAATATTGAGGGACCTCATTATTGTTTGAATGGAGGATGGTAAAAAAACATCCACCACCTCTTCCAAAAATTGCCCTTTATCCCTTGGTGGTTGCACAAATGGATAATAAACCTCTTTCTTGTAAGGTTAAGAGGTTGATTTGTACGTGGGTTAGCAAATAGTGAACACAAGTCATATTTTGTAATTTTGTAATTTTTTACTTGTTTGTAGGATAGTTTGTTTGCATAAAAATATTTGTACTCCCACCTCTTATTCACACAACCACTTAATTGCTTGCTAATTGCATCTACATGTGTTAACATAGCTTGAAGTGAATTTGCAAGCATGGTTCTTTCTGAGGTTGAACTTATAGGATCGTTCAACCTGCAATTAACTCCTCAATTTGTTTTTGGTTGTTTTCAATTTCCCCTAGTTGAGGAATTGTTGGAGGATTTTTTTTATTGTTGTTCATTAGGATTTTTTTGGTGTTGTTCATGAGGAGGAGAAGGATTTTGAGGAGAATCAAGTGGATTTTCAACTCCTAAAAATTAACAAAAAAAACATATTAAACCTACCTATTTAACAACAAATTCATAAAAAAATAATAATAAAAGCTTACTCCTTGGAGCTCCCCATCAACGTGGTGACATTTTGGAAAAGAAATAGCAATGATTCGAAGAAGAAATTGATGAATTTTGGGTCTGCACAACACAAGCACCCTTTGGAACAGTTTATAGGTCGCGAATGAAGGAAATATGATAGTCTAAAAATGATTTCATTTTTCTTTTTTTTTCCTTATAGAAAATCATAACACATTCACGTTATAACATGGGTGCATTATAAGTTCTGTCACATGAAGCCATAATGCAAGCGTGTTATAGATTTTCATTTAAAAAAAAATTGGCCACTTTTTGGCCCCCCAACTTTTTGCACCCGCCCTCAAGGATTTGGATCTTAGTTGCTTGAATGCTTGAGTTCTTTGGAGACTTAAAACAAGGGTTAGCCTTCACAAAACCATAACGTGAACACACATAGAACTTGACATGATGTTAGATCTTGAATTGCTACAATAGTTCATTGAAAGGCTGCTCTTGATTTGCTCAATATTGCTCTTGATCAAAATTTTGCTAATATATTTTCATTTAGTTCTTGTTAGATTTGAAATGATAAAATAACTAGGTATTTATATACAATTGTTCTAATTTCCAAAAAAATAGATTCCAAAAGTCAACATTTGAAATTTAAATTATGAATGTTAAAATTCCACCAATAACATATTAAAAGTTAGTCCTTGAAAACATAGGGGGACCCATACACCCATGGACATATGGTTCCTAACCCTATCTTCTAGGACATTAAGTGTTGGGATCAAAACATTAACTGCATGCATTTATTCAATGCTTGTAACCCTTTGGAAATTAGTAAAAATAGGCTTTGGAATGCATAATTTAAGAAATTAGGATCTTAATTAGGTCCAATAATTTAGGGGGGGAAAAAACATAGTGTGAAATTGTTAAGGGTGACAATTTATGACACTACATATAGAAAATCATATTTATCAAGAGACTACTACTCTTGTAGAGAAGTTGGAAAAAAAATCTACTTTAAAA
This sequence comes from Sequoia sempervirens, assembly GCA_007258455.2. Taxonomy (NCBI): domain Eukaryota; kingdom Viridiplantae; phylum Streptophyta; class Pinopsida; order Cupressales; family Cupressaceae; genus Sequoia; species Sequoia sempervirens. The sequence goes on from VDFB02271358.1 coordinate 273,645,519, forward strand.
TTGAGACAAGATCGATGGTAAACAAGTTTTGGATAAATGGAAGAAACTAGTGGTGCAATACTAGGATGGGGGGTCTTTTCAGAAAACCCATCTAGGTAGCCATAACATAAAATGCATCCGAGCATAGAAATCTTTGGAAACATATGCAATTGAAAACTTAAAGTAACAATTCTTCTTTAAAACTTCATTGATATTATAAAATCTATTACAAGGTTCAACTATGTAATACAAATAACTAATTTATATCAGCTTCAAACACCTACAAAATCACCTCTAAATCATTTGCAACACTTTGGTGGTTATTGGTATCTTCCTTCTCAACTTCTTGTTGTTGCAACCCCTTCAAGACTTCTCTTCTCTACTCTTGGGTGTTGGATTCTTCCTTTTTGGAGCTACAAATTAATTTTTGAAATTAATCCAATATGGCCTTCAAAGCCTCCTGCAATCTACTACCAATATTCTAGAAAAAGATGCATGCATGAGTGTAAATCCTTGTTGTGCATGTAACCTCTCCTACAACAAGTCTGGTGCCCAATTAATTTTCTAGCTGCACATGGGCATTATAATTCTCTTTCATGCCATTATTTAATATCCTAAAATTCAATTTTCCCAACTTGGGCATTGGGTTTTAATTTTTACAAAATTTGGAATTTTTAGCACATTTAATGTGCAACTTACAATTCATTAAATTACAATTTTTGGGCCAATAAATAAAAGATGAGTTATATTAATTTGGCCTAGTTTTTCATCTAAAGGTAAAATTAAAAAAAATATATACCCATCCAATTTAGTAAATAGAATTTTCTAAGCTTCAAGAGTGCCCAAACAAGTTGCTGTAAAAATGCTTGCATCTAGAAACCATGCAAGAAAAGAAACATTAGGGTATGTGTAGGATCATCATGGAAAAAATAGGCCCTTAAGTGGCGATAAAATTCATAAAAATAAGAGTTAGACAACTTGACGTAAAAATTTGAATAAGTTATCTGTATTATTTCAAAAATATGTAAGAATAGAATTTGTAGCAAATTAAACATAGTTTCTAAACTACTGGGTTTATTTAAAAAAAAAAATCTATTTGGTGAAAATTTGAAATTTCAATGTAGTAGTACTTAAATTTTAGGGAAAAAAATAAGAAGTAGTTGTCTGTCTAACCACCCTAACTACAATATTAAAATGATAATATTTTTTATAAGATTTTAGATATAAGTAGAGGACTCATTTCCCGATGTGATGCATATTTTTTTGTAATTTTTTTCCATGTAAATAATTAATTATGAATTTTTTTCTTACAACTTTTAAAAAATATAAAAACTTGTATGTCTGACCACCTTAACTTGGTCAAAACTTCATGAAATTCAATTTTTTTTAATCCTACAATATGCGAAGTATAGAATGTGATGCATGTTTTAGATTCAAAAAATGTGATACCATTTGAAAGCTATAGATGTTTTTCAATCAACCTACCAATTAGGGCTTTAGTTGTAATTCAAATAGAAAATAAATAATAATTATTTATTAAATTCAAAGTAAAGAATAATTTATATTGGTGGAAAGCTGAGAATCAACTTTAAAAACCCTTTTTGTTTCATCAATTTTGGGTAAAAAAAGGTCGTCAACCACATACCTTACACATACCCATCATATTGCCACTTTTTGGCCCATCATGCACATACCCATTAAATATTTTTTTTGGGGATGCAACATTTCCTGGTACCCATGGTTGCTCTTGCATCAAACACCCAGGGTAAGTGAAATGTTCCATGAGCTAAAACTTGTGAACATTGGAAAATCATGTGCTTCCCTTTTATCTGTCCTTCTTCCTTATTCACCTGCTTCTTCTTCTTCTTCACTTTACTCTAAATCTTCCCATCTCTTCCTTCATCTTTCCTCTCTTCAAATCTCTCTTGGAATTTGACCCACCACAAACTAACCACCACCACCAAATCTCACCTACAACATCCTCTACAACTTCTACATACAAATATGTATTATGCACACACCAATTTGCAACAGTATCATCTACTACGTCCTCATACAAATCTACATTTTCTGCTCCATGGAAATTGAAAATTTCCATCTGCAAGCTCTTGTCTTGCTTTACATCCTCTTCTATTCTCACCAAAGAAGATAAAGAATAATCACAACTAATACAAAACTAAAATTTACCTCATTCTTGTTCATTGTCCCAACATCCTTTCCCTCATCCTTTGTTGCAACATTCATCTCCTCACTTCCAATGGAAAGTTTTGCAAACTCCTCTTTGTGTTTGTCCATCATTTCTCCTTCCAACAAATTTTTGATTCTTTTCATCTCTTCTTTCAACACTAAATCATCTTCATCTTCACCAATCTATTTTTCAAACTTAGGACTCTCCAACTCCATAGTTTCAACTTTCAAATTTGATTTTATTTCTTCATTTCCTACAAACAAATCAATATTAAATAAAATATGTTTTTCATCATTTTCCTCTTCGTTTACATTTGTAGGGGCTGCTCTCATACCTTTCTCATCCTCAACCTCTGCAACTTCATTATTTATTTCTTTAACTATATCACTCATATTGGTAACAACTCTATTTTGCATAGCCTCTATTTTATCCAATCTCAAATGGATGTCTATTATCATCTCATAAATTTTATTTCTTTGGTACTGGTTCATAGTTATCCACACAATTGGTCTCTTCGAAATAATCTTCATTATCTTTTTCAAATTCATATTCACATTCAACAACTCTCCTCTACCCAATTTTTTTTGGAAGACATACCTCTCTCTATGCCATCCTTAACCTCTGTTGGAGGACAACAATGGACTCACATGTTACACCCAAAGATCCTAATGCCAAACTACTTCACGTTCAACACTCTATCTACACACTCGAGAACACTAGATTTGATACCATTTGATGTAGTACAAGGATGTGGGGTCTTTTTAAACAACCCATCTAGGCAAATATAACATAAAATACATCCTCATAGAAATCTTTGGAAACATATGCATTTGAAAACTTAAAGGAAAAATTCATATTTTTAACAATTCTTCTTCAAAACTTCATCAATATTGGAAAATACATTACAAGATTCAATTTTGCAATACAAAATCAAAACTTAACTAATTTATATCAGCTTCAAACACCTAAAAAATCACCTCTAAATATTTTGCAACACTCTGGTGGCTATTGGTATCTTCCTTCTCAACTTCTTCTTGTTGCAACCCCTTCAATATTTCTCCTTCTTTGCTCTTGGGTGTTGGTTTCATCCTTTCTAGAGCTGCAAATTAATTATTTAAATTACTTTGGAATATGGCCTTCAAAACCTCTTGTAATCCATTACCTATATTTTGGAAAAAGATGCATGCATGAGTGTAACTCCCTATTGCATGTACAACCTCTGAGCCTACAACAAGTTTGGTGCCCAATTAATTTTCCAACTACACATGGGTGTTTTAATCTCTTCCATGCCATTATTTAATATCCCATAATTCAATTTTCCCAACTTGGGTGTTGGGTTTTAATTTTTACATAATTTGGCATTTTCAACACATTTAATGTGCAACTTAAATTCATCAAATTACAATTTTTGGGCCAATAAATAAAATACAAGTTACATTAATTTGGACCAGATTTTTACCCAAATATAACATTAAAACATTTATATTACCATCCAATTTAATAAATAAAAATTTCCAAGCTCCAAGAGTGCCCAAACAAGGTGTTGAAAAAATGCCTGCATCTAGAAACCATGTAAGAAAAGAAACATTAAATAAAAATATTTTTGGTGATGCAAGATTGCCTGGCACCCATGAATGCTCTTGCATCAACAAGGTCCAAATTAGTATAATAATGACTTAACTCATTCATGTGAGCATGCCCATCAAAATAGCAACAAGAAAGGTGGCTAAACATGAGAATTGAGGTGTAAATGTCCCTCATTTGTGGCTTTGGTACTACATCGTTATGTAAGGACATAAATAGAGATTGTGAGATAGTTTTATTACTTCATCTCCCCATTTACATCCATGCCACATTATTTTCATTGAAAATATGGTAACAACAAAAATGAAGTAGATTTATTTCCTAGGGGAAATATCTAATCTTCATTTGAAGAAGGTTTTCAAAATTATCCCTAAAATTATGATTCATGTGGTGTGGGTTATGTTGGAGATATTTTTATTTCAATTGTGCATATATAGAATTAACATGGAAATTTCATCAATATTCATTGCTATGTTTTGGGAAGCTAGGGAATCAAAAGAGGTTATTAGAGTTGTCAAGTCTTTAACCAGACCAAATTGTGTTGAGGCCTTAGGACCATTCTTCGTGATGTAGTTATAGGAATTCAATTTCATCCTCAAGGAGTTTTTTGGTAGGTATTCAATATCGTCCTAACTTCTCTCTAGACTCCCTTTATTATGTCAATAATTGGGATAGATTAAAATTTGTAAAAATATAAACAAAAAAAAAGAATTAATTTTCTTAAATTTACCATTATGGTCATGCCTTCTCCAAGGTATTGACCAGTCATGTGCTATTGATGTGCCTTGAGATAGTGATGATGAAGAGGATACTAATAATAAGTTTTAAAACAATGTGAATTTTTTTTTGAATTTGTATATAATTATTTCTATAACTCATTTGGTTTTAACCTGGACAATATAAATTTTACAATAGGATAATTGCCACTTTTAGTTTTACACTTGAATGGGGATTTCATTTCAACTAAAACTCTATGGGGATTTTTGTATGTGGCCCTCCAAGAAGGAGCAATTGAACACTAATATTTTTCTATAGTTCAATATACATTTATGGTCCTTTAGTCCAATTTGACCTTGTAAAAAAAAAGATTGAATTATATAAGATACAATTACTTTTATTTTTGTATTGTGGATTATAATATTATAAAAAAATATTTACTTAAATCAAAAGTTGTTTTGGATCAAATTATTATAAGTAGAGAAAATCAATCTCTTGAAATTAAAGATCCAATGACATAATTAAAGAACACACCCTAATCCTTCCTAATCCATACTCAACGTTAAATGAATATTATTGTTAAAAAAATTATAACTTTAACTTTTAAATAAAAAATAATGAACATATCATGACACATCGCGATAACTTCAAGAAAAACACACCTCACTTTTAATAAAATACAAAATATTAAAGAGAATAAAAATATTAAATAAATAAAATATGAAAAGAAAAACCCACCTTTACCTTTCAATTATAAAATAAATATTAAATAAATTCCCAAGGGACCAAAGGCGAGAAAATATTAAACCCGAGAAAAACGAGAAGGAAAAACCATCATGAGAATAAAATAAAGACTTAAAGAGAAACAGAATGTCTCAACATAGACTTAGGAACCAAATTATAACAGTCAGTGTGATCTTGGAAAACTATAAGAGACGGCCAATCCCTGCAATTTCTATCACGCACTGCACCATCCAAGACTTGTGCTCTTCTTTCAGTTTCTGCCTGCTTATAACTGTAAGTAATTAGGTGTTTTTATGCCTTTATTTCCTTCTAAATTTTATTATTATTTTGAGTTATTTTTTTATAAGATTTTAGCAAAAGAGGTAACAGTCAATTTGGTTAATCTAGCTGCTTTGTTAGACTAGCTGAAAACTCGTGTTCTTTTACAACATACTATTGGTGTAGTTACAATTTGGCAACACTACATCAGGCACATTTTAATAGAAGATGAATTTTCTAGCAAAGAAGTGCCATTTTCTCCTCTATTTAGGGTTGAACATTCATATTTGATATTAGTTCTTCATGAAAGTTTAGTTGTTTTTGTTATTTATATATAATTAAAAGCGTAATTTTTAAAATGCTTTTTTAAAATTCTATTATAGTAAATTAATTATAATTTGATGTAATACTTTTTTTTGATGAATAGGCATAATATCTATATTAATATAAAAGATAGAAATGCATATTCTATATAAGTTCTTAATGCTCAAATTTGGGAGGGGTAGGAGGTCAAGGTGAGTTTTGCACAAACTAGGGCTTGCCCAAATACATTCCTCAAAGAGTCAAAGTAGCATTCAAAACTTTTAGAATTGAAAAATGGTGATGGTAAGGAGGCTACATGGTAAATACCCTTGCGGGGGAGACTCCTAGCAATATTGCACCTCCATATGACTTATCCACCATGTCTCCATGTCTTTATAGTTCTATGTTGGGGTACAAGAGAAAGGTTTCAATGCTTATTACCACATGTTAAGGGAATGGTGAGGTGGTAGATTCATGATACAATGTTCATGATTTGAATTTAAGACCCATTTATAATAATGGAAAGCCAAAATTTATTTCGGATTAAAATTTTTTTGATTAGGAGAACCATCTTTCAAATCATATCCTAACTTGTAAATTTCTTAAGTTTTGGCTCAAATTGGTAGACTTGCATGATTAGACTTCTAGTACATGGAGGCCTTATCTAGAAGGGTAAATCAATTGGCTCAAAGGGATTTTTAATACTTGAATTCAAATTGGACAAAGGTAGGGAGTACATTTTGAAATTTGGTCCATGGGTCATGAGGATGACTATGTGAGTGTTAGACTATAGTTTCCCTCTTTTGAGTTTCATTAAAATTCATATATTTCTAGCCTCATTTGGATTAGGCAACCTTACCTTGCACTAAAATTTTGGAAATCTCTAGCTTTGAAAATAATTATATGTTATGTTGGTTAATTTGTGTGTATGGCTACTGAGATTCCCAATAAAACATGTACAATCCTTGCTCAATTATGTGTGGAGATGAACTTTACATATTAATTTTAAGAACATATTACTTTGATGGTTAGAGATAGATCATGGAATCAACTAGTGGATTATGAAAGACTTAACTTTAAGATGTATGAGGTGTTTTGTTCATTGGCATCTTCCTTCTAAATGTGAGAAAAAGATTTTGAAAACTGAGAGTTTCCTAGTGAGCCAATTTGGTGGTTGGGAGCTAAACCCCATCATCATTTGGTTACCTCTCATAAAATCAAATTAAAAATATGTTGGGGTAGAATCAATAATCTATGAATTTAATCCACATAATCAATGGACTAAGAGTTTAGGGGGTTGTTGTACAACAAAATTAAATGTCAATAAGGATTCTCCTCTCTTTCCTTTCATCCCTTTAGATAAAGATAGTTGTTCTATTCGAAAGGTTAAGAAGGAACATGATGTTGTTTTAGGTGGATTAGAGGTAAATCTAGTTCTTGGTGAATGAAATTCCAATAATAAATATGGATGCATTGATGATAGGGATACTCAAAAACATGAATAGATAAAGGCGAAGGAAAAAAAAGGAAGATCCTTATAGTAGCACACCTTTGATGAGCCAAAGATCATTCACTTTGAAATAGTATGTTGATATGGTTGTATTTTGATTATGCTATTAAAAGCAGAAGGAATAATTCTCTAAACATGGGTTGAATCTAATGAACCATATGTTGTAAAAATTTGCACTTAGATGTCTTTTTGTGGCCCTTGGGTGCCTAACCTAGATTAATAAGTAAAAAGATATAGTTATATCTTTTAAAAAAAAATATGTGGGATGAGTTCGGGGCTATTTTATTTACTCAAGAGCCATAAATAAATGTCATTTTATATAATTTTTCTTTTTCTTTTAACACAATGTCCTTTATGTCATTATATAAAATAATTATTAAATTTTAATTAAAACATACCTATCCATGTATATGTATGTAGTAAATAAAATAGTTATAAAATAAAATAAAACAATTCTTACATAAATTAAAAAAATTATATCTTTTTCATTTATATAATTTAAATAGATATTAATATATATTAAATATAGATAAATACATCAATTCTTTAATATTTATTTTTTATTTAATTATAAATTCTTATTTTCATTTTTTAAAAATTATAAGATGATTTCTCTTCATAAAATTTTGACACTTACTAAAAACGAATCCTTCAAAATATTTTAGATAAATACTTATTATAATTATATAATTTTCAGCGATATTTATGCTAATTAAAATTAAATTTTAATTTTAATGAATGGTGTGTTTTCTTCTATTTTCTAACTATAAATGAAACATTATCATATTATTAATGAGGTCGTTAGTGAAATGATTAGTTTTTCCTACAGTTACCGGTTCAAATCTTGGAACTGCTTAACCTTTAAGCAGAGTTTTTTGTCCCCTGAAACAAACATTAATCCTAAGGCACACTATTGGGGTTTTGAAAAAATATTATTGAAATGTTCTCCGTGTGATGGTAATGGATGATTGACATGTTTGGCGCTTGATTTTTGCAGGTGAAGTTCTTAAAGTAGAATTTTACATATCTCGGACAAGAATTGCAGGCATGCAAAGGAAGGTCGAGCTCTTCCAGAAATTATAAACGACTGGGTAATTTTGTTTTTCAGATATCTTATTCCTCTTCCCAGATTGAGCTCTTCTAGGAAGGCAAAAGAAGATCAAGTCCTTGGACAGATTATAGGCAACTGCGTTATTTTCTTCAGATTTCCTTTTCCTCCCCAGGGTCTTCTGACTGTTAACAATGTCGGATAAGGGCAAAACACAGGCCGTAAATGAATGGGGAATAGAGGTAGTAGATTCGGAACAACGGTACTCATGGTTTGATAATGTGAAGGGAAAACTTGAATTTCACGAGGCCGAAGACGTTAAGTCAGATGGTAACTCAGGAATTATTTCTCCTGTGTCCATAAATAGAGTACCCATGTATCTCAAGGGCTTAAATAGAGATGCATATGTGCCTCGAGTGGTCTCTTTGGGTCTTTTTCATCACAGGATGTCTCAGACACTCTCTGAAATAGAGCTATGCAAAGTAGAGGCTGTGAATCGATCAGTGAAAAGGCTCACACAAGGCCAGCAGCACGCACGCTTTCTAGTGGAAAGAGTACAGAGATTGCTTCCAGAAACTAGAGCAAGCTACGAAGGAAAAACAGAGTGCGAGGAAGAAATCCTTGCGTGGCTCTTCACTCTGGACGGATGCTTCATTCTAGAGACTCTCAGACTTCTCAGTGATGAATCACAAAGGAACCTCAATGCCGATTCACGATGGAACCTAGATCCTGTTTTTAATAGAAACAGGGTCCAGTCTTGCCAATTTGATATCTTAACTGACCTGCTGATGCTTGAAAATCAGGTTCCCATGGTCGTCCTCATTCAGCTGTTGCAGATGGAGGAAAATTCAACAGAAGACACAGCGAGGACAAAGCTCCTTAGAATGATATGTGACGGTATAATTGCCTTGGCTCACCCTTTCGCATATTCTCTGCAGCAAAAAAGAGGGGAGCAACCTACAGAGCACAAAGAGCGCGAGGCAAAATTGAGAGAACTCCTCCGGTCAAAGTATACAAATTTGAAGGAATACAACCACATTTTGGGATTTTTTCATGATTTCATTGTGCATGAGTCCGAGACTCCCCATGAAGGAGAAAAGACGCAGGATGTTAATATTACATTACCACAGGACCGTCTCCGTTCTCATAAAACACTTCATAATCGTAAAACAGAGTCTCATCATCGATACCTCAGGGCTTCTGCGACAGAGTTACACAATACTGGAATGAAGTTTAAGTCCTACGAGGGAGTTCCGTCCACCATGGAACTCCGTTTCGACAAACAGAAAAACACACTGTCTCTCCCTGTGATATGGATATCTGATGCTACAGAGATTATCTTCAGGAACCTCATGGCTGTGGATGTCTGCCAAGAAAAAGAACTCACTGTTATCTCAGAGTATGTGTTTCTTATGAATAGTTTGATCGAGTCTGAGAAGGACGTAGCTTTGCTGAGGAAGAAGGGAATAATTCAGAGCTCCATTGGGACTGATAAGGAAGCGAGTGACCTGTTTAATGGTCTTTGCAAAGGGGTCGACTTCACTTTCGCTGTTGAAGATAAGTTTATGCAATTGAAGAAAGATGTTAATGATTGGTATAAAAACCAACTTTGGGTGAGATTTAGTGACATTTTGGAGAGTCATCCAAGGATTTTGAGATTTGTCGCTATGTTTTGGGCGGTTGTTCTTGTGGTTGCAAGTGCAGCACCCTCAGCTGGGCTGATAATTAGACAATTATATAGAAACCGCTGTAATAAGGATGAATAGCTCAGTGATTAACAGAGCCCAACATATGGCAATAAGATGAATGTTGTGATGTTATAAAGGTGTGTGATCTGAAGATGATTGGCTAAAATATTTTGTTGGAGACAAGAGGTCATGAGGTCTAGTCTCCCTCCCTTCTTGTGGTATTAGAAGGCATGTCTTGTCAGTGTCATTGGTCACATGAATTTTTTTTACCAAATGCACTGCAGTTTATAAGAAGACTACTCGTTTTCTACAATCTAAAAAAATAAGATGTGTATGAGTAGCTTATAACTGCTCATATTGTATATAATTTAAAGTATTTTTATGTCTTCATACAAAAAAATAAGACGAATATATTCAGGGCTTTCACATGGAATTGCAAAGTTATTCTAAAATGAAAGATCTATCTCACTTTATGATTTATAGGTGTTTCCTATCTGAAATGATTTATTTGACCTTAATGTATTTTCTAAATACATTGTTAAAAGGCCTTTTTTTTAATAATAATCAGCTACGTGTGGGATCAATTTTAATATTGACCATTTATTTTCAGTCATTGGAATATGGAAGACAAAGTGAAAATCATTCAATCAGGGTTTTTATGGTTTGCTGCTATATGTTGTGGTGTTTATATGCTTTTATTCCTTCACCCATTATGTACCTCTTCAATTTTTTTTATAGCTTCCAAACTCTATTATTTCTATACTTTGTTTTGGCCCATCACTTAAGGTTTGGAGTGACTCTTTGTATTGCACACTGTTTTTGATGGATTTTTTCTCTTTTTATAATTTTGACAAAATATTGCCTTCAAAACATTATTACTAATACAATGTCCATTTCTCTAGTATAAGAAGTTAGAGTTCAAAATCCGCATAACATAATAAGGGGCAATTATCCATAAACAAGATTATTTGCTAGATGATCTCACAGATAAGTGTTTAGTGGTGAAATGGTACAAGCCAAATAGTTAGGAATCAAAGGGACAATTCATTTCTTGGAAGAAGATTAAAGATATCCCCAAGATCTTTGGGTTATGTGTTATAAGTTTACAAGATTACTTAAGGAAGATTAAATGTTGTTTCAACAAGGGGCTTGGAGATGCTCAAAGTGCAGTTGGGTGTAGAGTTTGGGAGGCTTAGTTTGAGGGATAACATAATCTAATTCTACCTTAACACACACACACACACACACAGAGAGAGAGAGAGAGAGAGAGAGAGAGAGAGAGAGAGAGAGAGAGAGAGAGAGAGTCATTGTCAATTTTACCTTCTACATTTATTGGGCTTATACACCTAATTTGATTGTGTCATCCTTTCATACAAATAGGATGACACTTGAGTAGAGTTCAAATACATCATTAACTTCATCATGCATCTTGCATCTATACTTGGTATTGTTTCTTCCTAAGGGGAGGAATATTGTTTGGCATTCTCAAATCTTCATCACCATCATTTTCCAAGCATCCATCATTGCCATAAAAGATTATACATTGTGGGGGGGACTATGTAGTCTCTCTCTTTCTCTCCTATATGGAGAACATTGACTATACATTTGTGATAGAAGTAGTGCTTGTGGATTCATGTTGAATCCTCCTTTGTTCCTTCTTTCACTAGTACAATTTTGTTTGCACTTTTTCTCTTTTAAAGAGTGGTCTTTTCTACTATTTTTTCTTGTTTACTCTAGTTAAATGAGATATTTATTTATACATGGTTACCTAATATGAACTTGTATCCAAGAACCATCATCCTTGTATCTTTACATTATTTCATATTCTATAGGTTGCACTTAACGGAGAGTGTTGGTGTAAACATGGTATATTACCTAACTAGTTTCATATTAGGTTATATTTACAATTACATCATTAATCTCACTTATGTGATTTCATTTTTGTGTATTATAATATAGGTTTAGACACTTTCATAATCTTATTATCTTTTATGGTTTTATCCTTGTATTTATAAGAAGGGTTTTCTCATTGCATATTATACTAGTTTCATTTTTTATTTAATAATTTTTTAGGATTCATAACATTTCCATTGCTTCTCTCTTATGTGGAAGGTTTTTTCTATTGCAAGTGTTCCTTGGGCTACGATGGAGTTGATAAATAGCTCTTACACAAAGATAGTTAATAGACAAAACTTTAAGGAATGAGAATCTAGCATGGGGAAACCCAAAATTTTAAAATCAAGACTTGAGGAACTAGGGATAGAGAAAGAAGCATGTAGGGAAGAGAAATATCTAAAGTCCAAAATTTGTATTTGGGGATATAGGGTTTGGAATGCTTGATACAATTTTTCTTGAAAGATAGAAGTCCATTAGCCTAGGAAAAGAATAATTGTTGGATGACAAGAATCAAGATCTAGAGATACCTAATACAATGAGAAGTGAGGGATGGAATAGTTGAAAATATTTGATTGGCTTCATGACTTGGTAAGAGGAGATTGTGGATTTGATTTGGTAGCCCACTAAGGGTTAAGGAACTTAAATTTGTGATACAAAGTACCATGTGGGTAATGAAGGCAATTTTTTTTGAACTAATCATATTAGAAAAGGGGTATGCATATGGAAATGGGGAGCCAAATGAAGGTCAAAAGTGGTCACATTTTTTTGTAAACTTAGTAAAAATTCATCTTACATAAGAAATTCAAGAAACCACGTGCATTTCTAAAATAAAAAATGTGACAAGAACAAGACTAGTAGTGATCATGATCTAATTTATAAACTACTTTTTTTATTAAATATTTGAGATTAAGAGGGTCAAATAAGGTAAGTACACAAAGTAATCTTATTTAAATCTCAAAAAAATATAACACAACATCAAGTGAACTCTCCCTAAAATTTTGAATTTTTAAGAGTATTCTGAAATACCTTTAGTGGAAAGTTCTCTAATATGATGTTGCTTATACTTTCTTTTACTTTTTTATGAATATACAACATTTTATTAGTTTTTATAGTAGATACTTTCTTAAACAATGAAACATTGTGTGTGATATTCCATTGGGGCTAATAAGGAAGCGAGTGATTGTTGTCACATAAAACCGCACCCTGCTGAACAAAGGCTTAGTGTTATAGTGACACAATTGAAATCACCTCAAGGCATGTGGGACCTTGCAAATTTCAAGGTCAAATATTCAGAGAAGGTCAAATTCTTCTTCTGATCCAAGTGCAATGTATTGGTCCAACCCAACACATGGAATTCTACTGCTACCCTACTCTAATAGCTTTCAAGGGAAAAGGGATATAAGGAATGCATAAAAGGGAAATGGGAGGTGATACACCGAGATAGAAATGTGTTTCTTCTTGCTTCAAATAACACAAAAATTCAATGAAATGGTCAAGAAAATCACTAGAACACATGAAGGTAAATGAAAGTTCACTCAACATGCAAGAGATAAGAGAAATAATGGAAAAATTTCATTAACATAAGGTATTATAAAAGCAATCTTTACAGTTGAAAAATGCAAAAAATATAGTGTCCGTTGAAGAAAAACCCTAGAGGAGCCAGAGGAAGAACCCTTAGAGTGAGTACAATTATTTCCTTTATAGTGTAGGCATAACTTAGATGATTACATACCAAACCCTAACCCTACTAGGGGTTAGAAACTAGAAAAAATTTGGTCAGATCAAGGGTAGAGGAGTTGGCCATCAAATCTCATGCTGAAGATAAGCCCTATTAACCTTGGCATGCACATCATGTCTCTATAATGAATTCTTTGTGAGTGCAGAGTAGAGAACTCCCACAATATATGCCTTAAAATCGGTCTAGCAATAGAAGGAACATCTCTGCAACACACCAAGGAGTATGGGAACCACTTTTGCATTGAATAGGCAAGGAAACCTGTGAAAGATAAGTCTTGCAATGAAAAAATCCAATCCTAGTAGTTGAAGATGTCACTTAGCCATGAATGCAGGCATCCCGTGAAATGGTGTGCCTAGCAGTTGCAGAGGATTGAATTTGGGTCATTTGATATGAGAAAATCAAGCATAAACAATGATCAAGCCTTATTGACCAAGTTTGAATAATATTGACAAAGGGTGAATAAGCCTTGTTTTTTGTAGCCAATAGAAAAGTCCCAAGTCACATCCAAACAAGCAACAACCCTAGACATATGGCAAGCATTCACACCTTTGCAAGGAAGACAAAACGAGATAAATAGCATTTACGAAATGAAGAGAGCATGTGAAAATATGCCATGTGTCAAAAATATGTAGTTCCACAACTAAAAAGTGGGTTCACCTTTGATATGCCAGTGGACTCGTGGAATGCCCTAAGATTGCACCATATGTCAGGCCCTGAATGGCTTGAGGTTAGCACCTTGCTCCTATGTGTTAAAGAATCATAACTGTTGTGTGAAGAATAAATAGGCTACAACCATAAGTTGACACATGTCACATTTCTGCAAGTTCACAAAGATTGTGGGCCAGGAAGAAAGAGGGCGCGTGGGTTTATGAAATCTTGATACATGGTGGCATTTTCAGGGCCAACATGAGTAGAAGAAGACAAAAGAAAAGGCTCCCCGAATTGAAGAAGCTACACGATACATCGACACATGTTTGATGGGGCCCGAGAAGACTCAATGCCATAGAGTGATATACTAAAATATTTAAGAAAATGGGGATCGCTTAGTCACATAATGTAAGGGGCTGATATACATATGGGAATAAAGCCTTGAGGTTATAACTTAAGCGGGGGGAAATCCTAGTTATCGATCTATGCCAAATGGACTGATAAGGTTTCTGTATTCCATGATTAGAAAGCAATTATCCCACATAAATTGCCAAAATGTTGTCACTTTGTGCCACCTGGTGATTTTTTGCAAAATGTTACATCTAAGGAGCCAAAGGAAGAACCCTTAGATTAAGTACAATTATTTCCTTTATAGTGTAGGCATAACTTAGATGATTATAGACCAAACTCTAACCCTACTAGGGGCTAGAAACTAGCAAAAATATGGTCAAATCAAGGGTAGAGGATTTGGCCATCAAATATCATGCTGAAGATAAGCTCGATTAACCTTGGCGTGCACCTCATGTCTCTATAATGAATTCTCTGTGAGTGTAGAATAGAGAACTCCCATAAAATTTTCCTGAAAATCGGTCCTGCAGCAGAAGGAACGTCTCTGCAACACACCATGGAGTATGGGCACCACTTTTGCATTGAATAGGCAAGGAAATATGTGAAAGATAAGTCTTACAATGAAAAAATCCGATCCTAGTAGTTGAAGATGTCGCTTAGCCATGAATGCAGGTATCCCACGACATGGTGTGCCTAGTAGTTGAAAATGATTGAATTTGGGTCATTTGATATGAGAAAATCAAACATTATCAATGATCAAGCCTTATTGGCCAAGTTTGAATAATATTGACAAAGGGTGAATATGCCTTGATTTTTTGTAGCCAATAGAAAAGTCCCAAGTCACATCCAAACAAGCAACAAACCTAGACATATGGAAAGCATTCACACCTTTGCAGGGAAGACAAAACAAGATAAAAAGCATTTGCAAAATGAAGAGAGCATGTGAAAATATGACATGTGTCAAAAATTTGTAGTTCCACAACTAGAAAGTGGGTTCACCTTTGATATGCTAGTGGACTCATGGAATTCCCTAAGATTGCACCATATGTTAGGTCTTGAATGGCTTGAGGTTAGTGCCTTCCTCCTATGTGTTAAAGACTCATAAGTGTAGTGTGAAGAACAAATAGGCTACAACCATTGTTGTGTGGTCTCACAACATGCCCCAAGACTAAAAGACTTGGGGACGGGCAAGTAAAAAAAAAAAACTCTTATGGTAGGAGCTAGCAGGTTGAAAGATCATTGAAAGTGAAAAACAAAGAGAAATATTTAATCAAAGAGTACTTCATAATGTAAGTGTTTCGGTTACCGAGTATCGGGAATCAAAACATTTGAAAAGGAAAAAGGAAATGCAAGTTTGAATGGAAGGCTCCGATCTGATATTTGTACTCCAAAAGATGGAGTTCTGGTAAGATGGAGTTTGGTAAAATCAAAGTCTAGGAAATTTCGTGGATAAAGCTGAATACTGGGTATCGGGTACCAGGTTGCAAAGTGAAGTGAAATTTTAAAGTTTTAAGGTTATCTAATGATTCCGATAGTCTAGTAATCCGGTATATATGCGAGGATTTATAATATGCTAGAAAGCATGCTATTTATGAGATTTTTGTACTAACATTTGAATAATGGTTTTATTTACATGAGATGTTATAAATGCTTTCTTTCTTTAAAAGGGATTTAATGTGTGGAATTTGTGATTGTAGGAGATATAGATTGCGATGCAAAGTTTAGGTATGGACGGTCAAGAAAATCAAATTTGTGAACAAATTTGATGGTGTTACTAGGTTCAAAGATACATTTCAAAAGCTCATGCTAGAATAAGGTTTGTTGCAAAGATGTGCCAGATATTGGGATCCTAGGATGCTGGAGTTCAAGCATGCAACATTGAAGTGTACCAGTTCCAAGGGTGGCTCATTCCTAGAATGTTCAAATCAAGGAAGAACCTGAAATGTAGGGGTGAAACTTCCACTTGATCACTTCGATTTTATGGGAAGTGCCTACATTTTTTTTGAGCGAATTTGTTTGATTCCGAAAGGAATCTTGATAATAAAAGAGTAAAACCCAAAGAGCTTCAACGTGCAATTGGAGTTGACCTTCGTTGAATTTGATTGCAATTCTCTTATAAGTCACTACATTCCATGTGCCTTGATGTGATTGGTCCCTTGGATTTCCTCTCATGTATTTGTCTTATCCTATCCGAGCCTTATGTTCTATAAAAGGCTAGAGGATACCCCTTTTTTATTTTAAGTTTAGAATTTGTGGATGTCAGAAGAGCATAATTTTTTTCTAAGTTTTATTCTTTTTTCCTATTTTTTGAATTATTCCGTCATAAAAATTTGTATGCATGTAGACATTGATTAATATCAGAGCCAATTGGATAGCTACCTATCTCATGAATCTTTTGTAGCTGGTTTTGTTAGTTCATCCAAACAAGACTATATGCTACACCATTTAAGGGTGCATACAAAACCTACTCGGTGTCCAAACAAACCCCCTCTCTTTAAAAGCTTGCACCATTTTATATGTAGAGCATGAACAATTCTAGTGAAGTATAAAGTGGTTTGCTTTGTTTTAGTTAATTCTTTGGGGCATGCATGGAGAATAACAAGGAGAAAATTTTAATTTTCAATATTTTTATGCTTTATTTTAGAGAAGATGTTTAAATTATTGAAAATGTTCCAAAAATTAAAAGTATGGATGGAATTTTATTGAAAAATATTTCATTTCCTATGAAATTGTTGAATGCTTAATGCTAAATCTACTTAAGTGATAGTAAAGAATTTGTTACTGTTCATGAAATATTATTGTAAATCTTTCAATTTTCATGATATTTGTCTTTATAAGCCAATTTGAAACTCAATACCTAGTGTATATAATTATAAACAACCATATTCCCTTTGAGATTAACAACAATACCACATCATATTCGAGAGCGGCCCTAGTGCAATCATGACTTGGTTATCGGAGACTTTGGATTGAACTGAAGCCAATCTTTTCCTGTTAAGGCAGAATCCCCTTTTAGATTTTCTTTGTTCCATATCTTTCAAGAAGGATAGGCTATTTGCAGTTTTTCTATGAAGAATTTATTTGCCTTGTTTGATGTGAGTAAAATTGTCGTCAATAGGAGTTGGCGTTAGAAGGAGGGCATATTTTGAATTATTAGTCCTGACTTTAGCAAGAAGCTTGTAAAGTGAAATTGAGTGCAAGCTGGATTTTTAGTATGGAAGTTGAAAAAATTTAGAAATTTTTTAACCAAAAATTACATCCTTTGAGTTTAGTGTCACTGAGTGTAGAATTCATGATACAACTAATCACGGTTAACTCGAGTGTGAAATTTTTTTAACTAGGGTAAGTTTGGCCATAAGTAAATTGATTCCATTAATAGAAGAAGTTCTAACTGCTAGAAGAAAGGAAATTTTGTTAATGAGAAAAATGTTTAACCCTAGTGGAATTGGAAATATTAAAAAACTAACTGATACATCAAAATAATTGGAAAAATGAAATTATTATAAAGAAAATCCTAAAGTTTTGCAGGGAAATAGGCAATAATTCTGAGATTTAGAGACATCGCATTAGAAACGAGTAAACAACATTGATGAGTTATCATTCTCCTTATACGTGGAAAATGCAAATAATGAGGAGCGGGAAAATCGAGCAGGAAACATGTGTATTTTGCTCCAAGCTGAAAATTCACAAATTATAAAAGGAAATTTTCTTGATTTTATGCAAGATACAAAGTATCAAAATTTTACTTTTTCTCTCTTTGATAATAATATAAATAATGATATATCTTGGTCTAACAAAATAAAAAGTGAAGACAGGACTGAAGACATGAAGATTTTCAAAGGAGGAGAAAGCAGAGAAATGGACACAGTCGTTCATGGAAATGGACCAGGGCTGGAGGAAGGTAGAGTATGGTCACATTAGACAAAGTGTGTGAAATTGATCTTTAATGAGGTCATTTTCATACATATGAGCCATGTCATTGGTAAGTACGCTTTTGAATTTATGATTATTAAATACAGAAAAATTAAGATAATTCATTGTTACAGTAGAACATTGGAAATTTTGTTAATTGAATTTAAAGATAAACCTGCTGTAATTCATACCAATATTGCAAAGGAAATAGTCATAGAAATTGAAATAAGTTGTTTTATTAGGGTTAATATTTTGTTATGTTAGAATTAGGGTAGTTAGGGTTAGTTTGCTTTTTGTAGGGTTTTGTTTTGTTTTTGTTTTTCTTTATTTTTGTCTAGCCTCTGCATTAGCAAATTATACTTAAACCTATCTTACACATGAGAGTTAATTCAAACATTTGTAAAATTGAACTATGAAATGTAAAATGATATTAAAACCATGCACAATAAAAACACGCTTTAAGATGTACCAAAAAGTTATATATATATATATGTGTGTGTGTGTGTCACGTATATGCATGAGATATCGAAAATCTTTGTTTCAAAAGATAAAAAAAGTCAAAAAGAGTAAGTGGAGTTGTAGACATGATAGTAGCCATTCAATCGATATGGGACATCTCATCTATTAGGGCTAAATACCCTATGTAGGTGAGTTCTTGGTGAAACTCATAGTCATGAATATGAAGGTTAGTGAGGAAAGGCTAGAGTGGAACCATTTCCCCGTGTTCTAGGAACCAAGGAATATCATCCATGGAAGGAATCCCAATGGTTGGATGTGCAATAGATAAAATAATCCAGATTCTCTAGATATTTAGGCCTCACTATCAAATTGGTTGTTGAGCAAACATCTTCAACAAGTAATCCAATATCTAGAAGCGATGCTACAAAATGAGAAGCTATGTCAGAATAGAAGTGAAAGTAGCAGCTAGATTCAACATAATTTTCCCCAAGGATTAAGCAAAAATTTGGCAAAATGAAACTGGAAGTCTGAATGAAGAAAACCTTTTCAAGCCTTTGCAGTGTGAACTTCCTAAGAAAACATTTTGATAGTGAGAGCAACCTAAGAAAATTGGAGTATCCATGGCCAAGAAGCAAATAAGAATGCATAGAGAAAAATTATAGAAATGAGACAAGAAAGCTAGAAAGAAAAAGTGTGAAGAATTTGAGAAGAAATGTAGAATTTATAGAGAGCCATGAGGAAGTTGTGGTACATAGTTGCCTCGAGTAAAGTCTTGAAGACCATAAGAAAGGTGGCAATCGGATAATTATTTTCAGAGTGGAAGGTTAAATCAAATTAATTCTTTGCACATAGTTGGTGATAAATTGCTTCAAATTTGATTAGTATGAAGATTACAAATCAAGCAAGTTGAAGATTTCAAAGTTAATAGTGGTCATTTCATATTTTTTTAAGAGTCATATTAATTATGGAGGTGCTTATGTGTGTGGAACAAAAAGGAAAATGAAGTTGGCAAGGCAGTACACGTCATCACCCGGATAACTTGAGAGAAGTAATACGTACGAATTCAGGTGTGCAAATTTAATGCAGAATAATGTGATCATGTTTTAAGGTAATCATGACATTTTCGATCCATTAATGAAGTACAACACTGTCAAATCAGAATTGCTAGCAGAAGTTTTAGTAGCTACCATAAAGTTTAATCGGAAGGGTGTAACTAATGTTTATAAATTATATTTAAATTTGGTGATTAAATTGTCTATTGCTAAATTTTAATTTATGAATATTTTCTAACATATAGCGAGTTACAGTTAGCTAGGATTTGGCATAAAATAGTGAAATTTAGCTAGAAACACACACCTACAAGAAATTATTAAATGAGTTTTTGGGAATTAGTGAACTGAGGAAGGGATTTGCATTGAATGAAAAATTGAAAAGTAACCTTCGCTACAACTGTAATTCCCAACCTAATAGCTAGGCTTCATTGCTTGCAAGCTGATAAAAGAGCTATCATTGAAATATCAAAAGAGAAAAATGAGCTATCATTGCCATATCTAAAAAAATTCAACTCTTTAGGCTATCCAAATAACTCTACTGAGGCTATAGACGCTTGGCTAGTAGTAGAGCTATGTTTGGGGGAATTACGGAGATAACCTTGTTGGGGTTATGAATGCTTGATTGGAAGCAAGGCTCTATCCCTGGTTGGCTTTGGAGGATTACTATATTATGTAGTTCAATGTTAATGAACTGATTCTTTTCACTGAGTTCCAAAAACTGGAATTAATCAGAGCACACACAGATGTTTCCGATGGAGTTTTACTTTTTTATGTCAAAATCTAGGTAAAGGTAAAAGTTATTGTTTTAAAATATGTATAAATTATAATTTACAATTGGTGATTTAATTTTAAGTTTGGTTTAAATTTGGTTTTATTGGTTGCAAGTTGTTGTGTGGTCTCACAACACACCCCAAGACTAAAAGACTTGGGGACCCAAGTAAAAAAAAAACTCTTATGGCAAGAGCTAGCAGGTTGAAAGGTCACCGGCAGTGAAAAGAAAAGAGAAATATTTAATCAAAGAGCACTTCATAATGTAAGCGTTTTGGGTACTAGGTACAAGAACCATAAACATTTGAAAAGGAAAAAGGTAATGTGAGTTTGAATGGAAGGCTCCAGTCCAATATTTTTACTCCGAAAGATGGAGTTTGGTAAAACCAAAGTCTGGGAAAGTTTGTGGGTAAAGCTGAATACTGAGTACCAGATACTGGGTTGCAAAGTGAAGTGAAATTTTAAAGTTTTAAGGTTATCTAATAATTTTGATAGTTTGGTAATTTGTTATATATGTGAGGATTTTTAATATGCTAGAAAGCATGTTATTTATGAGATTTTTGTACTAACATTTGAATAATAGTTTTATTTACATGAGATGCTATAAATGTTTTCTTTCTTTAAAAGGGATTTAATGTGTGGAATTTTTGATTGTAGGAGATATAGATTGTGATGCAAAGTTTGGGTATGGACGGTCAATCAAATCAAATTTGTGAACAAATATGATGGTGTTACCAAGTTCAAAGATACATTTCAAAAGCTCATGTTGGAATAAGGTTCATTGCAAAGATGTGCCAAATACCAGGATCCTGGGATGTTGGAGTTCAAGCATGCAACATTGAAGTGTACCGGTTGTAGGGGTGGCTCATTCTTGGAATGCTCAAATCGAGGAAGAACCTGGAATGTAGGGGTGAAACTCCCACCTGATCACTCTAATTTTATGGGAAGTGCCTAAATTTTGTTTGAGTAGACTTGTTTGATTCTGAAAGGAATCCTGATAATAAAATAGTAAAACCCAAAGAGCTTCAACGTGCAATTGGAGTTGACCTTTGTTGACTTTGATTGCAATTCTCTTATAAGTCACTACATTCCACATGCCTTGATGTGATTGGTCCCTTGGATTTCCTCTCATGTATTTGTCTTATCTTATCTGAGCCTTGTGTTCTATAAAGGGGCAGAGGATACCACTTTTTTTATTTTAAGTTTAGAATTTGTGGATGTCGGAAGAGCGTAATTTTTTTCTAAGTTTTGTTCTTTTTTCCTATTTTCTGAATTATTCCGGTGTAAAACTTTGTATGCATGTAGAAATTGATTAATATAAGATCCAATTGGATAGCTACCTATCTCATGAATCTTTTCTAGCTGGTTTTGTTAGTTCAATCAAACAAGATTGTATGCTGCATTGTTTAAGGGTGCATACAAAACCTACTCGGTGTCAAAACAAACCCCCTCTCTTTAAAAGCTCACACTATTTTATATGTAGCTATGAACAATTTTGGTGAAGTATAAAGTGGTTTGCTTTGTTTTAGTTAATTCTATGGGGCATGCAGGAGACTAACCGGGAGAAAATTTTAATTTTCAATATTTTTATGCTTTATTTTAGAATAGATGTTTAAATTCTTGAAAATGTTCCAAAAATTAAATGAATGGATGAAATTTTATTGAAAAATATTTCATTTCCTATGAAGTTGTTGAATGCTTAATGCTAAATCTAGTTATGTGATAGCAAAGAATTTGTTAATGTTCATGAAATATTATTGTAGATCTTTTGATTTTCATGATATTTGTCTTTATAAGCCAATTTGAAACTTAGTACCTAGTATATATAATTCTAAACAACCATAGTCCCTTTGAGATTAACAACAATATCACATCATACCCGAGAGCGACCCTAGTGCAATCATGACTTGGATATCAGAGACTTGGGATTGAACTGAAGCCAATATTTTCCTATTAAGGTAGAATCCCCTTTTAGATTGTCTTTGTTCCATATCTTTCAAGAAGGATAGTCTCTTTGCGGTTTGTCTGTGAAGAGTTTATTCACCCTGTTTGCTACGAGTAAAATCATCATCAACAACCATAAGTTGACACATGCCACATTTTTGCAAGTTCACAAAGATGGTGGGATAGGAAGAAAAAGGGCTCGTGGGTTTACAAAATCTCATTACATGGTGACATTTCCAGGGCCAACAGGAGTAGAAGAAGACAAAAAAAAAGGCTCCTTGAATTGAAGAAGCTACATGATACGTCAACACATGTTTGATGGGGCTTGAGAAGACTCAATGCCATAGAGTTATATACTAAAATATTTAAGAAAATGGTGATCACTTAGTCACCTAACATAAGGAGTCGATAAACATATGGGAATAAAGCCTTGAGGTTCTAACTTAAGTGGGGGGAAATCCTAGTTATTGATCAACGAGAGATTAGAATAAAAGCACAAAGGTTTTATTCAGACCTAGGGTTTTAGGTTCAACATAGGGTTTTAGGATCCATAATGCATGATTTTAACACCTCTACCTTGCACAATCAAGGGATTTCCCAAAAAGACTAAAATTCCAAAGATGTAACATTTTGCAAAAAAATCACCAGGTGGCACAAAGTGACAAAATTTTGGAAATTTTTGTGGGATGATTGCTTGTAATCATGGAATACAAAGACCTAATTAGTCCATTTGGCATAGATCCAAGAGAAATCTTCAATAACTAGGCCCTCCAAGAACAAAAAAAAACATGTGTAAGCTGTAGGTCTAGAGAAAAGCAAGAAAAAAATAGAAAATTACATTCCCTTAAGGAGAATGTAGGGTGTGCAAGAACTTCTTAGAAAGTAGAAAACAATTAAACTAGTATGTACATGAATTTTCAAAACCTAACAGGAGTAAGGTTTGAGATGAATTTCATTCACTAGAATTGGAAGATCTTCACCATCTAACCTAGAGAGATGAAAAGCATTTGCTTCCTTATAGTTGATGATGATATAAGGGCCACTTTAGATGACATCAAATTTGGTCTACCTCCTACCTTTGGCTCTGATCAGTTAAAACATGCAGTTTATTTCACTAAGTTATATTTGAGAAGTGGTTATCATTACATAAGAATTGTAGAAGATGACATTTGGAAGACTGAATTTAAGACAAAACAAGGACTGTTCGAGTGGTTGGTTATACTTTTTGGGATTTGTACTTCACCAGCTACCTTTATGAGAGTTATGAATGATGTCTTTCATCCTTTTATTGATGATTTTGTCATAGTCTATCTAGATGATATTATTGTATTTAGTCAAACTTGGGAAGAGCATGTAAGTCATGTAAAGAAAGTCTTTGATGTATTGAGAAAAGAAAAAATCTATGTAAAGATGTCTAAATGTGAATTTTCTAAGACATCCTTAGTGTACTTAGGCCATGTCGTAGGGGGTGGTCAATTGAAAGTAGACCTTGCAAAGGTCGAAGCTATTGTAAACTGGCCTAAGCCAAGTACAGTCACAGAAGTTAGAAGTTTCCTAGGTGTAGTTCAGTACTGGAGAAAGTTCATTTCAAATTTCTCTTATATAGCATCACCATTGCATGCATTAACTAGTACAAGAGAAAATTTTCAGTGGGGAGGTCCACAGTAGAAGGCTTTCGACACTTTGAAGGGAAAGTTGAGCACTGCACCGGTTTTGGCTTTACCAGATCTACATCAACTATTTGAGATTGAGACAGATACAGGTGGATTTTCCATGGGAGCAGTACTCATGCAAGGAGGTAAACCAATTTGCTACCACTCTCAAACTTTTTCAGGAGCAGTAACTATCCCACTTATGATTATAAAGAACTTTATGCTTTAGTTCAGAGTGTTAAGAAATGGAAACATTACATAATGGGGAAGGAAATTGTAATCCACATTGATCACCAACCACTTTAGTATTTGCACTCACAATCTAAGCTACAACAAAGTAGGCATTTTCAGTGGATGGGTTTTTGCAACAATTTCATTTAGTTATTAAGTATAAGAAAGGTACCCATAACAAAGCAGCAAATATGCTCTCTAGGCATCCTATTATGAATTTGATAATCCTTCAAAATAGTTCTATGGTTCATGAAAGTTTTTAGGAACAATATGCTAATGATGAGAACTTTAAGGATATCTATGTAACTTTAATGAAAGGCAAACATGTAGAAGAGAAAGATTACTATGTGCAGGATAAATTGTTGTATCAAAATTTGGGAAAATTATGTGTTCCAAGGAATGAACAAGCATAGGTTATTAGAGAAGTGCATACCTCATTGATTGCAGGGACACTTTGGGGTAAGCAAAACATTAACTCAGATGCAGAAATATTGTTACTGGCCTCATATGCAAGAAATTGTAACCAAGTATATTAGGGGTTGTGTCATGTGTGCAACTAGTAAACCTAGTAATAGGAAGTTGAGGTTGTACATGCCTCTACCTGTACCTTCCCATCCATGGGAAAGTATGTCAATGGATTTTGTTGGGGGGTTACCTATGTCTAGGAAGGGACATGATTATTTATATGTAGTAGTTGATCGGTTCAACAAAATGTGTATTTTGATGCCTTGTAAGAAACATGTCACTGCTGAACTAACAACTCAAATATACTTTTAATTTGTATGGGTTTTTTTTGGGTTACCTACTTCTATTGTATCAAATCGAGATTCTTGATTCTTAGGGGAATTTTGGTCAGTTTTGTGGGGACTCATGGACACCAGATTGAAGAAGAGTACAAGCTTCCATCTGAAAATCGACGAACATATAGAGGTTGTAAACATGACAGTTGTGCATCTACTTTGAGGTTATTGCAACAAACATCCTAAGCTGTGGGATGAGAGTCTTCATTAGGTGCAACATGGCTACAACCATGTAGCACACTCTTCTACAAAGAGGTATCCTTTTGAGACATGTTTTGGTTATGTACCTAAGACATCAATGGATTTTTCTTTTGGAAAAGATGATGTTGAAGATGGATGCCATGATGCAGAGAAGGCTTTGAAGTTTATCCAAAAAGTCCAAGCAATTCATCAGAAAGTGGAAGCATAATTGGAATAGAGCCGAGCAAAATACAAGGCTCGCCATGACAAGCATCACATTGATCATCATTTTCAGGTTGGAGACTGAGTTTGGTTACACATTAGCAAGGAAAGGATGCAAGGTGAAGGTAGAAAGCTTAAGCCGATCAGGTATGGTCCTTTTGAGATCCTTAAAAAGATTGGTACCAATGCCTTTTGCCTCAATCTTCCTCTATACATTCATAGTTACTCGGTTGTCAATGTTGAGAATTTGAAACTGTATGAGCCTCCAATGATACTAGATGAAGTCACATACATTCAGGTTCCATAAATTGATGACCTTTCACCAGAGTACATGTCAAAGTTTCCAAAAGATGTCATTCTCGACAGAAATGTAAGGACTTCACAAAAAGGAGCAGTTGAGTACCTTAGAGTGGGACTGAAGGGGATGCATCCAAGCAAGGTGAAATGGATGGAGATTGGTAAAGTAAGGGAACTTTACCCTCACTTACTTTCTAAGTAATCAAGCTTTCGAAGGTCCAAAAGATCTCTAGTGGGGAGGACTAATCTGGGGGACATTTTTTAGTGAAATTTGAAGTGTCTCCAATGCTCTAGAATTTAGTACCATCAAGAAGAGTGCAAAATCTTGATTCTAATGCAACTTGAATGGGCTCAAATGGATTTTGTACGCCCAAGTTACAGGCGGTCAAAGTATGGGTCAAACTGGTACTAGGGGTCATCTAGGAAGAGAAAAAAATTATCATCTCAAAAATTGACACAAATAGTGTCAAATCGAAGTGCTAGTCGAGATGATTTCGACGACGTTCATTTCATCAAAAACTAACACCATACACCCGAGATAACATCAGTCAAAGTTGGGTTGACCAAGTGGGGCCAGAGGTACAACTGATATGTCAGCATGATGTCAACATATCAATGTGGCAGTCCATACTGTACAGAATCTGAAGTGGACCAACCAAGGTGTGACACATGGTAGTTGAGTCATTTGTACGAACCAATAGTATGCTGACACATTTTCATCCGTACAGGTCACGTAGCATCCTCCATGTCATTCATACTCTAGTCAACGACACAATGGCATCTGAGTCAGCTCTGTCAATGAATCAAAGAACACCACATAGCCCAATCAAGAGGTGCCATGTGGTGCCCCATTAGTGCACTCCTTCGGCCAGACAGTGAGTTGGTTAATTTGATAAAATGTCTTTGTTAGGCTCAAACCTGTGACCTGGGCTTCACAAGCCGTGTGTCCAGCCGTTGCACCCGTGAAAACCACCTTACCAATATGTGGCTTGTGTTTTGTTTTGAGGAATAATTTTGGTGCTTAGAAGACAAAAAGGGTGGTCGGCGGGGTTGGAACCGCTGAACCCTCCTCTACTAAAGGCATATACACCGTTGCACTATCAAAAGTTCTTAGTATGGATAAGGGCTATGTTATTTTTAACACCTTATTAAGCCTGCTTATTGATAAATTAAGGTTATGGTTAAAACCTAACCCCCTACTTCTTATGTAAAATGACAAAGGGGGTTAGGAACAACCTATAAACGTAGCATAAGGGGGGTTATACATTTATTATGATGGTTAAAGCCTTTTTAGGCTTAATTTATGTATAAAAAGGGGGTTGTAGGTGTGATTTTGCAAGTCCAAGTGGTGAGAAGGAGAGAATGCTTAGGAGATTCTAAAGACATTTCCACACACTAGAGGAACGTCATTCTACTGTGCTTAAGGGAGATAGTCTTGAAGCAATTGTAACTGATTTTTGGAGCATAATCATACCGGTCACTCTGTTGGAGAGGGACCCAAAGACATAGCCTTTTGGTGAACTCCGTTATCAAATTGTGTTCGATCTTCTATCTCTTCTCTCTCTTTCTTTTAGTTATCACTTTATCATGATAAGTTGATTAAGCATTTAAATGATGTTCATTTTGTTCATTTAAGCATTGAATTAAGTTGTCATTCTTCATTAAGCATTCTATAAGCAATCGTCCTAGATCCTAAATAGATCATCCATGGCTCTTTGGAAAGTGGCACCAAATTGGTCAATCCAAAAGGCATCTTATAATAAGCATAAGTAGCCCACATTGTAGTAAAGGTTGTCTTATGTTGATCAAATTCTTGAACTAGAATCTAATTATAACTTGAATAACCATCTAAGAAATAAAACCTTTATGAACCATTAACCTTTTGCAGAATTTGCTCCATGGAAGGAAGAGGATAATGATCCTTCAAAGATTCCTTGTTCAAATCTCTAAAATCCACACAAAGCCTTATTTTCCAAATTTTCTTTCTAACAAGGACAAGGTTTTCCACCCATGAGGAATGTTTGGTGGGAAATATGATCCTAACCTTTATTAATTTAGTCAACACCTTCCTCATCAAAGGCTCAATCTTGGGGCTTATAGGACTTTGTTTTTGTCTTATAGGTGTAGTGTAGAAAAATGTATCCCTCTACATTTTCACACTTGTTTGGGCCCTCCCTACTAAAAATTGGGCTTATTTATACCTTATTTGGTCCTATTTTGCATTCATAGGCCTTATTGAATGCATCTTTTTGAGGATAATCCTGACACATATCAAATAACCAATCATAATTTAATGTTTTTGGATTGTATGGCCTAGATTTAGTGGTATGGGACTCATATGCCACCTTGGGTGTATGGGTCCCACCCAAGTTTTGGGGCCTAAACCTAAATTTGGCATAGAACTTAACATTTCTTGAAATTTGTGTCCCAAGCTTAGCCTACTAGGACTCATACACCCCAACTAGCATATGAGTCTTTCTTAGCTTGGAACTATTTCAAATTCAAATTCTTGGCAGAATTTTATCCTCCTTGATCTGATGTTAGCTTGTAGTGTTGTAATTTTAAAAAAACTTGGCATAAACACGTTATAAATACAAGGTTATTTCACATATTTTCTCCTAACAAGATCTAATTTTTCAAGTATTAAAGCAATATAGCATATTTGTGATAAAAAAAGTTTACAAGAGCATTCAAGAGCTGATTATCAAGTGTTTTGGAGCTATATTCAAGATTCAAGCATCATGTCAAAGTAATCATGCATCATGTTTGTTTTTGAGCTAACATTTGTGATATAGGTTCTTATGATTCAAGCAAGCATTCAAGTCAAGATCTACAACATAAAATCAAGAGTCAGGATCTACATTCATGCTAGCCATTACATACAAGATTGCAACTTTTTTTCCAAGGGTTTGGTGAGTTGTAACATAGCATATTTGTTCATTCATCATTCCTTCTTTCTATTTCATTTCATTTCAAGGTTTTATTACCAAAACAGGGTTTGACCAAGGAAAACCCCTATCTGCTAATAATTTTTTTTTCCCTCTTTGATGTGTGATTTGCAGATCTAGGTTGAAGATCCATCAAAGTTGCAAGATTGAAGGAAAGTTGACAAAGTTGTCACCTACCTTGCAAGATCACGAAAAGTCACCTACATAGCAAAATTCAGAGTTTCATACCCAGAGATCGAAAGGGAGAGAAGCTACAGGAGATCACTAGAGGATATCAAAATTTTAGATCAACCTTAATACTGGGACTAAATCGCCACTTGTGGTGTATGAGTCCTAGTATACCAGTTTTCAGGCTTTTTTTGTAGATCCTAGTTTAGTAGTTCCAAATTCCAGATTCAGCCTGAAACCCTAAATTGGTACTAAATCACCCCTATTGGCGTATGAGTCCCAATGTGCATTAAAATTCAGATTTTCATGAGTGCAAACCTTATTTCAAGCATCTTCAGTTTTCCAGGTGCCCCTCTAGGTGATCCCGCAATATTGGTTTACAATTTTTGGGAGATCATAATTTTTGCTGAAATCACATATTTTTAGAAAATATAATGATTTAAGCCTTGAAAATATCCATTTAAATGATTCCAATTGAAGAGGGTTTGATCAAACCACCTTAGATCAAGCCCCCTTGGATAGAACCCTGCTAGTTTTAAACCATACCTATAATGGAGTCTCCTTTACACCTATCAAAATGCTAATAAAAAATAGTCACTTTTGATTTACCTTTTGGGGGATCAAATGAATTCATTTAAAATTTATTTTTGTAAGTATGTAGTCCTTATTATAAGCTTTTGAAAAAGTATAATTTTAAATAAATTTAATTTAATTATTATATTTATTTTTTATTTCTTGTGAATGTAGGTTTTTCACCAAAAATCAAGCTCTCTATTTTTCACATGTGGAAAAATAGTAGATTATCAATTTTTTTTGAAAATATTAGTGCACTAGATATTGAAGTCCTTGATCCAACAAAAAAAATTGAATTTCGATACATACAAAAAAAGTTATGTTGTATCTGATCTGCCTATGCTAATTGTAATTGGTTTGACTTCAAAACTTGATTAAGGAAAAATATTCAATAAAACACTATGAAACCAAATGAAAGCACTAGATATCGTAGTTGGAAATCTAAATTTGAAAAAAATTAAAATTTAATCCTTCATGGAAAAAAATTTATGTTGTATACGATGAGCATCACTCCTTAAAAATGGTGTTTACTAAAAAAACTAATTTTTGAAGGAGATCAAAAAAGAAGTGCAATCTGATTCCAATTTTTTTGAAAAAAATATATTTAGAATCTACAAAAAATAGTGACAAATCACTAGTTTGCATCATCGTCAAATTCCTCATGGTGTAGCCGCTATAGGTGCCTGAAAGTGAAGATTTAGTTAGAAAAAATTAGTTCAATGTCCAGTTTGGCCAAAAATTGTAAACCAGTATTGTGGGATGACCCCTCTATCCTTTCTTAGTTCATTATTTTGATTCTCAATTTCATACCTTAGATTACATAGTTAGGTTTTCATATCATTTGCATCTTCTTCTTTCCAAGCCTTTGCTTGGTGGTGAACTCCCTTTTGTGTTTAATCACACCCAAGAAAACCATCCTAACCATCTTAACCATAACCCATCCCTCAATCAAGCCAATTGGTTGAGGGATCTTGGTTTCCTTTAATGAAACATAAGTGAAATAGGAGGAGGAACTCTAATTCCCCTTTAGTTCCATCTCTCAAAAGGTGGAACACTATTTCTGAAGTTTCATTTTGGTGAACCTAGCCTTTGGACACCTTATTTTTTGATTT
The DNA here is from genome assembly GCA_007258455.2 of Sequoia sempervirens. Lineage (NCBI taxonomy): Eukaryota > Viridiplantae > Streptophyta > Pinopsida > Cupressales > Cupressaceae > Sequoia > Sequoia sempervirens. Next base: position 273,676,486 of record VDFB02271358.1, read on the forward strand.
GGAGTGCATCATAGTCCTAATTTACCTTAAATTAAATTTGCAATAGGTCTTGCATTAGTTAATTGGTATCTAGGGTTTCTGAATCATGCATTAGTGAAAGTGCATATAGGTTGCATTTTTGCATCTTGCATCATTGAATTTCACGTAAATTTTTTAATTGCATGGATTCTAGAGAACATTCAAACTAGAAAACCTAAAATTCACTCATAATTTATTGAAATTAGTGCAAAAACCCTAATTTGCGACTCATACACCCCTTTGGGCGATTTAGTCCTGGTATAGGTGGTTTTACCTGATTTCTGGGTATTCTGTGTGGACTATTTTTTAGCATTTGAACCCTTGGAAAAACCTAAGAATCATATGCCCCTATGGGTGATTTAGTTCTGTGTTAGACTTGAAACTACATTTTACAACATTAAAAAAATTGTTTCTATGTTTCTATTTGTTGTTGTTAAATTTCTGATTTAGTTTATAGGATTTCTGTTTCACTCATTTCATTGCATCTAGGTTAATTTCATTTGAATCAAAATTAGAGAATATCATTTATCTTGTGTTCATTTCATTTATCTTGCATTCATTAATTTTCCCCTACATGAGCTTTACAACTTGGTGTCCTATTGCTAATACTATAGTGAGACAAAGTTCAAGAGTCATGTCATCCTGTGATAGCACAATTGTCATGGATCTTGGGTTATCTATGTATTTCATTCCTAGTGTTGACACTAGTTCACCAGGTATGGACCACACCCTTAACAACTCTTTTCCTTCAAGTAGTGTGACAAGTGTTGAAATAATGGTTTCTAGTGTTCCTCAAGAAAAAAAATCCAAATCCATGAAGAGTTAGCAAACCTACAACATCAACCAAGTACTGAAAACATTTCCACCATTGCTATTCCCACCATAGATAACATACATCACATGATTGAAAGTGAAGAAGGAATAGAACTTGCACGCAACCTAGCTTAGATTTTTGGAAAACTTACTAGTTGTTCTCAACCTTTGAACAATGTCCAAAGTCAAAGAGGAACTCAAATTCCTCCTCCCACAACCATTGCCTCTATTCCTACCTATACCAATCCTCAAGTTACAACAATGATGCAACCTACTAGTAATGTCCTTCCTACCTTCAAGGGTATTTCCGCCAACAATTTTGGTACCTTTGTGGCATCATATGTCATATCTCCTACCACTTTACCTCCCATAAGCATTCCATTCAATTCCCCCTCAAATAAATATACACCTCCACCATATTCACCTCCATCTCAAAACACGACCAATGATGCCATCCTTAACCAACTTTTGCAAAATGTTTCATCCCTTTGAAAGAAAATTTCCACCATAAAGCAAAATCAAAATGGCCAACCTACATACTATGTAAAAATAAATTCCTTATCCTTGGAGATATTGAGAATGTTGATACGATATAAAGATTCTTAGTTTGAAAAATATGGGGGGAAAGGAGATCCTTCTAACCATGTTTCCACTTACATTGCCTTATGTAGTGATTTTATCCTTGAGGATAAGCTCTTGGGTAAGCTTTTCCCTAGATCCTTGAAAGATACCACTTTAGAATGGTTTTCCTCACTACCGAATAACTTAATTTGTTCATTCAATGAACTTGTTGAGGCCTTTATAAACCATTTCCAAGTGCATATGACTCCTAAGATGACAATTAGCTGATTTGATGAGATGTAAGCAAAAAGATGATGAAATGGATTGAGCTAAAAAATCTTATTTAAGGTGGTTATTATGGTTAAAAAAGCTAGTTTGTGGTCCCTCTAGCCTGGTATAAATTCTATTTACATAATAATGTTGAAGTATTTAGAACATACCTTTTTTAATTGTCATTTTTATAGTGCTATTTGGTCTATTTTTATGGGAAATCTTCTTGGGTGGGATAGTAGGGATAAAGTTTCTTGATTTGAAATTATTACTAGATATGTTAAAGGCTTAAAAATTGTGTCTAATATATTTTGGTTTGTCTTGTCTATTGAGGTCTTGTGGTTTTTGTGGATTCAAAGAAGGAATGAACACATATACCAAGGCACTTGCAAAGGGTCCTTACTGAGTCTAAATGTAGACTCACTTTTCTATTGATTGTGGAATATGTTACCTTAAATTTGAAGATGCTACAGGATAGATTTATGAAGATACTTGATGATGGAGTTGTACCTATCTTCAAGGATGGTATTAAAGAAGAAGATTAATGGCCATAGATAACAAGTTCATGAATGAATATATTGATTTCTAGAATCTACACTCTAAGTTCCACCATTATGAGATTAAGAGAGATGTAGTAGTCAGATATTTAGACATAACTCATCATAACATTGATACTGACAATTGGGAGGATATCTCTCCACCAATAGGTGCATTTCCTAGGATTGAATCTTGCAATATGAGTAAGAATATTTCTAATGAGAAAGAAAAATGATTATTGTTTAATCAATGTAATAATGGATAATGTTATATTTTAATTTTTTCGTGTGGACTATGATGAGATTTTGATGTATTTTGGTGTAGGTGGTTGGGTTGTTGTTTTAATGTGACCACCTTGGTCACATATATATTGTAACCAAACATTATACTTTTAGATAATTTAGTATAAAATAGTCAAATCGTACCTCCTATGCTAGCATGCCACAAACTTAGTTCCTAATTCACACATAAAAATATTCTCTATAAATATGCCAAGATTATCTACCAATCACAATAATAATTTTATGTGTACAACTTGTATGATCCACCATATGGTATAGATCCTTATGATTATATAGATTTAGTACAAACATACATACTATTTTCTGTCAAAACTTTGAGAAATACAAATAGTCAAAAATATTTTGTCGCCAAAATATAAAGTATTTTATATAAAAATAGGGATTTTAGGGCCTTTTAGGCTCAATGTTGATGTCCATGTTATCCTTAAATTCACCTAGAAAAAGTGCATGCCAAAATTACCCTCAATTCTAAGGAGGAGTTTATAGATTTAGAGCTCTAATACCATATAGGAGATGATAGTGAACTCCAATGCCCCAAGATCACCTACACAACCAAATAACCTTCTACAAGAGAGTATTCCAAGATATCATCTTGCTTGATATTGATGCAAGTGTACAAAACCCTATGATTACAACATATAAGAGGTATTTCTTGTATATGCAAGTTGATAGATAGGATTAGATAAGATCATGACAAGTGTCTTAATCCTATAAAATGAGACAACAAATATTAAATAACCTAGGACACAATAAGTAAATGAAAAAAGATGAGATAAGATATTATGAAAAATTATACTTCTAGAAGGATTCCTAAGACCTAAGTAAACTCAACATGTCAATAATACCCACTAGGTGAACTAGTTAGGTGGAACACCTTCTTCACACCAACAAGAAAGATCAGATAACTCTTTAATGTTATACACATTTGGATTTGATGAGGGAAATTATTTTTATAAGAAATTGTAATGATGGTGTGTAGATGGTCTTCAATAAAATAAATGTAATATTGTGTATAACAACATGGTATTCATTTGGAACTTTGTTCTATTTGGATGATAGCACCATGGAATGTAATATTTTGGGTGTTTTTATTCGAGGAAGCATAAGCATCCTCTAGAGAAAACCACATTATGAAAAGAGTATATGTGTTATAATGTGAGAAGGCTTATTTATTTTAATTTGTATGAGAATTCTATGTATTGAAAACATAATCATGTTCAATTTTACTTGAGATTTAATTTTGATAAAGATTCAATATTGAGGTCTCAAGATAGAGGATTTATTCATGGATAGTAATTTTTTGATTAAGGTTATATATTACAAACCATCTGACATGAATGTTGAAGATGAGTTAGTTTCTAAAAAAAGAAAAGAAAAAGATCCTTATTATTCTTTGAATTGCAGATTAAATTCTACTATATTTTTCAAGAGATATTGGACCAAAAAGAAGCTTTGGGACAAGCTAGATAATTTATATCAAACAAAGTCACTTGTCGACAAGATTTTTCTACAAAAGATCTATTCTTTTAAGATATGTGATGATGATTTGATGAAAATGAACATTAATAAATTTATTATATTGGTGAGCTAGTTGAAATCCATAGATGTGAAGATGGATGAGGACAATCAATTCATAACACTCAAGTGTGTACCTTTACTAATAGTTGGTACAATATCTTGATGATAATCAATAACACTATCACAAAGCTAAAACTTGATGAGGTGGTATTTTTATTGCTTTCTAAGGATATTAGGTCAAAAATTTTAGAGGCTGTCAAATATTCCTTGATAGTGAGAAGTCATTATGAGGATAAAGGAAATAATAAGAAAAAGGGCTAGTGTGCCAAATCTAAGGGAAAATCTAAGTCTACTAGTAGATTCAGGAATAAATATTGGTTGTTCTACAAGAGGATTGGGAACATGAAATAGGATTTTAGGGATGAGAAAGAATGGAAGACTCAAACTATTATTAGACTGAAGGGTCTACAATGATAATGGTGTTGATTCTTTTGTTATATCTCTTTCTATACATGCACATGAGATTTTATAACATACTTATTTTTAAGACTCTTTTAATCTAGCTCCAAATATAGAGTGAATCTCAAATTATATGAGATATATGATGGAAGAATTTTTTAAATTAGTAGATAAATCATCTCTCAAAATCATTCTACATGCTTATTTTGAGTTGGAAAGAACAAAGAACCCTTTAATGCTATACACATTAAGGTTTGGTGAGGGCCCTTCTAATTGTAATAAATATTAATGATGGTGTGCATGTCATATTCAATAAGATGGATGCAATATGGTGCATGGGGACATGGTCTTGGAAAAAAGGATTTGGTTTGGAATTTTTTTCTATTTGGTTGATGGCATTGTGGAATGTAATGTTTTGGGGGTTTATGATGGCATATGCATTATAATGGTGATAATTCTTGTTACTTTGATTTTAATTTGTGTGAGCATTCTATATATGGAAAACATAACCATGTTCAACTTTACTTGAGATCTACTGGATATGTAGGAACTTTAGATTTAACACATAATGATTTTTTTCTTGTTGATGCATATTTACTAAGAAAAATCTTATAGCATATTATTTTATTGACATCATTTATCTAGGATAACACAAGTTTCATTCCTCAAGCATAAATTGAAGGTCATTCCAATTTTTAATGAGTTTTAGGATCTTATTACAAAACTAGATAGATAGGAAGATCAATATTTTGAGGATGAAAAATGGAATAGAGTTAAACGTTATATAAATATTGATAAGTTTTATAGGGAGCATAAATATAAGAAAAATTCTTACATCCCTCAATAAAATGGGTTTACAAAAAGAATGAATAATACGTTGATGGAGAGATCCAAGAGCATTCTTAGTGATGCTAGTTTGAAGCATAAGTTTTAGGTGGAAGATGTGAGCATAGCTTGTCACTTCATTCAATGATATTTGATTTCATCACTTGTAGATAAAATCAATAATTGACATTGGTTAGGAAAGAAGCCTTCATTGCAACATGTCAAAGTTTTTAGTTGTGAGACATTAGAAAAATTTTAGTAGCTAATTATTCCCATTTATTTATTTTCAAAACCTCCTCACCCCAAATTTGAATAAGGTTCTTTATAAGTTTCTACTTCATCTATATTTGATAAATTTTCTATTAGCACAAAAAAATTCCTTGTGTTATTAAATTTAATTGTTTAAGATAGACATATATATCACCTATCATAAGAAATATAGACATTGAATCACCATAAATTTTTTATATTATTGGAAAAATTTGGTCTCTCAATTGTAAAAAATGGTAATAGGAAAAATATTACTATACACTCAAAAATTTGATTTCCAATAAGAAAATAATTACATGATGAATTGGAAAATGGATAGCTTTTTGGGATATCACACTTACCTATTCAACCATTCACTAAAGGTTCTAAGAGTCCTAATCGGATTGACTAACAACCTCTCAAGGTGAGCCAATTCTCAATTAGGAGGGTCCTAGGAAGGGTTTCTTAAGTTATAAGGTGTTCACCACCAAGCAAATGCTTGGAAAAGAAAATGTTTGAAAACACACTGTGATATGGAAAATGACCTAAAACTAGAAATGCAAGCTAAATGAAAGATGAAAATGATGAAATTAAGCAACAGGGATATGGTATGTGTGCACCTAGGAAATATGGAAATGCCGTGAGGATTCTAGAAATACAAAGAGGCTACCAAAATATGTTGTGGAGGACTAAGATGCCCAAGATGAAGTATTAGTCTTGCTGCTATTTTTTGGGGAAAATGTAGAGTCTTCAAATTTTAGAACCAGATCTCTGAAAATATTTGAAAAATAGGCCTGGGAGGACTAAGATGCCCAAGATGGCGTATTAGTCCCCTTCTGAATTCCTCAAACTCTAAACATGATCTTGAGCTCCAAGGCCTACACAAGCTTCCCTTCTGATCTCAAGTTTTGAAACTTTAGAATAAGGTCTGTAAGTGAGTTTCCATGAAGATGCCAACTTTGTAATGCAACTTTGCAACTTTGACAACTTTGCACTCCAAGTGATCTTCAAGTTTTCAACTTAGATCTGCAATCACAAATGTGCAATATGGGACTTGTTATTTGTTAGTGAATGGGGGTTTTCCTTGGTCAAACCCCTTGTTGGTAATTAAACCTTGAAATGAAATAGGAATAATGAAGGAAATGGTGAATGAACAATATGCAATGCTACAACTCACCAAACCCTTATGAATTCTACAAACTTGTGTGCAATGGCTACAATGGATATGGATCTTGAATACTTGGAAGGATAAAACTTGAATTTCTTGCTTGAATCATAACCCTACATCACAAATGTTAGCAAAAAAATGCACATGATGCAAAAACACTTTGATATGATGCTTGAATTTGCAAATGGATTCAAATGCTTGATGAATATGCTCTTGAATTTTCTTGTGAACTCAATTATGCTATGATAAAATATTTTACAAAAGACTTGGGTTGAAATGAATCAAGGAAACTTGTATTTATACTTATCTATGCTTAATATCCCAAAATTGTATCACACCAAGCGGACTTATGAATTCATTGAATAAAGAAGGCTAAATCTTGCCAGAATTTGAAATTAAATCTCGAAAGTGACTCAAGGAGGACTAAGATGCCCTAGGTGACGTCTTAGTCCCAAGTCCTAAAAAATTGGGGCACAAACACCAAAAAGGGGCCTAATCTATAAATGCCAAAATTAGGGTCCCGAGAGCCTTGGGGGACTAAGACACCCTAGGTGACATTTTAGTCCTGACTCAAAAATCAAGGATGCATTGATAATCATTAAATTAACATTTATACATTGGAGAATGTTAGGATTAACCAAAAAAATATGTCATTTATAGGGCTTGTGGACACAAAACAGGACCAATTAAGCCATAAAGAAGCATAAATAAAGCAAGGCAGGCCTAAACAAGTGTGAAAATGTAAAGGTATGCATTTTACTACACTACATTTAGCCCCCACTTTAGTGAGAGGATGAAATTGCTTCAAACTCACACTAAATTAGCCAACACAATCAAGATGGGTTCAAATGTACAAATGCTAGTAAGATAGGATGACAATAATCAAGAGAGTGGCCAAATCCCCATGATCAAGATCCTATGGCAAATCAACATAGGCACAAAAGAAAACACTTGCAAATGATATATGAAGCCACAACCAAATCACAAACATACACCATCAAAGGCAAGAAAAAGGGAAAAGAAAAAGGAAAAGCAAAAACTATAGAGGATCAAGCTTCAATAGGCTGTCCAATGTGGTGGATCGGGTCTAGTCTGTTTGTCCAAAAGGAGGTTTACAAGTGAAACACGCTATCCACTATGAAAACAAAACACACATTCACAAGGGCTAGTGGGAGCTAGGTGTCCACTAGTTGAGCCCCAAAGGACCATATTAAAGCCATACCTCCATGAATTTAATAAGGCACAAAAATGCATGCTCAGATGGGCTAGTGAAGCTAGGTGAGCCCCAAGGTGGTCCATATCAAAGCCATACCTCTATGACTTTAATAAGGACAAGAAATGCATGCTCACATGGGCTAGTGAAGCTAGGTGTTCACTAAGTGAGCCCCAAGGTGGTCCGTATCAAAGCCATACCTCCATGAACTTAATAAAGACAAGAAATGAAACAAGAAAGAGGGATGTTCAAAGGGATTTTTCTTAGTTCATGTGAGGTCTTAGTCTTAGGGGTCTTCGTGCTTAATGTCTCTGAGAGAGGATATATACAAGGTCTCATCCTGGGGAACATCATACCCAATGTTTCCAAGAGAGGACAAGTGAGAAAGGTCTCATCTTGTTTCCAAGAGAGGACAAGTGCAAGGTATCATCCTGGGGAACATTGTATCTAATGTTTCCAAGAGAGTACAAGGAAATATCACTCTTGGAGGAAATCAAACCCAATGACACTACCAAGAAAAAAGATGCATTGCAAGAAGAAAGAAAATCACACAATGAAATATGAAAACAAATGCAAATAAAATAATGCCAAAATAATGCCAATGTATGCCCCCACTTTAAAGGAATTGCTAACACCATGCTATGAGCAATTAATTTAAAGTAGCCAAAACATGAAAAAGGAAAAAGAGGGTTGCCCCAAAAATGCATAACTCAATATGTCACATGTTAGCCCACTTAAGGCATGTTGTCCACATCCCAAGCTTGCTCTTATATGTACATGGAAGGTAGTTGACTAGCCAAAAGAGGAAACAATAGGTGACATATGAGGACAAGGCCAACTAACCCATTTCCCCCACTTAGTACAGGACAAGGGTGAGCCAAAATGATTGATGAGATGATCTGTATCAATTAGAGGAATGAGGTGCCCCCAGATAAGAAAGAGCACCAAACTCCTTAAAATGTTGGATTTTACTTCTCAAAGCATTACATTCATTAGTAGAATGTATGATATGCAAAAAATGAAGGTTTGGAGTAAGATTTCTTTTGTGTTCTTGGAGGGAGGGATATCAAACGATCTTGGAGGAGTCTTAACAAGATACTTTCTTGATTAAAACTAGGAGATTTTGCTTTGTTGTGCAACAAAGATATCTTTTGTTTAGGAGATGATGTCAAACTTCCACAAGACCCTTTAGATTGCAAGTTTTTTTCTCCTTTATAGGAGGGTGTAAGACTATCAAATTCAAATTGTTAGTGTTTTGTGTGATGAAATTGACATTAAGTGAAGATTTCTTTGTTTCTTTCATTTCTTGCAAAGGATAACTTCCAAGACCACTAGTGTCTATCAGTTTAGGATTCACTACTATTAAAGTTGGCTTAGAAGGATGTTTTGTAATAGTGTTGATATTGAGTGAAGGCTTGTTTGTTTCTTTTGAGGAACAATAACCAAGACCACTAGTACTTTCTTGCATGTGTGGCTCTATGGGGACACATATACCTTGTTCTCTAGCACCACATCCTTTTCCACTGTATCCTAGTTGTTTCATCATTTCATAACCTTTTCTATAAAGATTCTTCATCTCTTTTGGATTTAGTGGTTGTTCATGATTAAGTTCATCAAAGGCTGTTGTGTAATTTTCTTTTTCTTCTAAAGTGGTTGAGGTGGATGCTTTCGAAGGGTCATTCATATTTTGTGTTGACATTACCGATGTTTCTTTTCCCTTGTCTGAATCTTTGTTTATGATCTTGTATTCTCCCATGAATGTATGTTTGAAATATAAGGAACCCCAATCATCTTCTAATAGCTTCGTGACTTCCTCAATGTGTTTTTCTTTGTCATTCTGTTGCACAGGTTCCACTTATGTAGTTGGTGTCAATGTTTTCAAGGGATTGTCTTTATTTTTCTCAAGTTGTAAGACACTGTAAGGCTCATTATTAGCGTCCAATGTGTGCACTTTGTTGTTGTAGACATACTTCATTTTATGATGAAGTGTAGAAGGCACCACATGTATCTCTTGAATCCACGACCTCCCCAAAAGAAGATTATAAGAAATATCACAAGGCATAACATGAATAGGGGTTTGTAAGGTATCCTTTCCAACAATAATAGGTAAAGTTATCACTCCAAGCGATTTATTTCCTAAATTATCAAATCCCTTAATAGATAAATAGTTAGGTTGAATTTTTTATTTATTAAAACCAAGTTTATCCAGAAGGCTTTCACTACACACATTTAAGGATGAGCCATTATCAACAAGGGTTCACTTTATCCCTTTGGTATTTGTTGATGCCAAAAATTGACGAGGTAACAGTGCCTTATGGGAAACTCAGTTCAAGGGGGACCCTTTGCGCCAAACTGAGTGACCTCCAGATTTTAAAAAAGCCGACTTCTTCTATAATAGTTTTTTGGAAAGGGAAAAGGAAACAAATATAATGAAGCAAAATCTAATCTAAGGCGATGTGCCAAAATTTGCTGATAGGCATGATAAATCATAGATTTAGGGGCCTGAATGGTGTTAACGCGTTCCAAACGTCAGAGACTTAAAGCTATAGCATAAACAATTTATTTATTGACATAAAATAGTATTGCATACATCCTTACTACTAAGAAGAGTCATTTAGACATGATTTAGATAAGCAAGCTTGTATTTAATATATAGAAGTTCTTTCAAATGAAATGCTTAAGACAGTAAAAAACATAGTTTACAATTTAATCAAAACATGAAAAATAGAAAGGCCGAACAGTTGGCACAGTCTGAAAGTTTCTTGCAAATAAACATGTAAAAGAGGCTTGGTGTCTTTTGCTATAAACCAGTATCCCTTCTTCTAAAATTTCTTGGACCCTTTGCTCGTCGACAGAGAGAGTATATATAACAGGAGAGAAAACTCCCACCGCTTTGGAGAGCTGTAACAGAAAAGATCCAACAATCCCCTGAAATGATGCTAGAATCAGAAGATTCCCAATGCCGTTACAATGGCAACAAGTTAGAACACAACATCTGGTCATCCAGGTGCAGGCGCGCCCTTCGAAATGATGGTAGTGGTCCCAACTAGGCTCGAGGTGACAAGTGTTATCCACCGCTTTAAACGACCATGACGAGTGACACCCAATGGCATAATCTCCCTCAACTAGTCTATCTCCCACTTCAAGGATAAGTTGTAAGGCACGTGGCAGCCTGTCGCTGCCCGAATGAAAACTTCTCTCATCACTGCCAAGAGATTACGAAGATGCAACACATGTCCAATGGGTTGAGGTCCTTGTTGTAGTGGAGAGAAAGTTGCATCAACCGGGTGTGAAAGACACGTGGCAGCGTTTCACAGCCTGCGGTTGTTCACCTCCCTGCTGTGTTGAAAGATCTGCGAACGGTTGCCACCTAGCAAAAGGTAGGGCCCATCAACACCTTTTAGAAAGTAAAAGGAAAACCCTGCGCAAGCATTACACAACCCGTATTTGTTTATTTCATTCCCGCATGAAAAACTTGCGATATGCCACCACATAGCAAGATGTAGGTCCCTCTGACAATCTTTAGAAATGATGGCCCCCGCAGAAAGCTCTGGCAACCTACACGAAGCCTTTAAGGAAATAAAAGATAAAACCTTCCATTTGTGTGACACGTGGATGCCCAGCGTAGCCTCTCGGGACCTGAAAGGGAAGCCGTTACCCGAAGTTGCGAAGAGGAGATGTGCAAAGTGGTAGATCAAAACTTGATGGAAAGCTGAATAAATTTAGTGATGCATAGGCCGGCAAACACATAATTACAAAAGAAACCTAAAGGGAGCTGTTTGAATATTTATTTTAATAGCTTTTGGTGACTATTAGGGGCGTTTCGGATAAGGAATGGAGAACCCAAAAATCTCTCTGGTTCAGCAGACCAGAGCTTTATCCATAGGGCGATAGAGTCAGAGTCTGGAAAGAGCAGCTTGCAAGGGTGACCATTCACTTTCATACGGCTTTTCCATGCTGCGCAAATTTTCTTGTGCCCCGCTAAGATCAATAGCCTTGTTGTGAGGCAGTACCTCAGGTAGGTCGGCGCCTGCTTGGATATGGAAAAGTAGCTGCGAGAGTGGATGAATGATCACCTCAATGTCGGCTGCCATTGGGGAGCTGCTGAACTCCTTGAATGCCTCCGAGTTGTTCTTCTTCTGCTCAATAACCTCAACAATCTGTGTAGTTGTGGCAATAGAGTTGTCTTCAAGGAACGAAGATGGTAGCCCCATGTTGCCTAATTCAGAGAAACTTCCCTGAATGCCATCCAGTGCCCTACCTAGAAAAGCTGCTGCTGCCTTAGTGCGCTAGAAAGCGGAGTGACAATGAATGAATTTATTTGTTGTTTGAGCAATAGTGTCCCTATCTTCGATACCCGCCCTAGCCAGGATTTCATCCAAGACTGAGTATAGCTTGTTGAACAAGTCCCTTGCCTCAGGAACCTTCTCCAGGATGAAACATGGGAACTGCTCAATTATGTCGTGGGCCTCTTGATTGAGCCTTGATGCCTAGTCGATAAATCAGAGGGTAGGCTGCAGTGTTAGGCAAAAGGTCTTGACTTTCTCTTAGTGAGAAATATACAATTGCCTAACCAACGGAATGACATTAGGTTGGGCAGGGGCTGACAACAGAGAGGCTCTAAGTGAAGAAATCTCCGCATCTCTTGAAATAAGGGCCTCGGCTAACTCTGCCTTCTTCCTTTTTTCAAACGCCAACTGCTCTGCATAGCTGCTCATTTCTTTATTCCAATTCTGTTCAGCTCAGAAGTGGTTCGCTGATTGCTCCTCCAGAGAAGCCTTTGTCTCTCGGAGCTCCTCTTCTAGTTTAGCCTTCGAGCCTTTAAATTCAGCCTCTTTCTCTTATACTTTTTACTCATACTGCTCTTGTAGGCACTCCAAATCCTCACCCTTTTGTGCCATCCCCTGACTACAGATGCATTCAAGCTCTTCCTCTTTTAACTGTAGGCTTCGTCGTGCTGCTTGGTTTTGGCTTTGTAATTCTTTTATTAAGCTTGGGTCGGCAATCTAGGTCTTCGCAATTTTGCCCTGAAGTCTGTTCCTCTCATTTTCTGTTGTCAGCGCCCTTTCAGTCATTCAGGCGATATCTGCCTCAAAGGATTTCTCCTTTGTTTCCAAAAAATTCACCCTTTCCCTAGCCACCCAGAGCTGTTCATCTTTCTTCTTTAACTGGTGCCCAGTTTTGAGGAAGTCAGAAGTGACTACCTGTTGTGTCTCCTCCATGATTTCAACCTTATCTTGTGGCCAGACTACCTTCATGTCAAGTTCGACAACATAGATCTCATAGTCTTTGGGTTGCATTTCTCCCTAAGGCTTGCTTATCCTTGGGTACATGGTCGCGAATTTTAATTCCTATTGGGCCTCGTCATACGAAGCTTGTACTCTCAGCTCGGCGAGAGCATTGTCATCGTTTTCCTTGCATTGCCTCATTCTATTTGTGCGTGCCTCTTTTCCACAATCTATTTGTGCTATGAATTCGGCTGGTGATGAAACTAGCCCACTTGTGAAAGGAACACTAGAAGACATGGCATAGGGATAGGTAATTTTCATAGACGCACGCATTTGCTTCTTCTGGAAAGTGACTGTTTATGGAGAAAAGTGCGGCAAATTTCATAGTTTGGCCTGAGAATTATCACCTAGGCTAGGCATTTGTAGCGGCTGAATCAGAGATTTATCCATAAGGCTCATTAGTCGGGAATGGAGAGTTGCTAACAAGGTGCCAGCTTGTTGCAATGGAAGGGGATCTGTAAGCATAGCAGAAAAAGAATGGGCATCGACAGGGGGAACGTTCTCTGAAAGTGAGGCAAGGAAAGTCTGAGCGGTAGCTGTAGGCATGAGCACACTCGGAGGAGTAATTATAAACGGGTGGGCCTGCGAAAACTGGGTAAATCCAACCGAATAAGCTAGACCAGAAGCAGAAGGTGGAGGGCTTGGACTTATGGCAGGAGTTGCCAGTGAAGCAGGGGTGAATACGAAGGAATGAGATGCAAGAGGAGTGAAATATACCTGTTGACTGGTTGGCGGTGGTGCCAGGATCATTCGTGACTCCCCCAAAAACTCTGGTATCTGGCTAGCAGTGGGCGCTTCTCCTCCGGTGGGTTCTTGCAAAACCCCTCGGATAATACTTTCCGTGCACTGCCTTTTTGCAGGCGGACACTCACTAACTTCGGCAGTCGAATCCTTCTACTGAGGTGTTAGCCTGGCCGGTTTAGCGGCCCAAGTGAGTGTATGCGAGCCTCTTGATATATTAAAGTGTATGTTCATGGCCACATAGGCGGCCTGCTTTGAAGCTTTTCCCCTTTGCGTTGAGGAGGATGATGTCGTCGCTTCTTCCTCATGCTCCTCGGATCCCTCTCCCTCTTCACTCCTATCAACACTAGAGCTCGGGCTGGGGTGGCCTTCCTTCCACCATCTATCAAATTCCTGGTCATCCTTCAGCTGATTATAAGGAGCATCCAACTGTGCTACTTCCTGGCGATATTTCTAGAAAGCTCTTATTTTTTCATCACTTTGTTCCTCACCCCTCTTCAACTTGTTGTACATGCTGCGCTCCATGAGAAAATTGTCCCTAGCCACGGCCATAGGAAAGTAGAACTTGTGCTATGGGCCTCTAGTGTTCGACATAGGGATTTGTGCTAATTCAACAAAATCCTCATCTCTATCTGTTCATGGATTATGCCGCTTTTCCTAGTATGGTCAGGAAACATGGGTAATTTTCATGTGTGGCTTAGGAAAGTTGTTGAAAGGGTTGTATTCCCATGTATCGTTTACCAGTACCAACCCTAGATGTGCCAGCTTATCCTGTAACAACTTGTGCGATTATTTTTTAATCAGAGTTATCGACTTGAAATTCTTTGGACAAGTGAAGAATCCCTTCCTTTTGACCCTTCCGCTGCTACAGAAAGTCAAATCAATGACACACACCTACCAAAAAATTTTCAGTGTGAGCACTCTATCTGCGACGCAAGCTGGGAGTAGGAAATGTTTGCCAGTAAAACCCCGCATTCGGAGGATTGTAAAATCCCTGCCTAAGAACCAATCACAACCAGGGGTGTAGCTTTGCATAAATCCAGTTTGCTCTTTGGTGAGCCAGACAATATCACCTTCTCTAATTAAATAATTCAAAATCGGGGCTATGAAATAGTCCACAAACGCATAATAGTCATATGATGTGAAAAGGAAAGGCGTCTATGTAGACACTGGCTTTCTTTTATTCTGCTCATGAAAAATTGATAGCGGAAGAAATCGGGCGAAGAAATCCAGATTCTGATGCAGGAACATGTGGACCAGGTAGGAAAGAAATCTAAACTTCTTTTCCGCCTAATAATTCTCAATTTGCTGTCTCATTTCTTCAACCATGAACTCAACAAAATCATACCAGAAGAGTTCATGCTACTTGTGAAACTGTATTGCAGGTCCCAGTTGAAAAGCCTCTATCTTGTTATCAGATTCTTGGCCGCAAACAAATGCCAGCATGGACATGGCATCCGAAAGATCATCGCGGAATGAACCACACGATAATGGGATACTTGGTGGTTTAGCGGATGCGATACCTTTCTTATTAGTCTCTTCTAACAAGAAATCTGAGCCGATTTTCATCTTCCTCCATATTTTCTCCCCTTGCTTGGGCGAAAAGGCTCGATAGTCTCCTTCCTTCTACTTGGATCCGGGATACATAACATGTGCCAGATGGCTTCTGGGTTGATATGAACCCTTAAATTGCGGCCTTCAATGTAGTGGGTATCTGGATTATAGCGCTGAATGGCAGCATCAACCACTTCTGGGCAATAGTGCACCAATGGGACCATGTATTGTGAGAGACCACTATACCAAACTCTACTTGCCGTGGATTGGTCCACCTTTGTTGCTAATAACCTTGCACAAGCTGCCTCTTTGAGGGATTTAGGGTTCTTTGCAAGCTTTGGGTCATAGATATTATTCCATTTTTTTTCAACTTTTTTTTGGTTACTCCATTCCTTGGGTCTATCCAGCTCCTCCATGTGGGCTCTTCTCATTTTGATGGGTATACCAGGCATGGCGTACGCTACATCCTCGTAGACATATACCTCAACTGAGGAATGAATAGCCATGAACAGTTCCTGGCTAATCTCCTCTTACATCGACTGAGCTGAAGATTCTGACATTTTTTTTTCTCGGAAGAATTTGTAAGCTCTTGGCCTGCGAATATGCTTGCTCTAGATAGACAGATAGAAAAAAAATCTGCACTTCCCTTGCATTTGTAAAAGCCTTTGAAATATTAAGCCTTTTCATGCAATAATAGCAACCTTTCCCAAGGTGGTAGGCGAGAGCAAGTCTTTTGCATTTAATTCGACATGTACCGTTAATCTTGCAACTCGTGCAAGATGAACTGATTGTTATTTCAAGGTGGCCAGATTTCATCATTACATTTGGGTGATCATTTGATACGCCTTGATCTCCTTGGAACTTGAGCCTACAACTGGCTTGCTAACCCTATGTTATCATGCGCTGGCAATTAATATCTCGGTCAGAATGATTACGCCAAGCAAACGATCACTGCCTGAAAAGATATGAGTATCACCTTGGGTCCTGGGACGTGCTTAAAAGATGACACAATAGCCTACAACCATATGTCCTCCCACCAACAAGCACCACCTTTTTTAAAACTAATTAACCAACTTCAGTTAATTAAGCACGCATCAAGCCGTGCTATCACGGATGCAACTGGCCCAAAAATGTGAACAAACGCAGGTTCGTCTTTCAAGATAGCAGCTAGCATAACATCATGTTTCTTGGAGGTGGATCAACATGTGCCTTGTCAATTTTTCTATAAATAGGCCAGTAGATAGTGAACAAAACATACTTGGTATTTAAGAGGTGATAGGTTAGTAGCAGAGTGCTAAGCAAGTCCTTTTATCTAGGTTAGGTGGTGAGCAAATTCGACATTATCTTAGAAGACTAGGGATAGTGTCAAAACAATGGATACCCCAATTCATCTAACCTCGTATAAGTCACAAAAAATGTTCTTAGGTGAGATTTCCATTAGGAGGCTGAAAAGGATGATGAAGAACAAGCACTCTCTAGTTTTGGTAGCCATTAAGTGGGTCCTAGGCAAGGATTGCATAGAATACGAGGATAAGTATAGGGTGAATACCGACGTGTGCTCTCACTTTGTAGCATCCATGCTGGACATTTGCATTCCCCGACCACTTATCCTGAAGCTGGTTAAAGAAATCTTCCCGAAGAAATACCTGAATGGGCTTGGTGAGGTCATTGCACATGCTGCATATGGGATAGGCCGGCCAACAGCCAGCGACCTATGTTGCTTTATTAAGGAAGAAGCTGTTGTTATTTGGCTACCATTTCTCAGCGGATTCCACCTACAGACTTGTGACCAACACCAGCAGAGGGTTACCCAGGCCCTACACTTCCTATTTCAGAGCTACAACGTGATACCTTTCTAC
Source organism: Sequoia sempervirens (assembly GCA_007258455.2). NCBI lineage: Eukaryota > Viridiplantae > Streptophyta > Pinopsida > Cupressales > Cupressaceae > Sequoia > Sequoia sempervirens. Next base: position 273,693,861 of record VDFB02271358.1, read on the forward strand.
GACGTAGACTGGTATACTAACTTTAGGAACTTGGTGTTTCCACCGCCATTGGTGGTTGTGCCAAATGATGCCACCAGTGTCGCTGAGGAGCCTGTAGATGAGGAAGAAGTGGATGCTGCAGTGAATGCGTCAATTGCTACTAGTCATGCCTTTGGATAGATAACCCCTTTGCCTACTTGCTCAAAATGTAACTCTCCTACTTTAAATAAGCCTGATAAAAGGCTATCATATATAATATACCTTGATACTTATACATTTTGAAAATCGGCCTCCCAACCATTTTGTAACTAAAGAACATATATATAAATATATATCTCCCATTTTAAAGAAAATCCATGCTCTTTTTGTTTTTGTGTTTAAAATTTTCTGGGGTTTGCAAGTTTTGTATGCTATTTCTCTGTGCATGAGTGTATTTTGTGTAAAACAACTCTGGTGTTTTACCTGCCAATGATATTGAGTAATTTGCAAAATGACAACTGATTTTAGGAAAAAAAAACTGCCAAACAACGGGAAAGAAAATAAAAGCGCTATTTACATATGTACAAAGTAGAACTCAATGCCTTAATGGAACAACTTAAGATGAATCCCATTGACTGGGATTCCTAATGGTTCCTGTTCCATATTATCTAGCTCAAAAGCGTTGTGTAGTTTGCAACAAATGATTTTAAAGGGTCCCTCTCATAGGCTATCAAATTTACCGTGTTGACCTGGCTTTGCAACCCTGCTGTCATACTTTAGCACTAAATCTCCACTTTTTAGACCCTGGTCGGAAGCCTTCTTGTCAAACCATCATTTAACCACCTGTTGACGGCTTGTCATTGCTATTGGAGAATTCTCCCTTTTTTCTTGTACTTCCAACAGTTCGGTGAGCCGAACCTTTATGGCTTCATTTTGTTCTATCTCAAGGGATTTCAATAACTATATTGTTGGGACCTCCATAGAGATAGGTAACAGCGCCTCCTTCCCATATACCAGCTCATAAGGTGAAGTCTTAAGGACTTGCTTAGGAGTTATGCGGTTTTCCCATAGCACTTTTCAGAGATTTTTATGCCATTCCTTTTGGTGCTCTGAGCCAACCTTTTTTAGGAGTCAGACTAAGCTTTTGTTTGTCGACTCGGCTAGACCATTTCCTTGTGGATAATAGTTTGATGATGTTTTAAGGAATATGCCATTTTTTAATGCAAAGTGACATACCTTTGTACCTAGAAATGCTCTGGCGTTGTCCGAAATGATTGTTTTCAGAGGGCAGAACCTTGTCACCAGTGCTTCAAGGAAATCTACAATCTCTGTTTTTGTTGCGCTTTTAAGGGGAACAACTTCTATCCACCTTGTGAAGTAGTCCATAGCAGTTAGAATCCACTTATGTCCGGCGCTAGAAACTGGGTTGATCATTCCAATGAAGTCCAGGCCCCATTGTGCAAACAGTTCGTCTGCTACTATAGGTCTGAGGGGCATTGCTGAATTATTCCTTCTGTCAAAGAAGAACTGGCATTTTTTACAAGCCCTCACCAGAGAGTGGGAGTCACTAAAAAGTGTAGGCCAATAATATCCAGCTCGTAGGACCTTGATGGTGGTAGTTTTGATGGAGAAATGTCCACCTTCATCGCTATTGTGAAATGCATCGAGGATCCTCTGCGCCTCCCCTGAAGTAACACATCGCAGGAGCACACCATTGAAATTTCTTTTGAAAAGGACTCCTTCTATCAGCGTATATCCGCAATTCTGAAGCCGGTAATACCTTCTTTTTTGGGATGAGAGGCCTGGCAGATACCTTCCGGTTTGCATGAAGTTCATTCTATCTGTCAGCCAATCGTCTTCCGATCCTGATCTATTTATCAGAATGAGCTCTGGTTGTTCCTCCTCGGTAGGTACCTCCTTGTTCTATGCCATATACTCACACAGTCCTCTGCCTTCAACAGTCCTAGTATGCCTGACCTCGATGTCATATTCCAGGATCTTGGTAATCCAATTAGCCCTTTTTTTGTGATCTCTCCTTCCATGATGTATTCATGTACACTAGAATGTGCGACATATACCAGAACTTTGTTGCGGGAAATTAGATGGCAGAACTTTTTAAGTCCCTTTACTATTGCAAAGGCCTGTCTTTTGACGAAGTTATAATTTGCCTCATATTCTTTTAGGGTTCGGGAATAGAATGCCACTGGATGCTCTCCCTTTCCTTCACTATCTTTTTGAGTCAGAACAGTAGCAATACTGGACTTGCTACTGAAGGAATACATTATAAAATTTTTGCATTGATCTGGATTAATCAACACCAGGGTTGTGGAGATCGCTTCCTTGACCTTTTCAAAAGCCTCCCGAGCTTCCATTGTCCATTTGAAAGCTTTATCTTTTTTAGCATTTGGGTGATCGGCCTAATCATTCCCGCGAAATCAGAAATAAATTTGTTGATGAAATTTACTTTGCCCAGAAAAGACTGGACACCTTTCTTATTTACCAGAAGGGGAAGCTCCTTGATAGCCTTTACTCATTCGGGGTCAATTGAAATACCTTGTTTTGACACAACATGCCCCAACAGCTTACCCTGCGGTACTCTAAATACACATTTCTTTGGATTCAGGGAAACCCTGAACTCTTGGCACTTTTGAAAAACTAATTCCAAATGATCAAAATGATCATCTTTAGATTTAGAGAACATAGTAAGGTCGTCCAAATAGATTAGAATAATCTTATTGATCAGTTCGCTGAATGCAATGTCCATAGCTCGCTGGAAAGTTTCCCTTGCATTGGATAAACCAAAAGGCATTTTAGCATATGCAAATGTTCCCCACTTGGTGGTAAATGTAGTCTTGTGCTGATCTTCTTCTTTAACTCGAATCTGGTTATAGCCAGAGAAGCCATCCAACAAAGAACATTTTCGATCCTGCGATAGTTTGGAGGATTGACTCCATAGAAGGCAATAGATAGTGATCCTTCAGAGATGCTCTGTTCAGGTCTCAGAAGTCCACACATAAGCGGATATCACCATTCTTCTTTCTGACTGGTACCAGGTTTGATACCCAAGTACTATGTTTGATTGGGAAGACAATACGTGAATCAATGAGCTTGGTTAGCTCCTGTGCCATTAGGGCCTCAACTTTAGGGTTGACTAGTCTCTGTTTCTGTCGGATTGGTTTCACACATTCTGTTAGCTCAATAGTGTGCTGAATGATGCTAGGATCGTAACCCTCCATATCATCGTAGGACCAGGCTACTACTCCATATTTTTTGCAGAAACTGATAAGCCTTTCTTTATCTCGTTGTGGGACATCTCCCCCGACCCGGAGATTCCTACCATTAGAGACCCGAAGGTACTCATAATCACTTTTGTCTGCTATGAAATTTTACTTATCATTTCGGGCGTCGTTACAATCGAAAAAGTTCTCGAGAGTAACTAATCCTTTCGGAAGTTTATTTGACTTGAGCTGCATAATTTGTCCTTCATAGGCCTCGGCGATCTTTGGTTGAAGTTGGTCAGCAAATTCCCCTGAGTGCTAGATAAACGAAGTGATGTGTTCATCGCTCTCAAAGACTTGCCAACTCTGATCATTGTCGGGAATCGCTGGTCAGACAAGCACTTGCACTGGATATTTGTTTAGAAGCAAGTCAGAGATAGGATCAAACTCAGCACCGATCAACGCCATGCGATCTGCATCGCTATTCCGTGTTCGGGGAACGGTCAGGATGTTGAAAGCTTCAAAACCTTCAATCAAGTCCTAGATTCGATGCCGATAGGATCTCATTCAGACATTCTTCACTGCGAAAATTCCCTGGACCTGATTAACTACTAGTTCAGAATCTCTGAACACAATCAGTTGCTTAATACCCATTCATTCCGCTAGGCTTAGGCCTTGGACTAACTCTTCATATTTAGCTTCATTGTTTGAATAGGTGAATTGGAATCGGAAAGACCTCAACAAATTTTCATTCTGCGGGGATATTAGACATACCCCTGCTCCAGCTCCAACCTTGCTTCTTGCTCCATCGAAATACAATGTCCATAGCTCATTTGCTTGGTTACTGTAAGATTCTTTGGCGATCCTCAGAAGCACCTGGTCTTCGTCATAAATCACATATGTGCCCAATCCTGTAGCATGATAATTCCTGAAAGGATCATTGTTTATGTGTTCACTCAACAGAGCATCTTCCTTATCATTTCAGGCTCCACTCACCTTCTCCCCCTCTAGCAGTTCGACACTATACATTTCCTCCTTGGTGATAGAGGTATGAGTGGCTTCAAAATTGATTAGGGCCTCATCCGCCACATGTTCAGAATGTAGAGCCTCTGATTCTATCTTCATTTTTGTGCCATGTTTGGTCCTAAGTATCAGATGTGACCAATCTAAAGACAAATATCTACCCACCTTTGAAGTAAATTCTCAGGATAGACAGAGACCAAACATAGGAGGAAAATCTATGATCACCGTATCTTGCAGGACCGTGATACTTGGGCAGGAAAATAGAGTTAATGGAAGCGCTTTGATGACATCCATAGTATCAACTTTATTTCCATCCAGCTGCATCACCCCCTTCTTCATAGGTTCGTAGCTGAGTCCCAAAGCTTCGGCTATCAGTTTTGGTATAACCATTGTACTAGCACTAGAATTAATCATAGCATTGTGTAATAGCTTTTCCCATATAATGAGAGTCAAGAAGAAGGGTTGAGGTTTCGGCCTACTTCCACCTTCTGCATGGGATTCCTTCGCTTTGTCTGTAAGAACCTTAGCTAGTGGCATTTGATAAACCACCTCTGTACTGGAAAATAGCTCTGTTGGTGTTGAGTTGATCTCTTGCTGAAGCACCTTCTGTAGCATAGTCTTCTGTTCTGGAATAGCTAGAATGTCCCATAAAGACACATTAGCGGATGATTTCTTTAATTGATCCACCACATTAAAAGGTGACGAGCTTGGAGATTTCTGCTCCTTTGCTCTTGTTATAATAATTTCCTTTCGTGGTTGAGAAGGCGAAGAGATGGTCGAAGTGCTAGGAATTTGATTGGACACGCCTTTGCGTTGTGGGCTATATGGAAAAGAAACAACAGGCTCACCGGTGAATCTCCTCTTTGAGCATGTGTTATAGTCAGATTGCACCTGTAGTATTTTAGATATGGATGCATCATTAGCAAACACTATTTCCTCATCTTTCATCTAAGAGAAGAGCACATGATTAGGAGCAATATCAGACTCTTGCTCTAAAGACATTCCTTGCATTTGCGCAGTAAGGACCGCACTCTCCATTGGTGAGGCATAAGCATGTCCTCCATTTTCTGCTATAATACCTTGACTGCGTTATTCTACCACCTTTTGTTGTAAGTTGCCACACGAACAATTTTGGGGCATATGTGCATCATTGCAGGGGAAACACCATGGATTGATATCATCAATAAGATTGTTTTGTCCCGTAATTAATTCCCTACTTGAGCTTGGCGATGTACTTGTCAGTGGAGTAGGCACCGGGACCATTTGGTTTGTAGTCGGTGTTGGTGGATTAGTACAAGGCACATTCTGATATTGATTTTGCTGATAAGTAGACTGCCCGCCATGATAGTTTTGATATGCGAGCCGCTGGGGCATCGCTTGGTTCCACTTGAGAGTTGTTATGTCTTTTGCCATAGTTCGTAACATCTCCTTGAGGTCACTTATTTCATCTTTGGAAGAACCCGATGTAGAATCCGAGCTCTCAGGAGCAGCCACATATGAGTACATCAATTGGGGAGTTGTTGCCGCACTAGTCGATGCGACCTCTTGTGCAGAATTTGATATTTTAGGAAATATCATCATAATAGGTTGAGGAGGCAACTTTCCGCAATCTATCAAATGATTCTCAGCTTTGATAGCGATAGCATAAGCATTTGGTAGAGTGGCTCCTCCCAAAGACTTAATCATCACAGAAATATCAGGATTAATGGACTTCAGATAAAATATGAATGCCAATTCTAGAGTTAGGCAGATAGTCACAGGAATCCTCCACCAATTTGAGTGAAATCGGGCATTGAAATCCATCAGAGCCTCCTAGGGCACTCATTTTATGATGGATAGCTGATAGTATAATGAAGAACGATCCCCGTCATTTAAGAACCTTTCATAGAATGGGTCTCCGAGGTCATCCCAAGTGCGAATTGAATTAGGAGTCAGTGTTCGGTACCAATCCAGAGCCTTGCCTTTGAAGGATGCAGCGAGGAGCCTCAGGGCTACATTCTGCGCTGTAATACTGTGTACTAGACATACATCCGCTACATCCTGCAAATGTTCTGTTGGCATTTTTGTGTTTTCTCCGAAAAATTTGGGAAGAGCTTTCAGGGCCGAAACCGGGATAGCTCCCCAAACAGCAGGTGCTACCGGGGCTACCAGGGGACTTCCAGCATCCCGTGCTACATAGTTTTTGTTCGTGGCCGACAACATGGTGAGAGGAAAGGGCGGTGGGAATGGAACGGTTACTAACTGATTTGTGGCCTGGACTATCCCTAGTGGAGGTACTAGTAAACTTGGGTTATTTGCAGTCTGGGATCTAGTTACAGGCCAATGGCTCATACACCCCTCTATTAGGCAATTTCATTAGTTCGGGTCCCACCGGGTGTGCCAGAAAAAGGACAAACTGTTGATGCTAAAAATTGACAAGGTAATAGTGCCTTATGGAAAACTCAGTTCAAGGGGAACCCTTTATGCCAAACTGAGTGACCTCAAGATTTTAAAGAAGCTGGCTTCTTCTATAATGGTTTTTTGGAAAGGGAAAAGGAAATAGATATAATGAAGCAAAATCTAATCTAAGGCAATGCGCCAAAATTTGCTGATAGGCACGATAAATCATAGATTTAGGGGCCTGAATGGTGTTATCATGTTCCAAACGTCAGAGACTTAAAGCTATAGCATAAACAATTTATTTATTGACATAAAATAGTATTGCATACATCCTTACTACTAAGAAGAGTCATTTAGACATGATTTAGATAAGCAATCTTGTATTCAATATATAGAAGTTCTTTCAAATGAAATGTTTAAGACAGTAAAAAGCACAGTTTATAGTTTAATCAAAACATGAAAAACAAAAAGGCCGAACAGTTGGCATAGTCTAAAATTTTCTTGCAAATAAATATGTAAAAGAGGCCTGGTGTCTCTTGCTAAAAACTAGTATCCCTTCTTCTAAAATTTCTTGGACCCTTTGCTCGTCGATAGAGAGAGTATATATAGCAGGAGAGAAAACTCCCACTGCTTTGGAGAGCTGGAATAGAAAAGATCCCACAATCCCCTGCAATGATGACAGAATCAAAAGATTCCTAATGCCGTTACAACGACAATGAGTTAAAACACAACATTTGGTCATCCAGGTGCAGGCGCACCCTTCAAAATGATGGCAGTGGTTCCAGCCAGGCTCGAGGCGACAAGTATCATCTACCGCTTTAAACGACCATGACAAGCCACACCCAATGGCATAATCTCCCTCAGCCAGCCTATCGCCCGCTTCAAGGATAAGTTGTAAGGCACGTGGCAGCCTGTTGCTGCCTGAATGAAAACTTCTCTCATCGCTTCCGAGAGATTACGAAGATGCAACATGTGTCCAATGGGTTGAGTTCCTTTTTTGTAGTGGAGAGAAAGTTGCATCAACCAGGTACGAAAGATGCGTGGTAGCGTTTCGCAGCCCGTGGTTGTTCACCTCCTTGTTGTGTTGAAAGATCTGCAAACGGTTGCCACCTAGCAGAAGGTAGGGCCCGCCAACACCTTTTAAAAAGTAAAAAGAAAACCCTGTACAAGCATTACACAACCCGTATTTGTTTATTTCATTCCCGCATGAAAAACTTGTGATACGCCGCCACATAGGAAGATGTAGGTTCCTCTGACAATCTTTAGAAATGATGGCCCCCGCAGAAGGCTCTCGCAACCCACATGGAGCCTTTAAGGAAACAAGAGATAAAACATTTCGTTTGTGTGACACGTGGACGCTCAACACAGCCTCTCGGCACTCGAAAGGGAAGCCATTACCCGAAGTTACGAAGAGATGCGCAAAGTGGTAGATCAAAACTTGATGGAAAGTCGAATAAATTCGGCGATGCATAGGCCGACAAACACATAATTACAAAAGAAACCCGAAGGGAGCTGTTTGAATATTTATTTTAACAGTATTATATTGAGCTATGATCATGAAAGAATCATATTGTTTTTTCACTTCCAAAGCAGGGAGCTCACTTTGGTGGAAAAAAATATCAACATTCATTCCTTGTATCAGGGTTGCTATTTCATGCGGTTGTGCATTAGAAGGGATAGGAACTTGTTGTAAGGAATTTTGAAGCATGGTGTGACAGTTAGGTGAATTTTGAATAAGGTCCTAGAGGGATATCTTTGCAGGAGTATTCTTAAGTTGTTCAACAAGATCATACTCCTTTCCACTTTGTGAAGGAAAACGAGGGGGACCAGGCCAAATAGGATTAGGTAATGGGAGTGATGTTGAATGTGTTTATCTCAGTTATGGATTGTTCCTAGTGTTGTATGTATGATCAATGATATTGTAACTCGGTTGTTGTGAAACATTGTTTTTAGGTGGTTCAAGGATAAGGATAGGTTTGTTTTGAACTTGTGGTTTATGAGAGGGTGGATAAATGATAAGTTTAGGCTCGAGAGAGTACTCCAAGGTATATCTAATGTGCATAACATTAGAAGAATTATCATAATTTTCATAATCTCTTAGTGAAGAGGAGTCTAAGGTTACTTCATCATCTTCATCTAAGGAATTACTATTGTCAATGTTTTCATTTTCTTGCACCATGATATCTTCCCTAGTAGGAGAGTTTTTAGGAGAACTACAAACTAAATGTTCATGAAATTCAAAGGTTGGTTCTTCTTCAATGACTTCATTGCATGCAAGGGAGTTATCAATGGTTGGAATGTCTTCTTCAATAAGGTTTTTTCTAGGAGAAGGGGGAAAACTAAGAGTCTCATGGACAACGAGGAGAGATACTAGGGGAAGGAAAAGTATGATTTTCATGATCATTAATGGTTTTATTCTTTTGTTCCTTAATATCTTCCAAAATAGGATAAGTAGGGGAGGGATCATAAAGAGGGTTGAACATTATAGACCTTAAATATTTGACTATCTAAGACCAATCTATCATCCTCATCATTTACAATCTCATTCTCTTGTGCTATGATTTCTTCCCAAAGGGGATGAGGAGAAGGACATGCAAGATCTTCATGATTCTCAATGATTGTATCTTCTTTCACCAAGATACCTTCATCACTAAAAGGAGAGGTATCCAAAGAAGAAATTTTATGATAATCATGATTATCTGTGTTTGTATTTTCTTCTATCACATCACCCTCACAAATAGGAGAGATAAAAGGGGGTGTATGTTTAGGGAAAACATTAGCATTTTCACTCTCTTGTGCTAAGAGACTCTCATAACTAGGGAATGCATTGAATGAATGACTAACATTCTTATTTTCTAACTTGTTCTTTGCAAACTTGGAGAAAATCGAAACTAACATTTTTGAAAAGTAATCTATGAAATCTTAAAATGCAATGTAAAAGTCTAGAATGAAATGCAACTTTCAATTTTTAGGCAAGACAATTTTCTGATTACACCATGCAATGATTTGAAAATGAAATGTTGTAAATGAAAATTTGGAATAATGCATGAAATGAATCACTTTAAGCTAGATTTAGTAAAATAAATGAAGCAAAAATTCAATCCATTGAAACAAATAACCAATGCCAGCAAGCAGAAGTATATAAATGCTGATTTAGATCCTGAAAAACTAAAATATGAAATTCCATAGGGACTAAGATGCCAGGGATAGCATCTTACTCTTGATGAAATTTGAAGGTTTCAGAAGCTGAAGTAGATAGAAAATCACTTAGATAGAGTATTGCAACAGAAAACTAGAGAGGGACTAAGATGCCACTAAGGGCGTTTTAGTCCCAGTAAGGGTTTTTTTGTAAAAAATAAGAAAATTTTGGGTTGATAACAGTGTTCCCAAGTTTCCTACCTAGGTACCTAATGTTTGGAAACAAAAATTTGTGCAAATGAAGGCTAGAAAAAGTAACTAGTAACAAGTAATTAGATGCAAAAGTGAATGCAATATTTTCAATTTTGAATGTAATGACAATGTTTCTAAATGCAATTAGGATGATTGACAATGCACTTTTTTAGTTTTTCAATGAGATAAAATGATGCAAGAAAGCAAAAATGTAACCTATATACACTTTCACTAATGCAAATATAAGAAACCCTAAATGCAATTTCACTAAATAGGAGAAACCCTAGATGCAATTTCACTAATGCAAAATTCAATGCAAGAATGAATGCAATCTAGATCTAGAACTTGAATGCACTCCAAATTAGAAAAGAAAAGTGTCGAGTTCACCAAAATGATGAATTGGAAAATGGATACCTTTTCGGGATATCACACTTACCTATTCAACCATTCACTAAATGTCCTAAGAGTCCTAATTGGATTGACTAACAACCTCTCAAGGTGAGCCAATTCTCAATTAGGAGGGTCCTAGGAAGGGTTTCTTAAGTTCTAAGGGGTTCACCACCAAGCAAATGCTTAGAAAAGAAAATGTTTGAAAGCATGTTGTGTTATGCAAAATGACCTAAAAATAGAAATGCAAGCTAAATGAAAGATGCAAATGATGAAATTATGCAATAGGGAGATGGTATCTGTGCACTTGGGAAATATGAAGATGCTATGAGGATTATGGAAGTGCAAAGAGGCTACCAAAATATGCTATGGAGGACTAAGACACCCAAGATGGCGTATTAGTCCCACTGCTATTTTTCGAGGAAAATGCGGAGTCTTTGAATTTTGGAACCAGATCTCTAAAAATCTTTGAAAAATAGGCATGGGAGGACAAAGACACCCAAGATGGCATATTAGTCCTGTTCTGAATTTCTACAAACTCTAAATAGGATCCTGAGCTCCAAGTTTTTCACAAGATTCCCTTCCGATCTTAGGTTATTCTATGGAGGACTAAGACACCCAAGATGGCGTATTAGTCCTGCTGCTATTTTTCGAGGAAAATGCAGAGTCTTTGAATTTCAGAACAAGATCTCTAAAAATCTCTTAAAAATAGGCATGGGAGGAGTAAGACACCCAAGATGGCATATTAGTCTTGTTTTGAATTTCTACAAACTCTAAATAGGATCCTGAGCTCCAAGGTCCACACAAGCTTCCCTTCCGATCTTAGGTTCTAAAACTTCTGAATAAGGCCTGTAAGTGAGTTTCCATGAAGATGAAAACTTTGTAATGAAACTTTGCAACTTTGAAAAATTTGCACTCCAAGTGATCTTCAATTCTTCAACTTAGATCTACAATCACAAATGTGCAAGATGGGAAAAACTTGTTTGTTAATGAATGGGGGTTTTCCTTGGTCAAACCCCTTGGTAATTAAACCTTGAAATGAAATAGGAATAATGAAGGAAATGGTGAATGAACAACATGCAATGCTACAACTCACCAAACCCTTATGTCTACAAACTTGTGTGCAATGGCTACAATGGATATGGATCTTGAATGATTGGAAGGATAAGACTTGAATTGCTTGCTTGAATCAAAACCCTACATCACAAATGTTAGCACAAAAATGCACATGATGCAAAAGCACTTTGATATGATGCTTGAATTTTCAAATGGCTCCAAATGTTTGATGAATTTTCTCTTGAATGCTCTTGTGAACTCAATTATGCAATGATAAAATATTTCACAAAAGACTTGGGTTGAAATGAATCAAGGAACCTTGTATTTCTACTTATCTATGCTTAATATCTCAAAATTGTATCACACAAAGCTGACTTATGAATTCATTGAATAAAGGAGGCTAAATCTTGCTAAAATTTGAAATTAAATCCTGAAAATTACTCAAGGAGGGCTAAGACACCCTATGTGGCATCTTAGTCCCAAGTCCTAAAAAATTGGGGCACATACACCAAAAAGGGGCCCAATCCAAAGATGCCAAAATTAGGGTCTTGAGAACCTTGGGGGACTAAGATGCCCTAGGTGGCGTTTTACTCATGATCCAAAAATTAGGGACGTAGCAGTGGAGTCATTAAATTAACATTTATACATTTGAGAATGTCAGGATTAACTAGTAAAATATGTCATTCATAGGGCTTGTGGATACAAAATAGGACCAATTAAGCCATAAAGAAGCATAAATAAAGCAAGGTAGGCCCAAACAAGTGTGAAAATGAAACGGCATGCATTTTACCGTAGTACATTACCTAAGATGTTACGCTTCTTTATAGTTGATTTTCTAATATTTCTATTTAATTTTCAAGAGTTCATTTGTTAAAGTATATTACTGTGACAAATATGTATGCAAGTAAGGAGAATATATTTCAAAGTAGAGAATTATCTTGATTGGCTATAGTAACAAATCAATACAAGATTTTTAATCCTAAAACTAGATAGATAGTTTATAATCAAAATGCAATTTCTAGGTAGACTAGATCTTTTTCTAGACCTTTACAACTTGAAGTTTTGAAAAAATTGGAATTGGTGAAGCCAAATATGTTGGAAGTTTGTGTAGTTTGTGTTGTCATTGATGTCAAAAAATCTATGTTTTTGCATTGATGTCAACTTTAGAGATGCTTTGATTTGTTGCATTATGTTGTCATTAGTAGTCTTATTGGTCTCAACCTCTAGTGTTGCCTTGATAAGCATGTGTGTGGTTGAGTTGTATTGCAGCTAGTTTGATGGTGATGAGAAAGTGTTTTAGATGATGAGATGATGTTTGTAGTGCTTGGTTTCCAAGTACTTTTGAGAAAATTTGAATAGAAGAAATAATGTCGTAAAGAGTGTTCAGTGTAGAAGAGTAGTGTTCTAGTTTTTGCTTCACATTTTTGTTGTATTGATGATCTGCTTATGCAGTTTAGATATGTTGATTAGAGGTGTTGAAAGGTGTTATATCCAAGGTTTCTTGTCTTGGATCATTGTGCAGAGAAAGTTGTGTTCACCAGTGTTGTCTGAGAGAAATGGTTTCACTTTATATTTCTTTGCAATGTGGTTTTTGGTCTTGCAGATCTGAGGGCCTTCTTACAGTGCTCATATCTAGCTCCAATCTAAGTTGTTTGAATTTAGGTGCTTTGCATGGTTGGATTCATGTGTTACAGTATGTGGAAAGTTAATTGGGTGTGCATGATGAATGTGCTTTTTAGGTGAAATTAGTTGTGAAGGAATTTGTTGGATTTCAGGGTGTTGATGTGATACTCTAGATTATTTTTAAGTGTTGTACATGGTCCATGACTTGTCTTTGGACTTGGTGAAGCGTGTACTCAAATTTTTAATGGTGTTAACACAGGTTCGATCAACCTTGGGTGCTTACACTAATTATGGAAATGCTTCAGTGTTTGTGGAAGTGTGGCATGGTGTATATGTATGGATTTAGGTCCAAATTAAGGTATGATATGGTTTGCTTTCATTCCTCTCCACAACGTGAATGCTTAGTGCCAACCTAATTTGAGTTTGCATGATTGAGGTACACAACTGACCTTGTAGATTATTTTCAAGGTTGAAGATGGTATATATGTGTGATGAGTTGATGAAGAATTATGGTGTGAAGTGTGTGTGATGCGAATTGTGATGTGAAGTGTGAGAGTGTGAAGTGCAATCTGAGCCTTATTGACCAAGACTACTAAAGTAGTGAGAAAAAGGTGTCTACATTCTTTAGAGAGAGTGTGTATGTACTGGTGGTATAGTGGTGAAACTTTTTTGTTGCTTTGAGATAGATTTCTCATTGTAACAATATTCTTTCTTCATTTTTGCAATCTAGCTGAAGACACGTAAAATGTATTGATTGACATTGGACATCTGATCCTCACCACTAACATCGTTTCGTCCTGAATCATCCTTCAGTCTAACCATTTAATCAAATACCCTTATCTAATTAAAATCATTAATATTCTTCTCTTAAAATTAAATAAATCGGTTATCTAATTAGGTCACCTTTTCTCAATAATTAAATTAACCATTTTGATCTAATTATCCTATTTAATTAAATAATTAATTTTATTTGATTAAATCTCTTCAGTCTATCTATTAAATTAAATAAATTAAAACCTTATTTTAATCTAACATCATCTCTTATTAATTAAATAAATCAAAATCCTTATTTAATTAATCCCTTATCACATTCTTCTCATCCTTGATTTAAATAAATCCACAAATTTAAGTCAAATAAGTCACATCATTTAATCCTTTCATTAAATTAATCAACCTGGATTAATTTAATCTCTCCTCATGTCCCATCCTCTAGCTTTTACCACTTGCACATGAAAATAGATTTAATTGATTTATTAAATCTCTATTTTCCTTCAACAAGGCATCTTTTAAGGAATATTTCCCAAATTTGAATTCAAAATCCAAGTGGGATGAGTCCTTCCAAAAAGGAATTTACTCTCTCTTACATGTCCTTTTTCCTTGAGCCAAGTGGCATTCAATGCATTCTTCCTTCGCTCTTGCATGCCATTTCAACAATTTCAAAATTCAAATATATGCATTTATTGGCACAATCCTCAAAACTTGCACATCCTCCATCCATTCACAAGTTGACAAGTGGCACTTTGCCATTGGCTAATTCTTAGTCCCACATTGCTCTATTTTGAACATTCATCCATCTTAGCATTCTATAAATAAGAGGCTAATCTCCTCATTTGATCATCCACAATTTGAGTAAACTTACTATGCTCAAATCATTAGCAATTTTCATCCATTATCATTGAGTTCATAGCTAGGTCATGCAGATTTTTCTATTGGAGCACTCATCAAGCATCAACAAAGTGGATTAAATTTCTTCATCAAATCAACATTGCATCATTGGAGTTGGGAAAGGGCCAATTTTCACATCAAATTGGCACCAATTCCCTCAAGAGATTAGGAATTTGTTGGCTTTAGAATAGGATTTGATATGCTTTGAAATCTCATTGTGTTCTTCATTTCATATTCTATCTCTTTTTCTATTCAAATGAATTTCTTGAGGAATCCTTGTTCTTTCTTGCATTTCACCTTCTAATGTGTTTGTTCATGTTGTTTTGTAGGAGTAATGGGATTGGGTTCGCACATTTGGCACTAGAAGGAGGGAAATCTCACCTTTCAATCACATTTTTTTAATCAAAATTACACGTTTTTCTTTGTTTACAGGTTTAGCATCGCTGTTCAGCACTGCTGGTTCTCCAACTTCGCTATACAAGACTGCTGGAAATTCAAACTCTGATGCTTCAGTCTTCCCACCCAGAGATTTAAATTCTAAACTGCACTGCTAGACCAATTAGACCCACAGGAATTTAAAAAAAATTCAAATTGCATTGCTAGGAAAAAGGAGGATGCATTCACACTCACTGGCCTTACTGTAGAGCGATACTATACAACACCGCTGGAGAAATCAAACTGCGACGCCTTCATGGATTGCATAGCTGGAGAGGAGTATGAAGTGAAATTTAATTTACAGCACATGCTTTTTTTTTCAAATTCTGCTTCTTCTATCTATTTTCTATCTTTTTGACCTCTGTTTTGCAGAATATAACTGATTTTTTTTCTTGTAGGTTGAATCGATTAAAGATGAAGATGAAGAGAAGCATGATGATGTCATTTCCCAAAAAACAAGTGTTTTAAAACACTTTAGTGTTTGTTTAACACTATAGGAGAATTCATTACTCCTCTTAAGGAAAATTTGTCATCTTTTATGCTTAGGATCCACTAATTTCATTTGGGCTTTAAAAAGAACATTTCAATTTTTGCTACAAAAGGATTAAAATGAATATTATGACTCAAATCTACTAAAGTTTTTTTTGGGATTAAAAAATTGAACAAGGAAAATTGTCACACTTACTTTGGTGCTTTTAAAACAAACTCACAATTTCTTTGAAAGGTTAAAATGAACATGTGAAACTTTGTTTTTGTGATTTCTTACTCGAACTAACATCATCGAAAAGGATGTATGCACTTCTCTCGCGCTTTATAGTGATATTGAGAATCAAAAGGCCTTTTTTATGATCTTAGGTTGAGATAAAGTAGTCACCTCCACACTTCAATTTGGGTTTAAAAAATTGGACAAAACATTGTGTGAGTGTGAATAAACTTATTGCATATGTTCTCCCTTTGTTTCTAAACAAAGGTTGATCAAACTATGAATATGTTTATTCGCATTTGTTTATCTTAGAGGGCTTGCCTTGGCGAAAAAGTACTCACCCAAGGGAACGACTCAACCGCTAGCACTCTGAACTCAAGAGTATTTCCAGCCAGGATATAAATGTGTGTATTGGAAGAAACACCAATATCACATGGTTGACTTTGACGAGAAGGGAAGCAATGGTCTCTCGCCACACAGGGTCAACTCCTACAAATGGAAAGTCCTAAATGCAACCCATGTTTTAGAATTTCCAAAATCCTTGATCTATTTGTTGGTGCAAGAACACTTGTTCTGAAGCCGCCCCACACTTTTATGGTCTTTAGTAGAAATGGAAAGCATGCCATGGGAGTTTCATGGGTGTTGATGCTTGGCTGCCCTATATAAGTGAGTGCCGTGGAGGGGAGCCAGTGGGGTCAAGCATCTAACCATTCGCTAAAGATAAGTGCAGCTGGACTTGTCCAAGTGGGGACTCAACAAATATTTCCTTTCATATCCATAGGGTTGTGCTTATTCTTGGTAACAAAACACTTTGCTTGCTTGAAAACATTGGGAAACAAACACTTAACATCATCATTCAAATTTCAAACCCTTCAGGAGGTAAATACAATTGACCAAGTTCATGTGTTATTGCTTGCCCTTGGGATTCACATCCTTAGAGGTTTCTAAAAACTTGAACTTACATCTCAATTTGCCTACTAAAGATCAACAATAGGTAACCCTTTCCTTGAATTCATCAAATTTCCACATAACATACTTTGTGGGATTCAAAGAAATTAAGACATTGGACATCTAGTTTGGAAAAACTAATCAAAAGAAGTGTTTGTGGTAAAATAAAGTCACTAAGCAAAGATAACAAAATTGGCTCTCACATGTGTTGAAACCTCATGATTTCCAAGAAAGTCAAAATCCCAAAACGAAAATCCTTGAGTCAAATTTCAAAATTTAGGAGTCACACTCAAAAGATCATCAAGAGATACAATAGAAAGGGAAATCAAAAGCAACACATCAAGATAAGAAAAAAGTTCACAAGGTTCTATAGACTCATCCCTTTGAACAATTTGGAAATGTATACTCAATTTGAACCACTTCTTAGTTATAGAGGTCCTTAGAAGCATTGCATGTTCTTCAATACTGAGGTCTAGTAAACAAAGTGTAATTTTTTTAGGAACATCCTAGGATCAAAGAAAATCAAAATATTTTTCATCCATGCTTCAAACACCAAACAAAAAATCATCTCACCATCATCTTTTGAGAAATCTTGAAATTATCCTTCATGCTAGGCTTTTTGGAAAAAATCAAAATCATCAAATCCTTGAGACAAAATCCTTGAAATCTATGTCAAATCATCTTTGGCTAGGTATGTGTAGATGCATCCTTTTTCATATTTTTTTTCAAAGTTATCAAACCATCTTATTTAGCTAGGTATATGTAGATACATCCTTCTTCATCTGCTTGGTTAAATTATCATCTTGTTTGAATAGGTGTGGGTAGATGGATCCTTCTCCCTACACATATTCAAATTATAATCCTTTCGGAAAATCTACCCCTTAGATAAACATCCAACATCTTAGGGTCTATTTGTTCAAAATCAAAGCAAACCAAAATCAATCAAGTCAAGGACAATCCAACAAAATGAAAAAAATAAAATAAAAATCCAAAAGTCCTAAAAGTATAGTATTCCCCTCAAGTTTTTTTTTCAAAAGATCAAACATCCACATCATCCATCTCTTGCATCATCATATCACCTTTTGATCCTTAGGATATCCTAAAAATTTCTCTTTTGTGCTTAAAATAAGATCAATCAAAAGAACTAGAGATTCATCTCCCATCTTCTTGAAAATTGATCCTTGTTTTATGGTTCAAACTATATCTCAATACAAGAAGAAAATGGAAGCCGACAAAGAAACACCCGCTTCAAGTGACCTAAGCCAAACAAACACATAAATAAATCCCATTGAATCAAGCAATCCTTTGAATAACTCATCATCACAAAATCCACAAGAGGAAATTCAAGAAGAAGATCTTACCTTTGGGATGTCGCATGAAAAAATAACTGAAATGCTCCAAAATCCGGAGAACCATAAGATCATCAACATCATGATGAGGCTTAACCCTTCACTATACATGCTTGAGCTAGCAAAACAAGGGGCCAAATGACCTTCTGATTTTGATGTGAGCTCTATAGTGGAACCACCCTTGGAGGACCTGCCTCTAATTTCATCCATAATCCCCATCTCATCTACACCCCCATCCCAAAGCATCACTCAAAAAATTTTGCAAATCACAACATCTTTTGCTCCAACTCAACCTAATGTCAATAAGGGAAATGCATTTCTTAATGCTATCCAAACACACCCCCTTGTCAACAATCAAGACTTGGATGCAAACACCATTTTAGAACAAAACATACCCCAAAATCCATTACATAGCTATGCCCCTCTCACTTTCCATAATCCTAATGATCCATCACCATCATCCTTTTGTGCAACACCCCAAACCTCTCCCCTCATAACTTCACAAGGAGAAGGTGACATGTTCAGACTTGGGGGAATTTTTGACACCACATCATTTTCTCAAGAGATCACACCCCTCACATTTTCACCTCTTCCACCATTACCACCATTATCCACACCTCTACTTAGCTTGGGGCTTCCACCTGCACCAAATATCAATCAAACCAACATTCCAAAAACCAATCAAAGCATCATGCCAAATTCTCAAAACTTGTCATTGATATCACAACAATAGATGACAACTACATAAGCAATCATGACATCATCAACCACCCCCTAACATCTCAAAGCATGGGATCTCAAGGACTGACCACATCGATTGCACCATTCACCACTCAAACCACTAACACAACATCACCACTCACCACCACCACAAGCACCATTCTGAATCCACCACCACCCCCACCATCACCAAACTCTAATTTATCAAGCCAATACAACATGGTATTGCAATCCGCTCAACAAGATGCTTATCAAAAGGCATTCCTACAAGTACAAAAGCAAAAATCCATGCAACTAGCTACTCAACAAGCCGTTCAAGCTGCACAAGATGCTCAATCCGCCCAAATTGCACAAGAACAACAAGCCACACAAGCCCAGGCCCTATTGCAGCAACAACAACAAGAAGCTGCACAAGCTGCACAAGCTGCTCAAGCATCCCAATCTGCATTACAAGCACAAAAGACTACTCAAGCCCAAATTCTATTGCAACAACAAGCGGAACAAGCCCAAGCCCAAGCGCAAGTAGCACAAGCACAAGCTCAAGCTCAGGTGCACACCCAATATCCAACACAACAAGCACATGCACAAGCATAGTTTCTTGCACAAAAATAAGTAGCACAACTACAAGCATATCAACAAGCAATAAAATAATATGAAGAGCAGCAAGAAGCAGCCCAATTGGCAACCCAACAACAAGCGTTGTTGGAACAACAAAAAGCACAACAGGAGGCTCAACAACATGCAATCTTAGCGTAGCAACAACAAGAACAAAAACAAGTGTTGTTTATATAGCAACATGTGCAAGCATACCTAGCTCAAAAAAATGTGCAAATACCATCAAACAACACACCAAACAACTCACCCATCCAACCCACAATTGAAACACCCTAGAGTACCTTCATCCCACCCCTTGATCTGCAAAATGATGTAACAACACAATTCAGGTTGTTGTTGCAACAAGTGCTTGATCTTCAATCAGGATGAACAACAAAAACACCAAGCAACTTGTGTCCCTATCCATTTGATAGGAGCCTTATGATGAAACCATTCTCAAAGGGATTTGAGATCCCCAAGTTTGACAAATATCGTGGGACGGGAAACTCTGAAGATCACATTAGGGAATTCTAGGTTCATTGCATGGAAGTTGCATATGATGATACATATCTAATGCAGCTATTCCCTAGGAGTTTGGCTGGCCACACTATGGAATGGTTCTCTCACCTACCCGCAAGCATCAAAACATTCCAAGAAATTATAGACACATTCATAAAAAACTACGCACGTAATATCGCAATGGATGTTAGTCTAGAAGAACTCTCAGCTCTGAAACAAGGTAAGAATGAATCATTCACTTCATTCCTACAATGATAGCGATCTAAGGCCAATCAGAGAAAATGGATCATGCTAGAGGAACAACAAGTTTGCTCCATCATATCCAACCTTGATGGCCTCTTGGCATTCCATCTCAAGGTACAAGGGATCACCACATATGACCACTTGATCTCCAGAGCACTCAACATCGAACGAGCCCTTATGACACAACCCGCAGGATCAACTTCATACCCTGAACAACAAAACAACCGCCCACCTACCAATTATAACGGAAAAAGTCACACGTGGGAAAGGAACAAAAGTGTTACCAATGATGGTGTTGTTGACACCAAAGTGGTCATCAGTGCCCCTCACCAAAAAACACCTGCACCACAAATCCAAATCCAACACCAAAACAATCATCAAGCAACACAACAACCAAACAACAATCAAGCAATTAACAATGTCAATGATCAAAGGGGACCACCCCAATAGAACAAGAATTACCCCAAGCAAAAGTACACCGCTCTGGGGGAACCACTTGAAGTCATCATGAAGAAGTTGATAAACGAAAAACTCATCAAGGTGCCAACCTATGAGAATTACCAAGAACTAGATGTGAAACCTCCTTGGTATAATGAGAATCAACTTTGTGACTTCCATAAAATCAAAGGGCATACCATGAATAGTTGTATGAGGCTAAAAAACATAGTTCAAGATCTCATCGATCAAAGAATTATAAACGTGGAACAACCAACAGGAAACCAAAAGCTTAAGATATACATGAATCCAATGCCCAACCATGGCAATAAAGGGAATAATAACATGGATAAGGGGAAAGAAACCTTCACTAATGTGAATCATGTGTATGACCACGTCGTTGCATCTTTGGATGACTATTGCGCTATTATCACCATCAAAGGAGCCCATGCTGATTGTGGAGTCACCACAAGAGGTGACAAAGTTACCATCACAGGATCATCCCAGCCAAACAAAGTTCCTACACCTAGATCTGTCCCCAATGGATATAACATCCTTGATCAGCTCAAAAGAATGCCAACACAAATTTCCATCATGGAGCTACTAAAAATATCATCTGCCCATAAGAAAATCCTTGAGGAAGCATTGGATCCATCCACTATCCCCACAGATCTTGATGTGGAACAATTCCAAGCTATGGTCAGAAATATCATTACGCCAAATCTCCTCACATTCTCTGACCAAGAATTTCCTGCCCAACCATCTCATAACTGTGCACTCCACTTAGAAGTCCTAGTACAGAAAAGAAAATTCAAAAGGGTCTTGGTGGATTGAGGTACAAGCCTAAATATTTGTTCTCTCAAGCTCATCAAACAATTAAAAATCTCAGAGGATTCTATCGACAAAGGAAAGGGTATCACAATAAGAGCATATGACGATCAAGAAAGATTGTCTTAGGGCACAATTAGAATCCCTATTCAAGTAGGGCCAACCATCATGGAAACCACTTGTCAGGTCTTGAACCTTGACTTGCCGTATAACATCCTCCTAGGACGTCCATGGATTCACACAATGCAAGCGGTAGCGTCAACTTTCCATCAATGTGTCAAATTCATATATGAAGGACAAGAAGTCACCGTCCATGGAGATCTTGAACCATTCTCCTACTACAAAAGCCTCAAGGAAAAGTACTATAAAATCCCCCAAGTACCAAAAAATGATGAACGCCCATCTACACCATACATTGATCCTGCCACTCTCACTTCCACTTCTGTGATAGATACACCCATCACTCCTGCCATCCCCACCATCTTTGATATCAAACTCATCATCCAAGATAATGGTTGTGGAAACTACATGATCCCTAAAAATGCTTTTGTGGTAGGAGAGTTACCATAATTTCCTAGATCACAGGGACATCCGCAAGTAAATAAAGCCTCCACATCTCAAATGTCTCCTGAAGATTATCTCAACTTTACAAGTTGGGGAGATCTTGGCCAAGAAGTAATCGAGGTGGATCCATCCATTCTCCTATACCAAGATGAGAGACTAGTAGTTGATTTACTAATGGATGACAAAAGCAATGGTCTACAAATGATGCTCGCAATGGGCTATGATAGAAACCAGAGACTTGGGAAAAATGATAATGGGCTTATAATACCTATCATTTCAGAGATGTGAATGAGAAATATTGGTCTTGGATGTACCCCTCCAAGTATAACCATATGTGGGCGAAGTCCTCTAGTTAGAAAGGTCAATAATCCTCCTCAGCTATCCGCAACTGAACTTCACTTACCAATATATATAGGTCGAGTCTTAGACAACTTCACATTTGACATAACCGATGTATGTAGTAGTAGTGATGACGAGGATCCCATAACCAACCTACCTAGGATTTTTGAGGATACCACTCTTCTCATGATTAGTACCTTATCCTTTGAATTAGACCACCAAAATCATGAAATCTGCCTAGTATACCCCCAACTCATCAACTATGAACAATGAGGAGCACCAATTCTTGATACATTTGAAAATGATGAGGCACTCTCAAAATTAGTGGGACTGAGGAATAAAATTCCATGTGGGGATCACAAAGCAGGGTTCATCATTGAGCTAGATACGCATGCCTATTATGGGGAAATGATTGAATCCCTCAGTCGGAAAAGTAAAAAACTAAGAATAATATCCAAGTCCTTGAGTGAAAACCACACTATGGCACTCTCTGACTAGAAAAAAGTAAAAAGAAAGGATGCATCCAATGGTGAAAACCTCTTCGAGGTGCTTGAGAATGGGGAATTCAATCTTCCTTTCAAAACTCTTCATCAAGAAAAATTAGTAGTCCTAGCAGAAAAATGCAATCCAGTCAATCTGGGAATAGAGGAAACCCTACACATCACATTCTAGATGCAAAATCATTACTATCAGAAGAACAAGAGCTCCTAGCAGCCTTCCTAAGAGAGAGATAGATAAACTTCGTGTGGAGCTAATTTGAAATGCCAGGGCTTGATCCAAAAATTGTGGTTCACCACTTAGCAGTATACCCAGAAGCAAAGCTTGTTAAACAAAAGCTCAGGAAAATGCACCCTCAGATCGCCCTATTAGTAAAAATGGAATTAAAAAGCTATTAGATGTAGGAATCATTCAACCAATAGATTATCCAGAATAGGTGTGAAACTTGGTGCCTATCTCAAAACCTGATGGGGGCATCAAAATCTGCATAGACTTCAGAGATTTGAACAAAGCATGTCCGAAAGATGATTTCCCGTTGCCCAATATTGACATGATCATAGACATGATGGTGGGACATGAAATGCTTTCCTTGATGGACAGTTTGTTAGGTTATAACCAGATAATGATTGCCAAAGAAGACCAACACAAAACAACCTTCACTTGTCCATGGGGGACTTACTACTAGAATATGATGCCATTTAGATTAAAGAATACATGAGCAACATACTAAAGGGCCATGACCTAAATCTTCCATGACATGATCGATAAGACTGTCAAAGATTATGTCGATGACATTCTAGCCAAATACAGAAGGCGAAAGGATCACATAGCAACTCTAAGTGCCATTTTTGACAGGCTAGAAGAATACAAGGTTTGATTAAACCCAAAGAAGTGCGTCTTTGGCATACAATTAGGAAAGCTGCTGGGATACATAGTGTCAGTGAGAGGTATTGAGGTAGATCTAGCAAAAGTAAAAGCAATCCTTGAGATGAAGGCACCAAAAACATTAAAGCAATTGAGAGGTCTCCAAGGCAGGCTTCAATCCATTCGAAGATTCATAGCACAACTGGCAGACAAAGATAACCCATATTCTCACCTACTTCACAAGGGAGTAGCATAAAAATGGGATAACAAGTGTGAAGAAGCCTTCAATAAAATCAAAGAATATCTACTTACACCACCAGTCCTAATGCCACCAATCCCAAGAAAACCATTAATTCTCTACATGTCAGCAACAACAGTAGCCCTTGGAGCTCTCCTAGCTTAGCATGTCGAAAATGGAATAGAAAGAGCCATCTATTATATCAATAGAACAATGGTTGGGCATGAGTTAAACTATTCATTCATCGAGAAAGCATGTCTAGCAGTAGTGTTTGCATCACATAAATTCAGACATTATATGTTGGCACACAAAATAAAACTCATCACCAAAATCAACCCTCTCAAGTACTTACTGTCAAAGGCAATGCTCATAGGAAGAATGGCCAAATGGGTGATGATACTATCAGAATACGGCATTGAATATGTGGAGTGGAAAGCAATCAAAGGCCAAGTCATTATAGATTAGCTTGTAGAAGTGCCAATCTATTCAGAGAATCCTCTCATCTTAGAGTTTCCAGACGAATCTATTTTTAATATCAACATAGCCAACCATTGGAAACTCTACTTTGATGGCTCATACACACAACATGGATCAGGAGCCAACATCTTCTTTATCACCCCACAAGAGGACTACATACCAAGGTCCTACAAATTGGCATTTCCCTGCACCAATAACATTGTAGAATATGAGGCTTTAACCATAGGTCTCAGAATAGCAGAACAGTGGAACATTATAGCTCTCAGAGTATACAGAGACTCTCACTTGATAATCAACCAAGTGAATGATGAATACCAAACTAAAGATGACAAGCTCACTCCATACAAGAAATTGGTGGAGACTCTCAAAGAATCCTTCATCGAAATCACATTTGAGCAGATTCCTACAGCCAACAATAGATTAGCAGACACCATGGAAACAATTGGATCTTTACTAGACATCCCCCACAACATTCCAAAATATGAATTCCTTATAGAGCAGCTTCTCATGCCCACATTCGAGGTACCTGAATTAGAATTTGTGTGCAAAATCGTTGGTCCCGGTGATCCTTGGTACCATGAAATTTATACATACCTTCAAATAGGGGTCATACCTCCTGACTTACCCTCAACCCTAAAACTAACCTTTATCAAAAAGGCATCCCAATTCGTCATCCTAGGAGATACCTTGTATCGTAGGAGCATAGAAGGAACCTTACTGTGCTACTTAAATGTTGAGGAGGCATTGACCGCTCTAATTGAAGTACATAATGGTATTTGTGGTTCACACTCGAGTGGAATGACCATAGCCAAGAAACTGTTGAGGATGGGGTATTATTGGCCTACAATGGAAACATAGGCACATGAATACGTTGGAAGGTGTCTACAATGTCAACATGGGGACCTCATCCATGCTCCAGCTCAAGGACTTCATCCCATCATCACACCATGGCCTTTTTCATAATGGGGACTTGATCTCATTGGAAAAATCACTCCCACTTCATCTAACGACCACAAATTCATCACAAATTCATCATAACTGCCACAAAATACTTTACTATGTGGGTGGAAGCCATACCCATGACGTCTATAACTAGGAAGCAAATATCAAAGTTCATCCTGAATTATCTCATTTTCTGCTACGGTGTCCCACAAGCCATTATCTCAGATAATGAGACACCATTCAAGAATCAAGATGTCCATGACTTATGTGAAAAATTTAAAATCCAACATCGCTTCTCCACCCCATACTATCCCCAAGGCAATGGCCAAGCAGAAGCCAATAATAAAACCATTTTAAAAATCCTCAAGAAAATAGTCAATGACGCAGGTCATGACTGGCATCTATAGCTCAATCTCACCCTCTGGGCCTACTGACCAGCATCCGCACATGCACCGGTACCACCCCCTTCTCCCTAGTCTACGGATTAGAAGCAGTACTCCCCATTGAGATCGAGCTCCCATCACTCAGGATATCACTGCAAAACCTCATCATGGATGAAGAGTACCGAGTATCAAGATTGAATGAGTTGGAGCTACTGGATGAGTGGTGTATAGATGCTTTAAATCATTTGTAAGTCTATCAAAATAGACTCAAAAGGAGCTATAATAAGAAAATCAGAAGCAAGACTTTCCAAATCAGAGAATTGGTACTAAAGGAGAATCAGAAGAATGCCCCAAATCCAAACAATAGAGGAAAATTTGAACCCAATTGGTTAGGACCATTTGTTATCACATCAAGCTATAAGTTAGGGGAATATCAGTTATCAACACCCAAAGGGGAACCTTTGCAAGAGCCCATGAATAGCTCTCATCTTGAAATTTTTTATGCCTAATCTTTCAAGGTATACAACCAAAAATCCAAAAAATTAGAAAATGCCCCGAAGAAATGGTTACCTTGGTGAAAACTTGGCAAACAGGCATCTTGGTAACAAAAAAATAATAAAAAAAGAAAAAAATCCAAAAAAATTAGAAAATGATTGAAAACAGTAAAGAAAAACATCGTCCTCTAGTGAAAACCACTTTGGTGGCACTTTGGGCAGGTACCTTGGTGAAAACCTGGCAAACAGGTGCCTTGTGTAAATAAGCATTTTTTATCCACCAAGATCTCTATGGCTTGTTCTGCATCATCCATCCATTATGTTTCCATCATCCATCTCATTCAGATCTCCATCCATCACTCATCCACCCGCATTCACACCATAGCTTGGTCCTGTGTTCGTATCATGATCCCTCCTAGTACTACTCAACCCATCCTCAAGGTCAGTTTGTCCTACCTTTATCAAAATATTCTATTGCATCACGTTGGGGGCATGTTCTTATTGAATCAGATTCATGTATATCCTTGAAGTCCTAAAATCAAAAAATTCAAAAACATCAAAACATTAGATAATCCAAAAACATTGAAAAATCACCAAAAATCCAAAAAAAACATTCAAAACATATGAAAATCCAAAATAGGTCAAAAAGTCAGTCAAAATTCAAAAACGAAGTCATCTTGTCGAACTACGAGTCTCTGAGCCTTGAACGTAGGAAAGGTTGATCTTTGATCATCCCCCGAGACACTTAGGTTAGTCCTTTAGGCGTCTGCCATAATAAACTGACATTTCATCGTGTATATCTTCATTTGTAAATCGATCAACTCGTCAGTCAAACTACGTGGTCTCTGCGTGTATAACATAGGCAAGGCTAATCTGTTGATCAGCCCTCGAGGCCCTTAGGATAGGTCCTTAGGTTAGTCTCTTGGTCAAAATCTCAGAAAACCCCAAAAGCATTCAAAAAATTGGAAAATCAAAACATTTGCAAAATCTCAAAAAATACCAAAAATAGTCTCAAAACATCGCAAAACTCCATAAACATCTAGATATTTAAAAAAAATCCATCCGTCTCATCTCGCTTTCACTCACAATAACATCACTCATAATAAACAATCGTCATCCTCAACCTTGGGTGAGACAATCAGAAACAAGTTTAGCAGGTTAAAAGTGAGAACTCAAAGCGTCAAGTCTCAAGTCTAAGATAGTACATAGGCAAGTTGGTGAACTCTTTATGTCAATAGCCCATCATCCAATTGGTCCCATATCAATCATTTGAAAGAACACTTTGGATAAAATGAAATGACTTGCCACCATCCACTAACATGTCCTAGGATGTATCCTTCCTACAATGGGCATTATCTTTTGGTAATAGTTTCAGTTCTTATCCTTAAAAACACATTCCCTTTTGGTTAGCGGTCTTGAAGAACATAAAATTGTTTATTTACTTTATCTTTGTCTTTTTACTTATCTTATTGCGCTCATTCTAAGGACTTCTTGATGATATCCGAACAGAGGATTTAGAGAAATAGGAATGCGGCAATGATAATCATCTTTTGTCCACTATGCTTGTTGGACGTTCTTGTAATATAGCTTGGGAAATACTTGCTTTGTTAGGTATGTATGGAAGGTGTTTTGGGTAACTTGTTGACTATTGTATTGATGGTTATACCTTTTCGTGTTTTGGTCTAAGGTGTTTGAAACTTCTAAAGTGCATCCTAGCAAGGTTTCCGTATGTTAGGTGTGAACAAGAATACTCCTATTTGATTGTTAAGTCAAAGTCCATCACATTAGGTACAACGTCATCCTGGTCCTCTATACCTTGATGCATCGTACCACATGTGTTATCAAACATAAGAAATTGGCCCTTTGAAAATCACAACTCCTCGACAAGTAGTGATCATCATTTACATATTCATCATCTTATGTCTTGTTGAAATGACTTCTTCTCTTTCATTCCTTCTTGCTCATCATGCTAACAAGGTACTATGACAGTTGATCATCATCATCATCATCATCATCGTCATTGATGTTGCATCCACAGATCACTAGCATATTGCACAAGCTTATCATATAGAAAAAATATGCATTGCATTTCCATCATCATATAAACATGTTATTATAAGCATAGATAAACACATCCCTTTCTCATTAACATTGCATCCACTTTTTTCATCACATTGCATTCATTACATGAACCATTGAATAACAATCATTTGCATAAACATTTCATAACCATTTCACATTACCACCTACTACATAATCTTACATAATAGGTACAAGAGCATTATAAATAATACATTGCATTATAAACATACATACTCGTATAACATCATAAAGTCATCTCCCACATTACATTCATTTTGTATAAAACAACATTATACCACTTTGCATTAACATATCATTTCATAGACTACATCACATCACATTAAATGCATCACATACATTACATTATCATTTAACATGTTTAGGATAATATATTTGTTATTCTAAGCATCTTAAAACCATCTCATTTGCATCATCAATACATACATATAAAACACGACCATTGCATTTACATCGCATTATATCATCCATTAGTCATCCATATCATATAGAACACCTCATAAAAAAAACATTGCAATCATTACATTTCATTGCATACATCATTCCATACCATTATAAGCATAATAGGAACATAGAAATCCATTACATGCAAAACGTGCATCCATCCATAAATCACTTTTTAAGCATAGTTCATATATCATTTCATGTATACACCATAGATCATCGCCATATCATTTTGCATATTACATTTCATATCACATATCATTTGCATCAACATAAATAGATCATCATATAGATGTACACCATCATCCATTCACATCACATATCATATAAATCCATCTACATATCATAAAGAAACAACATAATATAAGATCTAGTCATAATGAATACATTATTAGAAAGAAATACATCCATCACATCACATCATAAACATCATTGCATAGCATATAGAAATAGAATCATCCATAAATGCATGGTACACATAACATCATATCAAAATCATCCTCTCATATATAAGTACAAAAAGGCCCATCGGGCTATCAAAAAGGAGCCCATGAGGCACCAAAAGTGTCATCTTGATCAAAACAAGGTCTACCCATCTTGTCTACTACCCTCGCCCCCGTCACTGTGACCCTCTGCTAGTCTATGGCTGGTCCACTGTGAGTAATCTAGGGCCCACTCTGCTCTAGGCATGATCTGATGATAGTGCATGCGGTAGTAGTCTGCCTCCCAGACGACCTCCCTGTAAGATCAAAGGGACACTGTACTCTGAGAGGAGGTGACTACCATGCTCTCCAACTGCTATCGCTGACCCATCTCTATGACTGCCTATAGCTCTACGACCTTCCTCTGCAAAATAGCCTAGTCTCTCTTGGCCCTAGCCTAGTCTCTCTCAGTCCTAGCCTGATCTCTCTCCCCTATGCTATCAGTATGTCTTTAGCATCTGGTTGCCCTGCTGGCTGTGCTCGTGCAGGCTGCACATGAGGTTGATCCTCACCCTCGGCTCATGGTAGTGCCTACTTGATCCTGCTGCCTAGCTGGCACTTGCTGCTGATCCTACATCTAAACATTAGCTTGACTTGGCTAAGGTGGAACCCTGACTGGCTGGTCCTGCCGTATGCTGTCTCTTTGTCCTCGTCCTCCCCCTCTGCCCCTCATCCTTTGCTGAGTGGGGACTGCTCTTGGAACTGTCAACCATATGGGAGGCCGAAACCAGTCTCTGTATGATTGTGTGATGCCTGGATCCATAGGTCCCTGATCGTAAACCCAAGGCTAAGCCACCAACTATCTAAAGTTGTCCATGACCTTCGAGGCAGGAATGTATCACCCCCATGAAGCCTGTGACATAGTGTAGGAAAATATGACCACATAATCATCGTCTGACCAGTCTTGTGGCTCACTAAACTGTCGCTGAATGCACCTGGGAATGTACCTCTACACCATGGTATGCTCCCGCCCTTGCATAAACTAGTCCTGGCGGGCAAAGAAAATCTGCTTTGCATCATTGGCCCATCTAGGTCGACTAAGGTATGGGCACTATGTGAAAGCCTACATCTCGTTTAGGACTCTCCTCCAGTAGGGAATCCTGTGCTCGCCTGTGTGTGTGAAGGACACACCACCTCTTTAATGCCATATAAGGGGATCATCAGGCCCCATCAGTACTGCAATGACTCACAGCTGAAGAACAACGATGTGCTCCCATGCCCATACGTGGAGAAGTGTGACACCTACCCTGAGTGCTTTTCCATCAAGGTACATGTATGTGTGTAAATCTCTATACAATGAAGCAAGAAGAACTGGCCCCAAAGAAAAATGAGTAGGCCTGTCGTGCATCACCATGCGCTCCTAGCAAAGTCCCCAACTAGGATTGAAGTACTTGCCTCGCCAATCTAGGGAAACGAGACCTGAAATGATGGCCGCAACAACCAAGTGGAAGGGAGAGGCCAAGGCTCTATGACGCTTGAGCTCAATCTGATCCTCATAGTAAATAAAATCTTCTATGGCAAGGACTGTGTGGCAAGCGTCTCGCCTGACATCCATATCAAAAATAATGCATCGTCCATAAATCGACAATCTCAGGATGCGCGACACATCCTCTAAGGTGATGGTGGCCTCGTCAGTAGGAAGGTGGAAAGACAAGGTCTCGCTATGCCATCTCTCGGCAAGCGCTGACATCATGCCAAGATGGGTGCGCACAGGTGCTGCGTATGCGATGTGCCACAGCCCCATGTCCCATAATCGATCTTGCTCTCTATCACTGAGATCTCACAAATAACTGAAGAGCTCCCATGACCTGTGCTCTTGGGAATAGAGCTCCTTCACTGCGTCTTGCATCAAGAAGGGTCACCATGTTAAATTTTTTGAAAAATTTCGTACCAAGTGTCCAAAAAGTCACTCCAGCATCGCTATCCATGAAGGCGTCGCAGTTTGATTTTTATCAAACTGCGACACTGGGGCACAAAATGCCAAAAGCGCACCACCGTGGTGCATTTTTCTACTGAGCGGTGTAGTTTGAGAGGATTCCTATTTGATGAAGCCCTGCTGCATCGCACTTTGAAATGACTCCGCTAGTGGGGGTGTGAGCGTCAGAGTTTGAAATTTGTTTTCAAACTCCAAACTCCACCGCTGCAGTGCAATTTGACACCAAGCGGCGCAGTTTTATTTTTGAGCGGTGCTATATAGTGCCGCTGCAGAATATCTTACTTTAAACACATTAAATGAACACAAAAAATGAGAAATAAAGCTCAAGTAAGGATCACTTACCAGTGCCCCAATGCCAGGTGGCCATTAGTATGTCCGAACTCGATCAAAAATGTGCATCGGGAGCTGTCATTGTGCCATATCATCAGGAGGTCAGGAGGTCAGAGCTCAAATCTCAAAATCGCTAGACGACTGTGTGTGAAAATGAATTGAAAGTGACCCCTCAGAGCCCTTTTAAGCTTGAAAATTAGGGTTTTTTTTTCCCCAAGTGGCTATCCTACTAGGGTTTTGGACCCTTGAACCTATTTTTGTCTAGTTGAGGCCTGTTTTACATTGTTCTATTCCGTTTAGACACGTTTTTGGCCTCCTAGAGCCTTTTTAGACCTGTTGGGTACCTTGTCCTCTTTTTTCATGAGATTACCCAAAAATCAAAATTTTTGTCCAATCTTTCAAGGGGGAAATATATTGGAATGTTTTCTCTCGCCAGGCAACAATGGGGCAAGATTTTAAAAATGATTTTTTTTAGCTTTGATCGAGATCATTTATTCTTTGAACCAACACAACGAGTGCATTGCTTCAAAGAGGGGCAAAATGTAGACATGTAAAATGTATTGATTGACATTGGACATCTGATCCTCACCACTAACATCATTTCGTCTTGAATCATCCTTCAGTCTAACCATTTAATCAAATACCCTTGTCTGATTAAAATCATCAATATTCTTCTCTTAATTAAATAAATCGGTTATCTAATTAAGTCACATTTTCTCGATAATTAAATTAACCATTTTGATCTAATTATCCTATTTAATTAAATAATTAATTTTATTTGATTAAATATCTTCAGTCTATTTATTAAATAAAATAAATTAAAACATTATTTAGTTTAATCTAACATCATCTCTTATTAATTAAATAAATCAAAATCCTTATTTAATTAATCCCTTATCACATTCTTCTCATACTTGATTTAAATAAATCCACAAATTTAAGTCAAATAAGTCACATCATTTAATCCTTTCATTAAATTTATCAACTTGGATTAATTTAATCTCTCCTCATGTCCCATCCTCTAGCTTTTACCACTTGCACATGAAAATAGATTTAATTGATTTATTAAATCTCTATTTTCCTTCAACAAGGCATCTTTTAAGGAATATTCCCCAAATTTGAATTCAAAATCCAAGTGGGATGAGTCCTTCCAAAAAGGAATTTACTCTCTCTTACATGTCCTTTTTCCTTGAGCCAAGTGGCACTCAATGCATTCTTGCTTCCCTCTTGCATGTCATTTCAAGAATTTCAAAATTCAAATATATGCATTTATTGGCACAATCCTCAAAACTTGCACATCCTCCATCCATTCACAAGTTGAAAAGTGGCACTTTTCCATTGGCTAATTCTTAGTCCCACATTGCTCTATTTTGAACATTCATCCATCTTAGCATTCTATAAATAAGAGGCTAATCTCCTCATTTGATCATCCACAATTTGAGTAAACTTACTATGCTCAAATCATTAGCAATTTTCATCCATTATCATTGAGTTCATAGCTAGGTCATGCAGATTTTTCTATTGGAGCACTCATCAAGCATCAACAAAGTGGATTAAATTTCTTCATCAAATCAACATTGCATCATTGGAGTTGGGAAAGGGCCAATTTTCACATCAAATTGGCACCAATTCCCTCAAGAGATTAGGAGTTTGTTGGCTTTAGAATAGGTTTTGATATGCTTTGAAATCTCATTGTGTTCTTCATTTCATATTCTATATCTCTTTTTCTATTCAAATGAATTTCTTGAGGAATCCTTGTTCTTTCTTGCATTTCACCTTCTAATGTGTTTGTTCATGTTGTTTTGTAGGAGTATTGGGATTGGGTTTCACACACTAGCAGTGAGCCATTGGCAGTGAGACCTTCTCTTTTGGGCAGTGAGCCCTCTAATAGTGAGCCTATTGTATTCGGTGTTGCAAGTACTTTGTATTGTCAGCTAATCCTCATCGTGGTTTTTCCCTTCTTAGGTTTTTCATATAAATATGGTGTTCTGTTGTGTATGGTGTTTTTGTGTTTTTTAGTTTTTATTATTTTCTTATGTAATCACTCTAATAGATTAGAGAATGATAAGGTTAATGTGGATTTGAATATTAATTAGGGTTTGATGTTTTAATGAACAACTGATTCACCCCCCACTCTCAGTTGTATTATGCATTTACGAATTGGTATCAGAGAAAGGTTCCTTGGAAGAAAGTTTAATCGCTTGAGGTAGATTAGGGATGTCACACAAGAAGGAGGGTCCTCTATTTGATGGATCTGCTTATGCATTCTAGAAAACTAGAATGGAAGGTTTCCTTATTTCTCTAGGTTTTGGAGTTTAGAAGTATGTTGAAACTAGATATATAATTCCTACAAATGGTTTGAGTAATGATGATGAGATCAAGGCATATGAGAACAATGGGAAAGCACGGTATGCTCTTTTGAGTGGTCTTTCTAATATTGAACTTGTGAAAGTTATGAATCTCAAATATGTTAGTGAGATCTGAAAGAAGCTGGAAAGTATCTACGAAGGAGATGAACAAGTCAAGAAAGCTAAGATGTAGAACCTAAAGATCAATTTTGAAACCTTGTGGATGTTAGAGGATGAAGATATTACAAGCTACATGTATAAAGTGGATGAAGTTATAAATTCCATCAGAGGCCTTGGTGGAAAACTTGAAGAAGATGAGGCGGTAAAGAAGGTACTAAGAAATTTTATAGTCATAAAGTTTTTTCTATTGAAGAATCTTAGAATTTAAATCTGTATTCTCTAAGAGATTAGTTGTTTGGCACTTTAACTACTTTTGAATTAAGAGAGTTTGGTCCAAGTGATTCAAAAAATGAAAACGCTTTTAAAGTTAGAAAATATGAAAATAATGAGGAATCAGATCTGGATGATGTTGATGATGTAGAAGAAAACTTTTTGAGGAGATTGAAAAAGGGCACTGGAAAATATAGAGGTAAGTTACCTTTCAAATTTTTCAATTGTGGGAAGATTGGTCATTATGCTTCAAGATGTTCTATAAAAGCTTCAAAAGATAAATATAAGGAGAACAAAGGTAAATCAGTTAAGAGAAGTTATTATGTTAAATAAGATGCCAATATATTTGATGATGAATTTGATTACCCTAATGATGAGGATAATGAATGCTTCTTCATGGATCTAAATGATGGAACTAATTATGATAACTTTGAGAGATGTATGAAGGAAGTGGATTTGGAAGAAGGTCATAATATAATAATGCTGACTTCTTTTCATGCTAGAGAGGATAAAAATTACTGGATTGTTTATAGTAGATGCTCAAATCACATGATAGGTGATAAAACTAATATTTTTAAACTTGAGAAGTTTGAAGGAGGTCTTATTAAGTTTGGTGATGATACATTTGCTAAGATATGTGGAAAAGGTTCAATCAGTTTTGATGGAAAGAATAATACAAATGATGTTATTTATGTTAAGGGGCTTTGACATAATCTTATAAGTGTAGGAAAAATGTGTAGCAAAGGATAAAATCTTATATTTTAGGATAGTGGTTGTGAGATCATAAAGGGCTCCAAAACTCTGGTTGTTCTAGGAAGAAGGACATATGAAAATATTTATTAGCTTAAGGGTGCTAATGGTGTGTGCTCAGTGACTCAAATCAATGAAAGTTGGCTATGGCATAGAAGAATGTGTCACATAAATTTTGATAGCTTAGTTAGAATCATCTCTACTCAAGTTGTGAGAGATCTGCCTATAAATGCAGTTTGTAAGGAATGCCAAGTTGGGAAGCAAACAAGAAAAAAGTTCAATGTCAATAATATTCTACCATGGGACCTTTGGAGTTGGTGTGTATGAAACTTTATGGACCTACAAGAAAAATAAGTTTTTAAGGTGATAGGTATTTCATGTTGTTAATTGATGCTTACTCTAGAATGACTTGGGTAACGTTTCTCAAAGAAAAATTAGAAGCTCTAGAAAAGTTTAAGTCATTTAAAGCTATGGTTGAGAATGAAATGGATATGAAAATAAAATGTTTAAAATATAATAGAGGTGGAGAGTTCACCTCCAATGAGTTTAACATTTTTTTGTGAAGATCATGGAATAAAGAGACATTTGTCAACTCCTAGGTCTTTACAACAAAGTGGAGTGGTGGAAAGGAAGAATAGGATTGTTCAGGAAGAATCAAAGACAATGATGAAGGAAGAAAATCTACTAGATTTCCACTGGAGAGAAGCAATTCATATTGCAACCTATATACTTAATAGAGTGCAAGCAAGGAAAAATAGTTCAAAGACTCCCTATGAGTTGTGGCATGGAAGAACTCCTATTGTCAAGCATTTCAAAGTGTTTGGAAGCAAGTGCTATATCAAAAGAGATGAAGAAAACTTAGGAAATTTTGATGCTCGATATGATGAATGAATCTTCCTTGGACACTCTACAAAGAGAAATACTTGTGCTACAAAAAGAGGCTATAAAGGATTGCTGAAAGTGCAAGTGTCAAAGTAGATGAAGATCTACATAAAATCTTAGTGCTAATAGATGGATATGAATTAGATGAGTCCTCTTGCAGAGAAGAATAAAATTATAAGGTAAGGAAAAGTAAGTGTAGGTTGAAGAAGAAGCTTTTAAAAGGACCCCTAAGTATGTGGAGAAGAATCATTTTGAAGATCAGATCATTGGTGACAAAAGCAGAGGTGTATTGAAAAGAAGAAAGGTTGCTATTGATGAGATTATTATTTGTCCTATTTATTTCACCATTCCTTATGATTTAATCCATGTTCATGATGTTATAATTGTGCCATAGAAAAATGGCCCCTTGTCATTTTCATGGCATTTTAGGTCTTTTTTAATCATGTTTTACATATTTTGTTTCAATTTTATATTGCAACATGGCTTGAACATGCTTATTTTAATATTAAAATGTAAATATTGAAGTCTTGTGAATGTGTTGTAAATCATTTCTACATTATTCTAGAATATATTTAATACAATTCACCTAAAAATCATCATTTGACACATCAACAAGTCCTATTTTGAAGCATTGTTAAGTCTTGTAATCAAGATTCATGCTTTTCTAGGCATTTTCCCCTTATTTACATCTTTCTCATGTCTTATTTGACCCCCTTATACACTCATATGCTTTATTTAAGTATATTTTTGAATAATACCCCAACACATAACATTAAATTACATTTAATTCCTAACACTTAAGCAAATGCCCCAGGTGGGACCCATTCACCATGGGTGGTGAATGAGTCCACCCTGGCCCCAAAATTCAAATTAATTCAAATTTCTTTTGGGATTTATTCAAAATTATGCTTGATGTCGGCCTGTGATGATGTATGAAAGGTTACTAAGGCACAAGATTGATATAAATAAGCTAATTTCACCTCATTTTAACATCCACAACATCTCCAAGAATCCAACAAGTTATTTTCACATCCATTCATTCAAGCATTCATTCAAGCATCTTGTAATACATCATTGAGCAATTAGTGAAGCATCTTGGAGTAGCCATTGACATTGATTCAGACTTGCATCACCAAGGATTTTGGTAAGTTGCAACACATTTTATATTCATTTATCATCTTGCTTGCATTTTCATTTATTTACATTGGGTTTGAGTACCAAAGTGGGGTTTGACCAAGGAAAACCCCTATTTGCTAACCCACCAACATTTTCCCCCTTTTTGCATGTGTTTGCATCTTTGTTTTACAAATTTGATAGGTCTAAAAGGTGTTGAAAAGTGGAATCAAGTCAGCTAGGTTCTTCAAGACATTTTATCATCATTTCAAGCTTGATTGAGTGATTTCTGTCCGTTTTCTATATAATTGACTTCGACAACCCGACATACAGACTTTACCAAATTTGGTGTTGCAGAGTTGCTGACTATATTTCTAGAAATCTAGGAGTGGAATAATTTTCCACCCTTGGAAAATGAGTCCCACCTAAGATCAAAAATTAGTATTTTGTCAGATTCTCGATCCTAATAGACAGAAACTTGTTCCTAACAGTTTTCACTTGTAGGAGGACTAATTCACTACCCTTGGTGAATGAGTCCCATAGTGAATTTTTAGTGATTTCAATCAGCATTCTAGACAATTCAACAACATCAGTCTCAGTCTAGGTGCACTTAGATCCATCCTCGTTAGCTCTGTTTTGCATATTTTCTTTAGTTTTCATGTTATTTGCATATCACACTATGTTTTCAAACATTGCATAAAACTTAGTCTTGCATCCATTTAGTTTAATTTAATTCAATCTATTTCACTTAGTTAAGATTATTTAGGCATTACATCATCTCACATTTCATATTTGAATGAACTTACTAGGATTTTGGCCTCCTTATGTCTCCTTTTTGGGTGAAAAACCTTAAAAGTGTTAGAGACCCCTTGAGTGCCAAAAATCTACGGTTCATTTTGGTGAACCTGACCTTTGTGCACTTTTCACTTTCTATTTTCATTGGCATATTGCATCTTAGAGTACATTTTTCATTACAATTCAATTAGGACATTGATTTGTTTTTACATTCTAGGTGTTCTTTTGCTTGTATTAGTGAAGGTTAACTTAGATTTCATTATTGCATCTCATATAACTGAAAAATTGAAAATATTGCATTCTGTACCTCTGATAGCATTCTATTTTTGCATTACATACATTTAAAAATTCTAAAAATCATAAAAATATTGCATACTAGGACTCATTCGCCAACCAGGGCGAATCAGTCCTTCTGTAGTTTTTCAGCATTCATTTACAACATTTTTCTATCATACTTTCTACATCTTAACTCTCTATTTCTACATTCTGTTTTCATTTTCAGACTTTCTATTTTCATTTCTTTATTGCATTTTAATTTAATTCATAATGGAATTTTCTTTCAATAAATTTTGGAATTCCTTGAAATCCTTGGTTGATATGTCTAATTGCACCTTTAGTTGTGACCCTAATGACATTGAAATTCCACATGCTCTTTCAACTCCTAATGATTGTCCTCCTTGTGATGTAGACATCATTGGAGAAGATGATGTTAGCATGACTAAGTTCTACAATGATTTCTTTGACAACTTAGAGAATAATGCAAACTTTTACCCTTCCATGACATCACAAGACCTTCCTCCTTTTCCCACACCTGATCACTTTGCATATCTACATCCTAAAACCACTAATGGATCTAGAATTCCTCCTTCAAGTGAACCAAGTGCTTTTCCTCAAACAAAACCATATCCCTTTTACAACCATCAAGTCACCAACAATCCAATCAACCTTGAAGAAACATATGGTAGAGGCTTTACTATTTTGAGCAAACAAGGTTGTGACATAAACACTGAGCAAACCATTCATCAACTTCTTGACCAAAATCCAACTAAAGCACACACAACAAGATTAGGATATCAAGATCCTTCTCATCCTGATAGACATCCTTTACAACCTCAGAGACCTCAAGATTCTAGTACAATGATCTTGAATGCTCCTCCTAACTTGAACATACTTCTCCCAAGAGAACACCCATTTTCTCCTTCTAAAGATAAGGATGGTAGGACCCCTAGGGATCCTCCTCCTATTCACAAACAAGGATAATCTAGCAAGAGGAAGTGACCTTACAAAGTGAAAAAGATAAAGTTTCCCATACATCCTCCATCTGAATGTGAATGAAGATTGCAATTACCTTTAAACAAAGGTCTTATACTTTTACCACCTTCCAATAGGTTGGTTATTCATGCTCCTGATTCCAATGTGCCTTATTGTAAATATCATCATATTCTTGGACATCGAATGGAAGCATGCCAAACATTGAATGAAATACTACAAAATTATCACTTCACTGATACTGATTGCTTTCCTCTCATCTTTTAAAAACATCATTGACCTCTTTTGCAATAGTTGTAGAAGATTTTCATTCTCACTATTGCATGATCATTTTCATCTTCACCCTTAGGCTCATGCTTGTTTTGCTCTTGTGCATACAAGACATTGTTAGCCTTTGTCCTTGTAATGCACTTGTCTTTGTCTCTTAACTATGTTATTGCTTTTCCGCTTAGCCATTTAAGATTGAGAAACCAATAACTTAGTTAATGGTCGACTTACATTTGCATTACTGTTCCCTTGTATATTATTTTTATGTGCATATCGTGTTCCCCCGTATTGTGTGTTCGATGTTATTCTCTCTTTTCATACAATTCTTCTATTTGTATCTCTATTCTTCTATATGTTGTAAATTTCTTTTCTTTTTGTTTTGTTTATCCTTTCGGGATGACACAAAGTGTGGAGACACCCTAAGTCTCTTCCATGTTGACCCAAATGGTCCTTGTATTTTTCTTTTGTTTTGTGTTTGTCCTTTGGGGATGATGCAAAGCGTAGAGACGCCCTTAGTCTCTTCCATGTTGACCCATAAGGTCTCTTTTCTTTTTCTTTGTCTTTTCTTGTGTTTTTTCTTTTAGGGATGACGCAAGGCATCGAGACCACAATGTCTCTTTCATGTTGACCCAAAATATTTTTCATTTTCTTTTGTTCTTTTCACTTGTGTTTTCCTTTTGGGGATGATGCAAAGTGTTGAGACTGCAATGTCTCTTCCATGTTGACCCTAAATGAATCTTTGTTTTCCTTTTTTTTTCTCTCTCTGTGTCATTCTTCTCATTCTATGTCTTCGGGGAATGATGATAGTTCCAAACTCTTTCACAAAAACATTGCAACAATGAACATACTAACCCCAAATACATAGATCCCTTATGTGTTTTGGTGTGCTTTCTTTTCTGGGGGGCAAATCCCTTTTCTTTTATTTTCTATATTTTCTTTTTAAGTTTTCTTGACATGATGCAGCCTAACTTTGAAACATATGACTTGGCATAGGGATTTCCTAGTTGGTTCTCATGTCTTGTTTTGCTTTTGCATTATCTTTCTTCTACTTTAAAGCAATTTCTCACAAACTGTGTAGCAATTCCTTTAAAGTGGGGGGCATACAATACCATCATTTATTTGCATTCTTTGTTCCTAGCATAGCTTTGTCATTTATATGACGTGTTTATTACTTTGTGGATGATATTGGGTGTGATGTCCTTCATAAGTGTGATCTTTCTTAGCATATTACATTCCTCTTGGTGGTTTGATGCCACACATTGCATCCCCTAAGTTGTGAATTTACTATCTTTTGATTGGTCCTCTCTTGGAGACATTAGAAACAATGTTCCCTAAGTGATTGACCTTACATAAACTGAACAAGACTCCTTTGAACAATTTTCCACACTACATTTTACATTTGTTGCATTTTTATTCAGCCA
Source organism: Sequoia sempervirens (assembly GCA_007258455.2). Taxonomy (NCBI): domain Eukaryota; kingdom Viridiplantae; phylum Streptophyta; class Pinopsida; order Cupressales; family Cupressaceae; genus Sequoia; species Sequoia sempervirens. Next base: position 273,734,660 of record VDFB02271358.1, read on the forward strand.
CCTTGCATAACACAACTTGCATGCCTATGGAGCTGTCTTATTTGTTTGGCCACCTTGCATAACACAACTTGCATGCCTTTGGTGCCATCCTATTTTTTTCATGAGTTCTAAGCATATGGAGTTTTTCTTGTCTCATGAAATTTAAACCGACATTTACATTTGTATTTCCTTTTTGTGGTGCCTTGTTAAAGTTATTAGGAGGTATAACTTTGGCATGGTTGAGTGGGAAGCCCAAATAGTAGCATGAATTTTCCTCGTAGTTATTTTGTTTTTGAGTGCATGCCAACTAGCATATGTATCTCTTTTGCTTTTGGCCCTTCTCACCTCATGGATGATCTAAAAGTCTGTGGGCCCAGAGTGAGTACACATTCTCTTTTTACCTAGATCTGATTCACAACTAGTTGGATTGATGATCGAAGCTTCATTTATTTCTCAACATGTGTGTTACTTTTTCCTTATGCCTAGTTTGTCCTGGGGTGTTCATCCTAGGGGCTTGATCATCCCTCTTGTTTGTTGTTATTCCATCTTGCTAACCTAAGCACATTTGAACCCTCCTTTCGATGTTCATGGCTACTTTAGTGTGAGTCCTCGAAGCAAGTTATTCCTCTCACTAAAGTGGGGGCTAAATGTGCCATAGAAAAATGGACCCTTGTCATTTTCATGGCCTTTTAGGTCTTGTTTCATCATGTTTTACATATTTTGTCTCAATTTTATATTGCAACATGGCTTGAACATGCTTATTTTAATATTAAAATTGAAATATTGAAGTCTTGTGAATGTGTTGCAAAGCATTTCTACATTATTCTAGACTCCATTTAATAAAATTCACCTAAAAATCATCATTTGACACATCAACAAGTCCTATTTTGAATCATTTTTAAGTCTTGTAATCAATATTCACGCTTTTCTAGGCATTTTCCCCTTATTTACATCTTTCTCATGTCTTATTTGACCCCCTTATACACTCATATGCTTGATTTAAGTATATTTTTTAATAATACCCCGACACAGAACATTAAATTAAATTTAATTCCTGACACTTAAGCACATGTCCTAGGTGGGACCCATTCACCATGGGTGGCGAATGAGTCCACCCTGGCCCCAAAATTCAAATTAATTCAAATTTCTTTTGGGATTTATTCAAAATTATTCTTGATGTTGGCCTGTGATGATGCATGAAAGGTTACTAAGGCACAAGATTGATATAAATAAGCTAATTTCACCTCATTTTAACATCCACAAAATCTCCAAGCATCCAACAAGTTATTTTTACTTCCATTCATTCAAGCATTCATTCAAGCATCTTGTAATACATCATTGAGAAATTAGTGAAGCATCTTGGAGCAACCATTGACATTGATTCAAACTTGCATCATCAAGGATTTTTGTAAGTTGCAACATCTTTTATGTTCATTTATCATCTTTCTTCAATTATCATTTATTTACATTGGGTTTGAGTACCAAAGTGGGGTTTGACCAATGAAAACCCCTATATCGCACTGTATTTTCAAACATTGCATAAAACTTAGTCTTGCATTCATTTAGTTTAATTTCATTCAATCTATTACACTTAGTTAAGATCATTTAGGCATTACATCATCTCACATTTCATATTTG
>VDFB02271358.1:274336376-274561648 GCA_007258455.2 Sequoia sempervirens
ATGACTCACAGCCCACAGATGCCAAAGCCCAAAGGCAGAGGGCAAAGGCTGAGGGCGATGGCGGCGAGCGAAGGCGGGGGGTGAAGGCAGAGGGTGAAGGTGAAGGCCGGGCCCGGGGTGCCCGATTGCCCTGCACGAAGAATAGCCTCTACTGAGAAGAGTCCCGAGTCGGTGGAGAGGGTCAATCCGATAGGTTCGAGAAATTTCTAAGATATGGGTAATGGGCGCCACTGAGTGTTCTTCTAGTTGCTTCACTTTAACTATTGATTTAATTCATTTAAATTCCCCAAAATGATGAAAAAACAAGAGAGGGAAAATAGGGATGGCCTACCTCGAATTCACTAAGTGGTGAGGTGCGGAATCCACCGGGAATCGACGAAGCGATGCGGACGCAGATGATCGTGAGGCGAATGAAGGTGTTGGGATCCTGCTGCTCAGCTTTGCAATTTCGCTCCAATTTGCAATGTGAAAATGACATTGGCGGGACGGGCATTATATACCCCAGCCACCATTAATGCCTGCATTAATTGCAGGTACGGCTGTGCCAAAAGTTGGTGGGATTTAAAATTAGGTCGGCGGCGGTGGAGGAGACTATGGGGTCCAGAGGGTGGACAGCAGTCGGAGGTTCATCGCTGAAAGATTCGCAAGATGATAAGTGGCAGTGGCGAGAGTCGGGCTGGGACCCGGATGGCGGGATGCCGGAAGGGTTCCACAGTGGACGATGGTGGAACCATCACGAAGTTCCGAAGATGGAACTCCAGATGGTTGGGCCCGGCAAGTCCCGCAGTAGGCGGTCAAAACAAACCCGCGGAGGAGAAAGCCAAGGCAGGGCCCGGCGGCCGGGAAGCCACCGCAGGCTCGTTGGCGCGGGTGGCAATCCCCGGACGGAAGTCCGGAGGTAGACATCTGGGGACCGGGGCCCGAAGGAGCAAGCGCCGCCCGGGAGATTTGCGCAACCTTCAGCCAGCAGGCGGCAGGTCGGAGCCCAAGGGGCGGGCGGACGCCCGGTGAAGGCCGTGAAAGATGGCGGATGCAGAGGGGAAGCTCGATAAGGGAACCCCAGAGGGGCCCAGGGCTGTTCCAGAGCCCAAAAGCCAGAGGGAACCCGTGAGGCCCTAGAGGGCAGCAAAAGACCAATGCAGAGGCATCGTCAATTTATGGTAAAACTTTTAGAACAACATCGACCACGCGAAACATCAAAAAAGAGGGGCACGCAAAATGAGGCGGCCCCGAAGGACCCGACAAGGTGAAAGAAAAGAGGGCCTCTGTTCCGAACAGGGCATGTGTGCTAAGGGCACAACAAATATCTACAATAATAAAGGTACTTTTAGATAGTTATAAACTTCAAATTTATTAATATTAATACTTGCTTTTGGTGTCAATCTGCTGAACACAAAACTAAGGATTTCTTCCTGTTATTCTCTGTCATGTCTCTTCTTTAGGTGGCCAAGGCTCTTTATAAAATTAATTCAAATAAATTAAAAGTTATGGAATGTTGTTATAAAAGAATATAATGACATATTTAAGAGGAAAAGTACCAAAAAAAAAGGGGTTTTAGTCATAATTAAATAAGAACCCTCTAAAATATTATGGATGAGAAGAACCAAAATTTTAAGGATTTTATCAAAAAGGATAAGAACATTCCAACACAGTTGTATGATTTGTGAAAATAAAACTCTTAATTTTTGAAAATTTAATTTTTGATTAAATTTTGTCATTCCATTTAGCTATTATAACTTGAATAAAACACACAAGCATTAAATTGAAGACTAGATTGTGGTATACAAGGAAAAATTATAATTTATTTTGATGGTCAATGTAAATCTACAATCTATTTAGAATTCAAATAACACACCTTGAACATATTAGACAATATTAGTGCAATATCATATAACATTGATATTCTAGATCCCAATATAGATTATTGTAAACAAATAAAATGCACATCTAATCAAATAATCTTGTTTGTCATGCTGGATGATTCCACAATCACACAAATAAGATGGATAATCAACATTATTCTCATTATTTAACATATAAAATTTGACAATTCCATTACTTTAATACTATAAACAAATAAATTAAAAATATTTAATAAAATGAAATCAAATATCAAACTGAAAACTAACTTGCATATTTTTTCCTTAAATTTTTAATAATTATTTTATTACCATATTTAATCCAAAATCATTAATTCTATTTTTCTTTTATCAATTAATATTATTAAATTGTATTTGTTTTCATACAACCATATGTAATTGTTTTAAACATATTGTTTTGGATGCATGGTCTATGTTGAATTTGGAAAAATTACATCATGGCGTTCATGGCATACATCAAATTTATTGCCAGTAATTCACAGAGGGAACATTCACCCTCAACAATTCACCGCGGGAAAATTCATTGTCATGGAAAATAATTGCATGAATTTTTGGCCGTTAATTTTTCATAATAGTAAATTGCTGGTGGCGGTGACGGTGAATTTTCTGTGGATGAATTACTGTGGATGAATTGCTGACAGTAAGACTTCATACATCCTAAAATAATCTAACCAAAGAAGACAGAGAAATGGCTATGACCAAATGAAGAACTATACTCTCTATATATATAAAACTATAGTATTTAATGACTCAAAATGAAAAGCGCATGTGTGAAGCTCGAAATAGAGATTCATTTTTGCACGGTAATTCCATGAATCTTGTTCAACATAACCTATAAATTACTGTCTACAATTTTATTGTCTATTGAAAGAGCTTCACTGCAATCTCTTCGTAACGTCATTTTAACATACAAAACTAGTTAGGGGAGAAGTTGACAGGGTAGACAGGCTGCTTATCAGGGTAGAAAAGGCCAAAGTGTCTCTCTGTCTCATCGCCTTGCTTCAAGTTCTCGTTGAAAAGAGCGAAGATATAAGTGTCGATGCTGCTTCCAGGTCTCTTTGGCGTCCCTGCGTTGGACAATACATGTTGGATGAGATTATTGTTGTAAGTCTGGGCATTCTCAATGGTAGCCACATCTTTCCCTGCAGAAGGCCATCCGCTTTCAGTAATCACAATTGGTAGGTCTGAATGTCCCAAGGACTCCATTGCCCAGAGAAGAGGATCAACCATGGCGTCAAATAGGTTTGTGTAGGACAAATCTCCATTTGACACTGGAGATGTGGGCTTAAACAACACGTAATCTAAAGGAATGGAATCCCTATTGAAGTCGTAGTTGAAATAGGGGTAGACGTTGGCCATGAAAGGAGAGCCATGATCTTGGAGGAATTGGAGAATAGAACTCATGCTGTCTTTCACTGTGTCATTGAACGTTCCCTTTGACAGAGGGGACGGAGGGAGGCCAGTGTTGACGGTCATGGCATGGGCTGTGGAGACCTTGATGTTGTTATGTAGACTGGCCCTTTCAAGCGCAGTTTGGATGTTCTTAATTGCAGGAACAAGATATGGCACGTACTGAGCATTATTTGGGCTTGCCAAAACCTCATTTCCTACAGCAATATATTTGATATTGGAGGTAGGGAAGGGCTTAATGTTGTCATTGACCCACCCGTCAGCAAAATCTTGGCTGGAAGCAATGGCCTGCAAATCTTTGTTTTCCACTCCTACAATTACGTTGATTCCAGAATTCGCAAATGCCTGCAGTGTATCACGGTTTGGTCCGAAGATTATCATTTTGCCGATGTTGTTATTCTTCATCAAAGAAACCGCGTCGCCTGCACTTGGTAAATTGTCTCCACCCATTCCGTAGTTGACTCCTATTTGCTTGCAATCTATAAAAGAAGTCTCTCACGTTCAGAATTATGGGATCATAGGATAAACAATTGTTTCCATATTAAATTGACTACATATGAAATTTGTATGTATCTATTGCGAGTGATCTGATATTTACCTGCATGCATCCAGCTGAGGAGGATGACAATATAAGAGATTAGCAGAAAAGTAAATTGGTGTTGCTTGAGGAGCACCATGATGATTATGCTCTGCGCACAGATTGAGAAAATGCAGTGAAGATTTATGCGCGAGCGTGGCCATTTATAACTAGCTGTGTTGTCGTGTTGCGATGTAAACTTGACCAGCTCCGGGCAAAGTCTTGTTTACGAAATCAAAGCTGGCTATTTAAGTTCTTCCAGTAACGCAGTGCCATATGAGAATAAAAGTGTTGACTCTGCACATTGTCCATCCAGCGATCTAGATACACATTTGACCGTATTATATATATTTTGAATTTCAGTCAGTTAATAAATACGGTCAAATGTGCAATGACATTTTTGAACATAGGGCTCATTGTGGAGATTTTCTCGAGTTGCTTCAAAATTGGTTACGAAAATGGGAAAAATTATGCAAGATCATTACAGCTCCCCAAAGTCAAGAATCGAGACCACACAGTTATACTCGATTAGTTTGAATGTTATCTCGTTATTTTATCTTCTATTAATATAGTAGGTCATTGGTATATTAATGTACTTTCTTTCTAGATACTTTTCGACCTAGAACAGTATGGCTCAAACACATTATTAATTAAAGATTCATTAATAAATTATATTTAAATCAATGAATTGAAATTAATAAATATAAATGTTAAAGAGAAAGTTAGGATTTTTTCAATTTTATAAATTAAATTACAATTGATAATTTGGATTTGACATTTGATATTAAAATCAATATTGTTATTATTATTATATATCTAATAAAATTGTTTTGGATGGGATCGTGCCTAGTGTTTGGTCCTTATACTTTAGTCCTTTATCCATACTTGTTTTCTGCTGGACAGTTTGAGTATTTGAAGATGCTTGGTGTTGGAAGGAAACTTGTGGAGGACCCTAGTTTGTAGAGGAAAAGTATTAAATTTCCTTGATGAATACTCAATCTCCATGTAGGGATCCAAAATCTACCCTGCATTAAGGTATAGGATGGAACCAAGTCCTAGGATTGAGAATTTATATCGGTCTAAGTTAATGAGATAAAACTCATCATAAAATTTGTAGGCAATTAAGGACTAATTAGAAAAAGTGGGCGGCTCTTATGAACTTTTACTTTTGTAAGGGTGATGAGGGTGATCATATAAGTCAAAATAATGTAATTAAAGAGAAAGTAGATCCACTTAAGGACTTCGCCAAAACCACATCCTATATTTAACATTATGTTAAGGATTTGTCACTTAAAAAACACTATAATTGATTATTAATAACAAATTATTTAATTAAATGTGAAAAGAGAGAAATTGACAAATTTTAATGAATTAATCAAATAATTAGGAATTATTTAATTAAAATTAAGGAATGAAGAAAATGATGTAAATAGGGTAATTAGGAATCTATGACGTGTTCAAACAATTTTAGATGTCTATAGGACAATGCTCCATGCACTATTGTCAGAGTCTATCCTTGTCTTATTCTCTTGAAAAGAACAAATGAGGTAATAGCCAATCTACTAGAAGAGACTTTTGATCCCAATTCTATGAAATTCAACCCTTAAGAATCATAGGTAATAATTCCCATAGTTGGTCTCAATTTTTATGACCATCTTTTATCCCTCTTCATGTCTATGGTCTTTCGGCTAGATATACTTTGATAAGTTTTCTTGGTTAGACTTAACCATGTCTCTATTTGATGCTTTAACAACTTTAAATGAAACTTTTGAGGAAGAGTATATTCTCACTTTTAGAGTCAATTGACGATAAACCTTCCCTTCACAATGTTTACAAAAAAATATAATGATAAAGACCCTCTCCTACTAATTTTACATTTGCTACTTAATTATTTTTAGTGTTATAATTAAATTTGATCTTTTGAACTTTTGTCTAACTTTTGTCTATGATTTATTGTTTATCCTTGAAAAGCTTTAAAATATACCTTTTTACGACCCATATTCTTTTTTAATTAATTAATTAATTAATTTTCTATCAATTTAAACATTTTAAGAGAACTTATTCATTATGAAAAAACATATTATCCTTTGGTGGGTTTTGTCTCACCTTCATGGGATATGCAGATTGAAACGACACCAGAAAGAGTCAAAGAATGGCAGTCCTTTCGTGGTAGGGATGCATGCTACTCTGTAAGATCAGACAAAACCTCCACGTCAGAAAATATTCATGTTCACTATCTCGGATCTGTATTTACAAACGCCAATACTAATATTCACCAAGTCGGTCAAGTCAGATCCTATGCCAGTGGAGTAACGGCACTTGCTCGAAATCAATGGAAGCATTAAAAAATCGACAGTATACAGAAGTTCCGTAATTTCGAATCAGATTTTCAATAAAAACAAAAATAGTCATTTCTGCACGTTCCATGTCACTATAACAGACATTATTGCTGAGCCATTCGGAGAAAGGTGTCTGAAACCCTAATAAGATAATCAAAGTTGATATCCATATTTTAGTCGTAGGCGCCGCAGATGTGACTTGTGCGTCGGTGACAATGGCGACTGAGCATTAACTTGGTGGGTTCGTTGTCTGTGCTTATCGTCGCCTTATGTTATCTATTTTTAGGTATTCGAATTATAACATCACCTTTGCGTTTTTCCTCTAAGCATCATTTTGTTGAGAATAAAAGAAATAATGACTATGGTCTTTAATAACTACCTAATCCTAGACTAACTAAGGATGCATCTACATCGAACACCTTAGAAAGAAAAAGAAGTGATCCCATATTCGTAAGTTACAAATGAATGACAAAACAACTCTTCCAATTCTAAAGAGAAATTGCCTCTTCTATTATCCATTTCTTTTATTCCTTTCTATCACATCACCAATGTTTAAAATCATAATTTATAATGTCAAAAGATTTTAAAGATGATTACATTTAAAGAGTAATGACCTCTTCTATTATCCATTTCTTTTATTCCTTTCTATCACATCACCAATGTTTAAAATCATAATTTATAATGTCAAAAGATTGTAAAGATGATTCCATTGAAAATAGATCTCATATGTACTCTCAATTACATATATTGAATATCGATACCACATAATCAGAAAATCAAACATATTGAATTACCGTGTTATACAAAATAATGTTTATTTAAAAATGTAAGAACTATTGTTAAGGTCAATCAATCTCACATCTCAAACACTCTACTTAAAACATCATCCCATTCAATAATCAAAATCATTTGACTACAAAAAGATCATAAATATTTAGTTGACTTTTGACATTTAAACTAGATCACGCATAAAAATACTCATCTCAAAACAACTCTTCACATTTTTAATCAGTGAGATAACTTGAGGAAGGACGATGATGTCTACTTCAAGCATTTGTACAACCCATTATACCAGAGACCTAGAGAACAATTTAGTTTGTAATTTAGTTGGGGAATGCGGAAATGATGTATTTGTCACTTCCTCCATTCTAGCAAATTCATATTAAGACATATAATTATTGATGAAAATAGATAGTGCGGTGATGGAAGGGACGAACGTTACTGAATCGTTTTTAGTCGTGATATTTACTCACGGCAGAAGATAAGGAAAGTTTTTGTATGAATTGTTATTGTCCACTACTTTTGGGATATGAAGAAAGAAATATCTGTGTTATAGTCCTTACAGCTGTTCGACACTGAAAGATATCTTAGCATGCACGTCGAATTCAAAATCGTCCATTAGAAGTCGCCATTGCAACCGACGCTCATGTTACATCTTCTTAACGTACTGTGCAACTGGTAATCTATGTGTCGAAAAGTCTCAACAATAATGTCTCGTGTTTGAATTGTATTCAAATCCTATTCGAACTAAAATTTGTTTACATTACAATTCAAATCTGATTCGAACTAAAATTTGTTTACATTATCGATTTTTCTGTGCTTCCGTTGATTGCGAGCAAATGTCGTTTTTCTACCGTCGAATAGTCTGAGTTGATGGACTTCGTGCATATGCTCTTTAATAATTTTGGATCGCCGTTTGTAAACATTAAAAAGATTAGGACACAGAAAATGTGCCCGTTCTTGCAAATGAAAGAAGAAATGCTATGCTTTGGATCTTTATATGGTCATTTCATTCAACGTAACCCATGCAGGTGAGGGAGGAAACTAGAATTTATATCTTATTTTCCTGTTCATATTAGTCCAGCCATTTTCTTTAAAATTTTAAAGATGTTGCAAATTTATTGTAGAGAAGTACAATACTGTAGGAATCTCGAAATATATATTTTATTTGGATCTAAGAAAATATTTCAAATATTTAGTCAACTTTAATTAATTTAAATAACAATCAAATAATAATACACACATCTACAAAAAGGGTTTATTAGTTGTAATCAAATATTTTCTGAACTTTGATAAGATTAAGAAGAAATTAAAGGTTTATAACGTGTAATAGAAAAAGTTGGGACACTATAAAATTGTAATTGTGATAATTGAAAGTGGGTGGCCTTACGCAAGATATGATGTGGCTATTGTGGATAGTGTTAGATATACAACAACAATCTCCTAGCATGACATAACTTTTTGATAGTGGAGCCATGTGTTTCATGAGTAAAACAACATAACGTATCTTAGTAGCCTTGTGAGACCCATGATATTGCATGGACACCTAGCAAACACAACTTGCTAGCAATTAGATCTATGAATCTCATCATTTTTAGCAATTTTAGATACGTATGTTGTGCATTTGATGGATGATACTTGGCAATGAGACAACCTTACAAATCGAGGTCTCTTTACCTTGTTCACTCGAATCTTTAGTCTTTGTGTACTAACATTTGTTGTTTTAGGTTTCATGTGTGTGTGTTATATTTTCTTTATGTGTGTAATCCTCATGTATCTTGTATGTTTGCTTCATGTATTTGGTGTATTTGATCCATGATTATGTGTGTTTGATCGATGTATTCCACGTGTTTTCTTTGTGTATTGTTTTTATGCATTGTTTTTGTTTAATGTATGCCTTATGTGTTTTTTTTATTGTTCATTGAGTGCCTTATATATGATTGAATCTTATCTTTTCATATGTGTGATATATATGCTTCATGTTTTTTTTAACATTGTGGATTGAGAAGATCCCGAGTTAGCAATGTTGAGTTTCCCTTCTGTCTAATTAACTAGTGTAACTAATAATACAAATGACTTACAGGGCCTAAATATCCTTCCTATCCAAGTAGTTCATTATTAAAAAGGGGCTTCATTCAATTGTCAACTAGGGAGTCATGGACTTAAGATGATGTTGGAACTGTATGTGCATTCAAGAATCCTAACTTAATTGATTGAGTATAGATAAATACAAGATTAATTCAAAATAACTTTTATTGAAGAAATAGAGTAGGTAATTTAGTTACTACTAGTTGCTACAAGTATCTATTGCTTCTGAAAACTTTAACTGACTAATTCCTATGTAGGAACATGCACTTAACTAAGCTTGGTTATTGAACTCAAATACATAATAAAGTACTGAATTGGGAATCTCAAAGTAGCAATGAATTATAATGTAAAATAAGAATCAAAATTCATAACTTCAATGGATAATTCAACTAATGAACAACTATTTCGAATCAATAGTACCTCAAGTGGCTCTTTCTTGATTTTTGTGTTCCACAATCTCTTCTTTAATTAACTCAATAGATCATATATTGGAGAAAATCTTATTTATTGTTTAATATATTAGATGTCAAAAAAATAATGTAGAAATTGTTATTCAATCTAATCTTTAGCAAAGATCTAGCACATGTTCTAACATCCTCTCATCTCTCAAAATTCTAGCATATGTTCTTAAATAGGGTCTATTAGAGTCTAATTATTAAAGACAATAAACAAACTGATGGAAAGTGGAGTGTGGTCAAAACAATTTGGAAACTCATAAAAAAGAGTTCAAAAAAATTAAATTCAAATTACTGAGAGATATTCTCATACAAATTGATATTACAATTTATTCATCCTCTCATATGTTCCCTGTTGCACAAATGCTCCCTTAATATAATATAATGTGACTGTAACAAACATAATAATATACAAAATTAGTTCTAACTATTCCCTCAACTATTTCCTACAATATCTCCTTAACCATCTCTTATGATCTCTCCCTAAATTCTCCATGATCTTCTCAACAATCTCTATCCCTTTATTCACTCAATATTCTCAATTTCTCACTCCTACATAGACTTCTAGAATTAGTCTACATTAATATATTATCAAACATTACAAAACATGAAAGCTTCTCTCATACTCCATTTTAACAATTACTTTATCTTTGGTCCTTTGTCCTTTGGGCTTGAGTCTCCCCATCTTGCACCTATAACCATAATTATTGACGCTCTTGCATTAGACTCCCAAGGAAAAAAAAGAAACTTCTCATGAACTTCTTGATCCCAAACTTTCTTTTGTTGTTGTCCACTTTCCTTACTATCATGAGTATGTTCAACAAATTTCATTTTGGTATTCAACCTTTTCATCAACTTTGTCCTCTTCATGTCTTGTAGCTGTGGATATGCTACTATTCTCCTAAATCTTCCAGGTTTCCATACTTTACTTTGCAATCCTCTACATTCCCTACTAATGTCTTCTCTTGAGATTAATTGATTTCTATTGTTGATTGTCTTCTTCTCTTTAGTATGCCTCCTCTTAGGAAATTTCTTCATTAGCATACATAACTTCTCAATCTCAATATTTAGCATACTCACTCGTTGTTCCATGCTTATGCTATTGCTCCATTGTAATTTTGTTTCAAAATTTAAGAATTTTATGGCCTTCATTGCCATTTCAATATTCAACTTCCATTCTTCATCACCATACATTTTCTCAAAAATGTTTAAGGAACTTTGTTGCCTCCCCCACCAACAATCATAAGAATGATTGATTCCTTCTTTTTGTTGCTATCTATGTAGTTTGTTATCCCTCCATGTGCATTTTCCTCTCTTTGAACCTTTAATTCCTCTTTTATAGTATTTTGATCACATTTTCTTCTTTCTTCTTCTTCATACTTCCTTTCTACAACCTCTTTGAAGTCCTCCTTAATCTCTAAATTGACTAGTCATTCATTTGAAATCCTTAATTCTATATTTCTAAGCTTGTCATTCTCCACTCAAAATGCTAGAATCTACTCATTTTCATCACCATCCTCTTGTGTTGAATGAAATAAAATCTCATTCTTAGGTTCTTTCACTGATCTCTTTAGCAATTTTAGTTTGTCATCATATTTCATTAGCCTTGTACTTGAATGTTGCTCTTTATCTCCTTGATCCTTCTTTTGATTGTCTTCATAAACCAACATGAACTTGCTTACTGTAATAATAGATTCTCCCACAGCTAAATTTTTCCATTGTATATGATTTCTACTTTGATTGTCCTTATAAGACAATTCTACCTCTCCTTCTTTGGTAATATGAATTTGATCTTGTTCTACTCTCATGACAATTTTGAGTGATTGTCCATAATCCTCAACATCTATAAGGCCTAAATGAATACATAAATTATTAGTTTTTTAAAAAAAGGCTTCTAGCCTCCTTTGATATTTCCATGGATAGATATTCATTCTATTTTGAACTTTCCAAATAATCTATGAGACTTTCATGATTTATCTCATCAGCATTATCATCATCCTCTCCAAGGAATGATCATTACTCTATTTCACAGTAATGAATTTCTTCTCCCACTATCTTCTTCTTTAACTCAACTCTTATGAGTTTCTTCTCAACTTTAATACAAACCTTAAATTTGTGTAATAGTTGTTGTGCATGTTTTGCACACACGCCCCGCCATAGGTAGGGACCCCCCTTTTTTCTCTCCCGATAGGCTGCTTTGCTCCTGTCTTGTTTTACGTGCCCCATTTTCTAAGACCAAATTGGTCATATGCCTACAAATAATCAAATTCCCCTTATCAAATTCACCTACTTAGGGTATTCAAATCCATCAAGAAATAAAGTCACCTGTCCCCTTTCTGCCTTCTATCTTGTTCATGCTATTTTGGAAATATTTGTGGACCCCTGTTGCTCTTGTTTCCACATTTTTGACTTTGGAGGCTATCTTTTGTGGATCTGGAATATGTTTGAGGTGCTTAAATGAACTGCCAAGGTTTCATCAAAATTTGGTTAAGTTTTAGTGGTTTCAGAGCTTCATCCCCTTTTTGTCATTTTGAACATTCGGCAGCCACCTCCCTTCTGGGCTCCGGAGCATGGCCCCTTCGTGGCCATTTCTGGGGTTCTACCTCTTCGTGGCTGTTTTGAACATCCAGCGGCCACCTCTCTTCCAGCCTCTGGAGCCTAGCCCCTCTGTGGCCATTTATGGGGCTCCACCTCTACGTGGCCATTTTGAACATCCTGTGGTCACCTCCCTTCTGGCCTCCAGAGCCCGGCTCCTCCGTGGCTGTTTCTGGGGCTCCACCTCTCCATGGCCATTTTGAACATCCGGAGGTCACCTCCCTTTTGGCCTCCAAAGCCCGGCCCCTCCATGGCCATTTCTGGGGCTCTGCCTCTTTGTGGCCATTTTGAACATCTGGCAGCCACCTCCCTTCTAGCATTCGAAGTCCGGCCCCTTTGTGGAAATTTCTGGGAGTTTGTCCCCCTTTGGCTATTTGGAACATCTAGCGGCCATCTCCTTCCCGCCCTTCAAAACCCAGGCCCTCCATGGTCGTTTCTGAGAGTCTGTCCCTCCTTGGCTATTTTGAACATTCGGGAGCCTCTCTTCTTCCTACTGTTTTGAATATTTAGGAGTCCGCCTCCTTCCCGGCTGTTTAGAATATCCGGGAGCCTCCCTTCTTCTTGGCTATTTTGAACATATGAGATCCTGCCCCCTTCTCGGCTATTTTGAACATCTGGGAGCCTGCCTCCTTCCTGGCTATTTTGAACATCTGGGAGCCTGCCTTCTTCCCAGCTGTTTTGGCTTCCATCCACTGTCTGCCTTTTAGCTTTCTTCTACTATCTTTTTTCCCTCTATTGCTCGCACCCTTGAAGCACGTATTAATGTTTATGGCCCAAATGAGCTCCAAATATGAATATCAAAGTATTTTGATGATGCATGGATAGATCTAATAGGGAATTTGTAGTTTTGACTGACATTTTCCTTAACTCATGTATAAATGCACTTACGACACTTCGTGTTTGCAAGAGTCAAGAAGCCTTTTGTAGGTCTATCAGAGAAGTCCAATAGGGGAGTCATCCTACCTTTTTCTAGATGATAATGATTTATAAGGAGTTTTATGCCCTAATCAGAGGCCACCAATCTATTGATACCAATTGTCGATGGGCTTATTTGATCAAAGGAAGAACACTGCAAGCACATCAAGCAAAAGACAATTTTCAACTATTTTTAGCTACAGTGAAAAAGAAAATTAGCTAAATGATGACATTGCTACGGTAATTGACACTAGATGACAAAACAGAGAAAATACAAGGAATGTATTTTAAATTGCTAGATAATGGAGGGTAGGTGAAACCCTATTGTAAATCAAATTAGGCCATTCAATGTAATTGAATCCTATCCATTCATTTGGGATTTGGAAAGCTATAAATAGGGGCTTGCCCCTCATTTGTAAGGGTTGGAGAGCTATCATAGAAAGCATTTTATAGCAATAGAAGATAGCATTGCATGATTTTATGGATGTTCTCTTTAATTTTGCTCATCTTGCATACATGGTTCTACTTCCATATTAGTTTTAGTATTAGTTTCTTAAATGGTTGTCATGATGGTGTTGCTGTTATAGTATTTGATGAGCTTCCAGCCCATACTTTTGGCACTTGTTGATAACAAGCTTCTCTACAAAGTTAGTCTGGGCTTCTTTATTCCATTGTTGCAACTTAGTTCGATTGCATGTTCATGATGTGCATATGCAATTTGAAAATTTTTCAGTCCTTAGAAGATTGCACTGGTTTTGTGTAGTTGTAGGTTTCTCTTGGTTAAGCAAAACTTAGTTTAGGAAGTCTGTCTACTTTAGTAGCCACCATTGTTACTGCTCATTTGTAGCTTAGGATTAGAATAACTTTATTAACCCTTCTCCTTTTGCTATTTCTTTTAATCCTTGGTTAGAGTAGGACCCAAAGCATCACCATGAAGCTAAATCATATGAACTTGATGAGTTTTGGCTTACTATTTTGAGTGGACAGCCACTGTTCATTCACTTCCAGCACTTGGAAACTACATTTCCAAACCCAACTTCCCATGCTCTGTAACTCATTCGTAAGTCCACCTTGTGATTCCAGCAAATCATATAAATCAACTCAGATATTCTAAGCACTGTCAAGACCTAACATTAGAGACCTTGGGATAGTGTTCTACAATCTGATTGTTGAAGATTGTGTTTCAAGAGAGGTAGTGCACCTACGCACTACCTGTATTGAGAAGTGCATAAAAAATACATCAATAGAACTAGTGCTAAAAGGAGGGCTAACATGTTGGAAATACAAAGTTGAAGATTGGAAGTGATTCATTTTATGCCCTCCTCCTCCTAATGCCATCAACAGAACTGGCGCTACAAGGAGGGCATGGCATGTTGAGACTACAAAGCTGAAAGTTGGAAATCAAAAAGAGCACTTTTAAGAAGAAATATGAGATTGGAAGATCTCTTTTAATGCTAAAAGTCAAAAAATTTTGAAGGCAAGTAGAAGTTG
Source organism: Sequoia sempervirens (assembly GCA_007258455.2). Classification (NCBI taxonomy): domain Eukaryota; kingdom Viridiplantae; phylum Streptophyta; class Pinopsida; order Cupressales; family Cupressaceae; genus Sequoia; species Sequoia sempervirens. Next base: position 274,350,907 of record VDFB02271358.1, read on the forward strand.
AGTCTAAATGGAGCAGAATGCACAAATTGACATCACTCAACTATATGCAGATTTGAATAAAAGACTGAAGAAGCCACTGCAACAATTTGCATTGGCAGATAGATGTTGGATCCATTGCACTCATTGGCACAATGAATTGGGATGTTTGACTTTCTTGAGCAGAATTGAAAAGATCTTGTAGGGAGAAATTCCCTTTTGAGAAATATACCAGCCGTTGGCTCTCAAAGACCCAGATGAAGAGTTGACAACCATGGCAGCCAAAGTATTCAAGGAGTTGATCCAAGAACATTTGAGCAACAAGGATGGACCAAGATTGGATGAAGTACTAATGGAAAGTTGGTGTAGATTTCACAACACACCACATTCAAAATTTACATTCCCATCATGTGACAACGCCATCGCTCAAGCCAAGGGTTGTTCAAACAAGTTAGAGTAGCCAACTCTCAATGAGAAGTTATCCAATGAGGCAAAGGAACTATCAGCATTCAAAAGACAACACATTGAAGATGAACCAAAAAATTTGATACAAGCTAATGTTGGAGCAACAAACATCGAAGTTGAAAGCCTGGAGGAAGAGGCAGATTTCACTAGGACAGTAAGGTGCCTTGGTGGAAATCTAATTGAAACTGATTTAGAAGAAGAGCAATTGGTAGGTGATGATGAACCAATAAAGTTTGCAGTCGTGCATGCTAAGACAACCAACGAAGATGGTGAAGAACAAGAAAAAGAAGAGGAGGCTGAAAGCCTTGGGGTAGTAGAAGGAGATGGTCAAAGCATAAGTGAAATTAGATTAGAAGACCTCTCATTTGTTAATGACAGTGATTGAGAATCTAAAAATGCAGAATTGGAGGAGTGGGAGCAACCACTCGCCATGGTTGTCTACCATCAAGCTTCTTGTTCAAGTGATGATGAGGACCCAATCATGGAGAGATATGACCAGCTGATCTCCAGATTGGCAAATGATTGGTCAGAGGTGAAATACCAAGTGGACTTGGAGGTGTTGTTGCTACTAAATTGGTGCAGACTTCATGATTCATCACACTCAGAGTTCACATGTGAATTGTGCCAAGAAGCCATTAAGAAAGTTAAAGAACAAGCAATGAAGCCAAGTGCTCGACCTCCTCTACTTGCTACCCATATTGAAGAAGAAGACCAAAAGAATAAATCAAATGATGGCTTAGCTGAAGGTAGACCTCAAAAGGATATTGGGATAGTAGTAGAAGAAGGACAACAATACAGTCTTAGATATTCAAGTGATGAAGTAGATCAAGTGGGAATGTTGTCCACTAGTCACCAAGAACTTCTTCCTCTTGAAGAGTAGTTGTGTACCATGGACGATGGACTTTTTGGCAAGTCTTTGGAGGGAAATTTTATAGTAGACTTTGGTCCCCTTGATGAGGTGCCATCAATTGATGACTTCTTTCCATTAGGAGTTGCACTACGAAGGTATGCTCATGCCAAGGAAGAGCACATCCCAGAAGACGGTAGCGATGAATACATACTCCTTGAGCCCCCGAACAGTGATGAACTAGAGTTTCTAGATTGGGAGAGGAGCTCCTTCTCCATTTACAGTAATAGTGAGCAAGAGGAAATGAGTGAACCTCATGATGAGATGCATGACCAGCAAAAAGAAGAAGACAAAGGTGGGGGTATTTTGATGGCTGCCAATAGACATGACATGCTTGGTCAACTACACGACTTAACTGATAGTTCTTCTGCCTTGATCATTGTTGATCCTCCCTCATATTCAGATGGCTGCAATAGGATAGATTTGTGTATGTCATCATCCCATGACATTGAACATCACAAAAATAAGGCTGACACCTGGGAAAGGATATGGGACAGCATGCTACCCCTTAAAGACAGCAATCAAGAAGAGGTTTGGGCAACAGAAACCAAAGCAGAGGAGGCATACTTCCCCAAGGAACAACCAGTGGAGGTTGTGGGTCCCATTGGTAGATTGGAAGAGCTATTTGCTGCCCCATCCTCCCAGCCTTATGCACGCTTAATGTCTGAAGTTCTGCACCCTCCACCACACCAACCCGAGGCTGCCAATGCAACAATCAATGATTTTGTGCTTGCTCTTGACTGCCCAATGCTACCACCTCCATGTGACGACATCCATGTTCTATCATTCTTTGCCCCTATTATTTCTCATAGCTTCACTTATTATTTTGATTATGGGAATGAGGGAAAACAAACATGTTTATGGATTAATCATGGGTTCAAAGAGCCTCCTCAATTGCTAATTTTTCATGATGACATGATTGAACTTGAGTGCTACAATGTTGAACTTCCTTTTTCTGAATATAAAGATAAATTGGCATGGTTAAGAATGATAATGATTTCTTGTTTGCTTGTGCATGCACTGTGAAATCCAATGAGTGTTAATGTCAACTCGCCTTGCTTGAATATAGTGCTTTGTAAATATCTTTATACATAGCCCTTTTTGAGTAATATAGGTTTCCTGTAAATAATCTGATTTCCTACTTTCCTTAGGTTAGTTGGTGTGTGTAGGTTGCTCACTTTGTAGGTTGTTTGCTTTCATTTTCTTTTGCTTTTTTGCTACTTTGCTCGGGGTCCCTTCACTTTTATCTGGGCACATTTGTGCACGCAATAACCATACTTATTGCTTGGGGTTGTTTTACGTATTTCTTTGTCAAACTCTAATCAAGTCTTCAGAGTGGATGGTGAAGGTCTTCTGTTACTATCAAGCGATCTGGGTGTTTAATTTGAGGAGGATAAGTTGTTGGTTTAGTCTGACTTTGATGTATTCTGAGATCTTATAGCTCTTACACATCTTAAGAATTTGATGGTCACTATAGGGCCTTTTGTGAAGTCTAGTTAAGTGAAAAATCTAAAATTCCACTTCAGCACCACTGTGATTCTCAGCCTTGAGTGTGAGCTTCAATGCTTGCAAGTTGAAATAAAAGAGCTGAAAAGAGAAAAGAAAGAAAGAAAGAAAACATTGAAAATTAAATGAAAGAGAAAATTCAACTTGTTAGGGGTATCCGAGCAACTTTACCAGGCCTATGGATGCCCGGCTGGTAGTAGAGCAATGTTCAAGAGAATCACAACGATAACCTCGTTGGGGATATAGATGCCTAATTGGCAGTGAGGCAATGTCCCAAATGCTTTTGGAGTTAAAATAAACTATGTAGCTTAACTTGATGGAGCTTGGGTTCCTGTAGCAACCGAAGGATGGGAATTAATGCAATTGCACACACTTGAATTTTTAGCATACTGAAGGTTGGGTTGGCTAGTGGTTTTGATCCTTTGGATTGAGCGTCTGGTTTGTTTGCTCTAACGAGAAGGTCAGAACAAGAGATTTTGGGTTTGTGATTCTAGTTTCTCTTCAAAATGCTCTGGAGCATTTCCCCAATGAGTTGCCATTTGTTGTGCATGTTTTGCACACATTCCCTGCCATAGGTAGGGACCTCTTTTTTTCTCTCCCAACAAGCTGCTTTGCTCCTATCTTGTTTTACATGCCCCATTTTCTAAGCCCAAATTGGTCATGTGCCTTTAAACAATCAAATTCCCCTTACCAAATTCACCTACTTAGGGTATTCAAATCTGGGAACAAATAAAGTCACCCGTCCCCTTTCTGCCTTTTGTTTTGTTCCTGCTATTTTGGAAACATCTATGGACCCCTGTTGCTCCTGTTTCCACATTTTTGACTTTGGGGGCAATCTTTTTTGGATTCGGAATGTGTTTGAGTTGTTTAAATGAATTGCCAAGGTTTCATTGAAGTTTGGCTAAATTTTGGTGGTTTCAGAGCTTCATCCCCCTTTTACTGTTTTGAACATCTGCATGGCCACCTCCCTTCCAGCCTCCGAAGCTCGGCCCCTTTGTGTCCATTTTGGGGGCTCTTCCTCTCCGTGGCCATTTTGAACATCTAGCGGCCACCTCCCTTCTAGCCTCCGGAGCTCATCCCCTTCGTGGCCATTTCTGGGGCTCCGCCTCTCTGTGGTTGTTTTTAACATCCATCGGTCACTTCCCTTTTGGCCTCCAAAGCCTGACCCTCTATGGTTGTTTCTAGGGCTCTGCCTCTCCATGGCTATTTTGAACATCTGGTAGCGACCTCCCTTCTGACTTCCAAAGCCCAACCCCTCTGTGGCCATTTCTGGGGCTCTACCTCTCTGTGGCCATTTTGAACATCTGACGACCACCTTCCTTCTGGCCTCCAGAGTCCGGCCCCTCTATGGCCATTTCTAGGAGTCTGCCCCCCTTTGGTCATTTGGAACATCTGTTGGCCATCTCCTTCCCGCCCTCCAGAACCCGTGCCCTGCGTGGAAGTTTTTGGGAGTTCGTCCCTCCTTGGTTGTTTTGAACATCCAACAGCCTCCCTTCTTTCGGTCTATTTTGAACATCTAGGAGCTTGCCTCCTTCTCGACTATTTTGAACATTCGGAAGCCTCCCTCCTTCCCGGCTATTTTGAACATCTCGAAGCTTGCCTCCTTCCCCACTATTTTGAACATCTAGGAGCCTGCCTCCTTACCAGCTATTTCAGCTTCTGTCCATTGTCTACCTTCTGGCTTTCTTCCATTGTCTTTTCACCCTCTGGCACTCTTACCCTTGAAGCACACATTAATATTTATGGCCCAAATGAGCTCCAAATATGAATATCAAAATATTTTGATGATGCATGGATATATCTAACAGGGAATTGGTAGGTTTAACTGACATTTTTCTTAACTCAATTATAAATGCACTTACAACACTTCGTGTTTGTAGGAGTCAAGAAGCCTTCCGTAGGTCTATCAGAGAGGCCCATTGAGGGAGTTGTCCTACCTTTTTCTAGATGATGATTTCTAAGGAGCTTTCTGCCTAAATCTAGGGCCACCAATCTATTGATGCCAATCGTCAACGGGCTTGTTTCATGAAAGGAAGAACACTGCAAGCACATCAAGCAAAAGACAATTTTTAGGTAGTTTCAGCTACAGTGATAAGGGAAATCAGCTAAATGACAAAATTGCTATGGTGACTGGCATTAGATGACAAAACAGAGAAAAGACAAGGAGTGTATTTTAAATTTCTAGATAATGGAGGGTAGGTGAAACCTTATTGTAAATCAAATCTGGGCCATTCAATGTAATTAAATCCTAGACATTCATTTAGGCTTTGGAAAACTATAAATAGGGGCTTGCCCCTCATTTGTAAGGGTTGGAGAGTTGTTTTAGAAAACATTTTGCAGCAATAGAAAACAACATTGCATGATTTTATGGATGTTCTCTTTGATTTTACTCATCTTGCATGCATGGTTCTACTTCCATATTAGTTTTCGTATTAGTTTCTTGAATGGCTGTCATGATGGTGTTGCTGTTATAGTATTTGATGAGCTTCCAACCCATACTTTTAGTACTTGATGATGACAAGCTATTGTGCAAAGTTACCATGGGCTTCTTTATTCCATTGGTGCAACTTAGTTCAATTGCATGTTCATGATGTGCATGTGCAATTTAAAAATTTGCAATCCTTGGAAGATTGCACTGGTTTTGTGTAGCTATAGGTTTCTCTTGGTCAAGCAAAAATCAGTTTAGGAAGTTTGTCTACTTTAGCAGCCACCATTGTTACTGTTCATTCGTAGCTTAGGATTCGAATAGCTTTCTTAAACCTTCTCCTTTTGCTATTTCTTTTAATCCTTGGTTAGAGTAGGACCCAAAGCATCACCATGAAGCTAAATCAGATGAACTTGATGAGTTTTAGCTTGTTGTTTTGAATGGATAGCCACTGTTCATTCACTTTTAGCACTTTGAAACTGCATTTGCAAACCCAACTTCCCATGCTTTGTAACTCATCTGTAATTCCTCCTTGTTATTTCAGAAAATCACATAAATCAACTGAGATATTCCAAGCACTGTCAAGACTTGAGACCTTGGGATAGTGTTCTGCAATCCGATTATGGAAGATTGTGTTTCAAGAGAGGTAGTGCACCTACGCACTGCCTGTGTTGAGAAGTGCATAAAAAACACATCAACAATAGTTTTCTAGAAAATAACTACACAATAGGCCACTTGACCCATTTCTTTATCCTCCATATATAGCTTTGCTCTTTGTCCATTCTCTCTTTTAGCAGTTGCATCATTACATTGATCATTTCCTTAAGCTCAACAACTTCCCTATCAAATTACTCTTGACTCATCCTTCTCCTTATGCCATTTTCTTTGACATTCTCCTCCATTCTATTGTGGCTTACATTGAACCCTTGTCATGACTGTCAATACTCATATTCACTCTTCCTTTATGAACTTTTCTCTTGTCCACTCGTGAGTTACACTAAGCCTCTATAATATCAAGTTTGTTTCACCCTACTAAAAAGTACCTCACGAAGCTTCTCTCCTCCAAGCTTGGCTTTTTGGTAACATTGGTTCTCTTCTCTCTAGAAATTTTTGAGCTTCCTCTACTCCTTTGGGCTTCTACACTCTACTCACTTTCAAGAGTTTCACCTACTTCTTCCTTAGGAAATTCTACCCACATTTGCAATTGTGGTGTTGTTTTAACAACTTCTATCCAACCTAAGTTGGAAGTTGTTCTTCTCTCAATTATGCAACTTCTATTGTAAGGGTTACCACAATTTTTTTTGTCTCTCTGCAACTACCTATACTCAATAAATTATTTGTTCAACTATCAAGTAGAAACCTTAAAAGCCATACTACCAATCAAATATCAATAGATCTGCTTTTTCAAGAACTTCTATGTTCTTTGCTTCAGACTGCTACAAGACTCATTCTACCAACAATTTTCTCAAGTTGCCTTCAAGCTTCTATTGTAAATTCTCCCCCAGCTCTATTCCCTGGCTAGAATGTTTTGGGTTTATCTTTAAGTTTCATTAATTTGAATTATTTTGACTTCTTTCATTAACAAAACTCTTATGCAATGATTTAACTTAGGTGTTGGGTAACACTGATCATGCACCCTTTACACAAATTTAATGACTCCAGCTTCAATGCACTTTTAAATTCATTTATAAGCATGAATTTGACCGGACTTTCTTGACATCATAACTTTACCAATACTTCAATACACAAAGATGACCTTTGAACTTATCATGTCACTTTTACAATAATGACTTCAACTTCTTATTTCGAGAACTCTCATACAATGACTAAAATATTTTTGTAAACTCCAAACTCAATAAATTTGAACTTGTTTAGACCCACACAAGATCAATTCATCTTTTCAATGTACTTGAATGTTTTTCAACTCTTATCACTTAGCTTATTACTTGACCTTTACCTTAAACCAAGATACTATCACTTTGTTCACTATGACTTTTACAAACCTTTGCCTGGACTCAAGATGACTTTGGTTTTTAAATGCATACTAAAGTCTTGCATATGTCACTTTTACAAAGAATACTTTGACCATAATTAATTCTTACTTTCATGGCTTTTGCTTCTCAAAAGAACCTTCTTAAAGTTTGGACTTGCTTCAAATTTTAAGAATGAAATTCTTTTAAAGGAAAATATAAAATTACCTCAACAACATACTACAATTTTACTTGGTAGACAACATTTATTGCATGGAGCTTTGACCCAAATTAAATATCTTTGTAGGATTCTTTCAAAGCTGTCTTGAGAGTTGTTAATTTTGCAAGAAAAACTCATCATACTCTAATCCAAACTGCTCACTAATGAAAATGAATCATCAAAAATGGTTTTTGGGTTCAGTTCTCCTCGTTCCTAGCTTTTTAGAACATTTTGAATTTCTTAATTTTGTTAAGAAGAAAGAAAGTTACAAATATTTTACTATACTGGGTTTTGTTGTGACAACAACCTTCACAATAATGCCTTCTTTTAAGAAATCTTCACATACCAATAATTATATTGTGACTCATCCAATAGTAATGACCCAAGTCAATACAAACACAACAAAAATGCTAATAAAAACTAGTCACTCAATAGATCTTAAGCACTTATCTCAATCACAAAGGCTAATGAATTTCTGATAGCACAATTATGGTTCATTTCTGTAATGCGATCCTCACAACATTAATGGAAACTTTTTGTCAAATGTCAACTCTTCCCAGCCATAGTAGAAATGATGTGATTTTATAGGTTTTAGCTCTTCATTGGTCAACTAAATCACCAAATCTATTACTTTTCTTAGTAATAATTTTTTTCTTCAAGTTCCAATTTGCATCTAACAAATAGACCTTCCTCCATACCTTTTCATTTGTAACAATTGACTTCCTGAATGGGGAAGCTTTAACTTCATGATTAATGTCTTTGGATTCACAAAAAATCTCTTTATGCTTGAACTAGCGGCAACACCAATCTCTATCACTTTAGTAGTCTGCTTCACGAAGCAAATCCCATCTTGTGAAAGAGTAAAAAGCAAATCAAATCAGAATATATCAATTTACTAGAGAAATCACCATAGATATTATCTATTACTTCTTCCTCCAATGGGAAAACTTAGAATATGAGTACACAAAATAGAATATTCTACTCTAGAATGGTGGTTGCTTCAGTGGGATTTCCTCTTTTTGTTGCCATGGATCTTTGCTTCCCCAGCTCAGCTAACATGGTAGAAGAAATACAAAATGAAATTCATGCCAAATATAATTAAATTAGAAAACATATGCCATTTATGCTAGAATCTCTAGAATTTATCTCCCAAAACCACTTTAAGTCACTAAAGCTCACCATGGACAAACCGCTTAAGCCAATCCAAAAGAAAAATGAAGGAAAATGTAACAATGGTCAAATAATCTTTAGATTGCCATGATCTATGCCATGAGGATGCATAAAACCAAATTAGGTAACATTTCATTTGGAATTATTTTGCATCAATAAGTGAACTATACTAATGTAGCTTGTAATTCCTCAACCTAGGTAGAGCATTGCCATTCTCAATATCATGGATGATCAATTTTTTTGCAATTAATGAAGATGCTACTCCACATACTACAGAAAAGAAGACTGATCTATGCACATTAATGGCCAAAATTCCTAGTGTCCAAGATACCCCAAAAAATAAAATGAAATATCTTCAATCTCTACTTTTAATTATTCTAGATTTTCCTCTTCCATCACTAAACAATAGGCTCATAATCAATTTCTCTGATACCAAATGATGGAAACCAGAGCATGGTCAAAACAATCTAGAAACTCATAACAAAGAGTTCAAAAATATTAACTTCAAATTACTGAGAGATATTCTCATACAAATTGATATTACAATTTATTCATCCTCCCATATGTTCCCTATTGCACAAATGGTCCCTTAATATAATATAAGGTTACCATAATAAACATAATAATATAGAAAATTAGTTCTAACTATTCCATCAACTATTTCCTACAATATCTCCTTAACCATCTCCAATTATCTCTTCCTAAATTCTCCATGATCTTGTCAAGAATCTCTATCCCTTTATTCACTCAATCTTCTCAATTTATCACTCCTATGTAGAATTCTAGAATTAGTCTACATTAATATATTATCAAACATTACAAAATATGAAATCTTCTCTCATACCCCCTTTTAAAAATTAATTTATCTTTGGTTCTTTGGCCTTTGGGCTTGAGTCTCCCTATCTTGCACATGTAACCATAATTTGTAATGCTCCTACATTACAAACTATCAAGTAAATGTCAACTCTTCTAGTAAGATAGAAGAGGACTTTAGTTTTTAAGGCTCAAAAGAAATAAGTAACTACTAGAAGCAAGTGTCAAAATTAAATAAGGATTCTCCATCTTTTAATAAGACTGTTATAACACAAGAACATGTCATACAAAGCATCCCTATCATAATCATCATTCCTTATTAGAACATACTCCTTCCTCCCTTGAGTTTAGAGAAAATGGAATGAAACATGGGTAATTGTGTCTGTGTACTCCAACCCTCATCTTCATCCTATTCTAGAAAATATGTTGATTCCATAGTCAATTAACTCTTTTATTTTTCAGAGCCATCCCCCCTTTGATGTGGGTTAGAAATATTTCTTCTTTAGGCTGACAATTCTTAGTATTGCAAGGGTTAGTTGAATTTCTGAAGGAACATTTCATACTTTATAATTATAATTAATCAAGAAATTCTACTAAACTTATAGGACATCCAAAAATCATGCATACATTCATTAATACTACATACATAACCTTTAAATACTTTAAAATAATTTAGTGTATATAAAAGGTTTTGATAAAAAAATTAAGGCTTAGCAAAACATACGATAGAAAACATGAAATTATAATAGGAAACTAGTCAATTCTAATGCTCTACAATTTCCCCACAACTTAACTTCTTGCTTATCCTCAAGCAAGTTCAAGGTTGAAGGTTGTATTGTAATGCAATGTCTCTATGGTTCACTGTTCTAGTTACCCTTATCCTCTACTTCAAGTAAAATCCTTGGGTCAATGTGTTGGTACTCCAAATCGAACAATCCAATGAATCCTATAGACTAGCCACTTTCTAATGATTAGAATCAATGATGGATTTGGCCAACAAAAAAGATTCAATCAAAGACTAATATTTTCTGCACTTTTAGCTCCACAAAACTAAGATGGGTCAACCTATACAATGCCTAAAGACTTAATTCACTCATACACAAGCATTTCTTTTTATAGGAGATAACTCCCAATTTAATTACACCCAAGAAAGTATTGACAACCTCAAATCTGGATGCATTCTTGGTAGATCAACACTAACTTAGTAATTGGGAGGCAAAAAAATAGACTTAAACCAAACAATAGGGATTTAAAATGATCCTCTCCTATTGTCAATAAAACACTCCTTATGAAATCCAACCTACACACTTAAAATCACAATCATTTGTTCAAAGTATTTAACCATTTCAAGGAAACAAAACAATAAATAGATAAAACAATCTTAGAAAATTGAGATGAAAAACCAAAAGATACTCTATATTATTGAATTCATATGACTTAAACTATACAATTTTGGAGACAATTTGTTAACATTCATGACTTTCATGATTTACTTGCACAAACTGGCTAATATTTACTCATAAAATCAGCATTAACAACTTTACAAACTAAAATTATGACTCAAAACACAAAATTTTCTATCTACCCAACGCAACACCATAATTTAGAACCCCAGAACCCTTTTCAATGAGAGAAGAATGAGAAAATAAAGAAGAATAGAAAGCCCTAGAAAAACCCCAAGAACTGATCCATAGATGCCATCTAGAATTTTCATTCCCATTGATTAGCAAAATTGCAAAGCTTCTCTCATCTCTCCTCATTGCAATAGATTTTACCTCAAAATTTTCCTTAGTCTCTAAGTTTCCCAAAAACAACAAAATTTCCCATGTAGATAATCTCCATCATTCACTCTATAGTTGAAAAATTAGTTTTGCTTTCCCGTGAAAACTCTTTTTTGTTCATTTACAATGTTGCAGCTGCATTTTATTTTACTTTAACAAAGTAAAATATTCTCCCTTTACACTTTCAAAATATTTGTCTTCACAAAGTGAATATTAAATTCAATTTACATTAAAATATTCCCTCTGTAATGCATGTGCATTATTTTATCTTCAACAGATAAGATGTCTCCATTTAAAAATGCTTTCCTTTTTCACTTCTTACGAGAAAAACACATTACTCGTGTCTGATATATTTCATATAATTTTGTGCCCAACACAATGTCTATGTGAATAAATTGCTTCATTCAAAGTGAATATTTAATTCACCCATCAAGAAAACTCAAAAAAATTTACCCATACTCTTTGTCCTTCACATTACATTTTAAACCTTTGCCCTCATTTAAGAGTGAAATCAATTAATCAATTTATTAGACACATTTAAATTAATGTCCCACCTTTTAAAATTAAAAGGGCATACCTTTTACTTACCCAACACTCTTCACATTTAAATATATAAGAAAACTAGTTTCTTAAAATAGTTAAATTCTTTACATTATTGAGCACCTTTATCTTTTTAAAACTTCCACATTTGGCCTTTTGAAAATTTCATCAGTCCCCTTTAAAACTTTAGCCATTCGATCAAGTTTCCTTAGGCCTATAGCCACATGTCATATTCTTGCTCATCCCATGGGAGTTAACTAGCTTGCAAGTTGGAGGCGCAAGCTGGTGGGGAAGAGTGAGCATTCAATTTGCTACCTCATATGTGGCTATTGATTTCATTTGCCCTTTTCATTGCCTTAATTTCTCACTAGAGCTCCTCTATTTGTCATGCATTTGTGGAGGTAACCCTCCTTTTGCACTTGCTTGAGATTTTTTAAACTCTTTCCAATAGGTTCATTTTGTTGCATTTGTTGTAGTCTCGACATTCCTTATGGATCATTTGAATGAGGATCTTGTTTTATTCCTAGCATGATGGTTGCTCTGTCACACATTACTCTTAGCAAGGTGTTCCCTCCAGAGTAACCCATTATTCAGTTCATTTTCCTAAGGGCTTCTATAGTCTTTTCAAAAAATTCACTTCATACATATGCATAGCCAATAGCCACTCCATCGCATTGACCCCTCCTCTAGTTTGAGCCATCTCATTATTTGAAAACTTCAAAGGATTTTTCAACATAAACATTTTGTAAAACCCTTAATGAGTGTGCGGGCTGCACTCATGGAGCTCCTTGATATCATATTTTGAAAGAGGCATTTTTACCCCATAGGTCGCGTGCCTTTGATATCATCCACATAGTCAAATTGTCCCTTCAAACTTCACCCACTCCTTTGGCATTTCCCTAAACACAAAGGGTGGCACACTTGTTATAAATTTCTACTAGAGCCATATTTCATTGAGGCATACTATTAAGTAGGCTATGAGCCTAAATGGAGCCCCTTTCAGCCACTACTTGTACTTGCATAATTTTTTTTGAATCATTATCAACAAATTCCATCTTAGGCGTATGCCAGGTGTGGAATTCTAAAAGGTTCCAATCACATTTGTTTGAACGTTTTGTATGAGAAATGGGCTCACATGCCTTCTCATGTTGGCTACCCTCCATTTTGTGTAAAGCATCCTCCTTCATGCTTTGGTGAATGCCCATACCCATCTCCAAGTTGTGCCATTTGCATTTTCTTGAGAGTTTCTAAAGCATTTTCAATAAAAAAAATTTGTATCTATTATGTGCCTTTGTTGCTAGGCGTTTTAGAACTGGCTATGGATGCCAAGATCTATGGACCAAATGGAAAGCACAAAAGAGAGAGAGAGAGAATATCAAAAGAATAGACTGTATTCAATGTCAATGATATGATATGATATCCGATTCATTACAATGAGAGAGACCCCTTGGTTATATAGCCAAGGTGAGAACATAGAAGGGCATAAGATTATGACAAGTGTCATAATCTTATGACATGAGACAACTATGAAAAGCTATCACTCGACCTAAGGTGGGGAGATAATCACATGATGTGTCCACAAAAGGTGGAAGTGATAATGTAATGACATGTCAAGTCCACCAAAAGTGGAAAATCTCCAACAACTTCCTATGTGGTCCCTAAGTAAACTTAACTAAGGTGTAATTATGACCTAGGACAAGGTACAAGACATTTAATTACACCAATAGGGTGCAACAACAATGGCATTCCATTTTGTGCACATTGGTATTCATGGTGTTCATTTCATTTGCTAGAAAGTTTCTAAAGGTTTTCCAACAAATACATTTTGTGCATACTCTACAGCTGATGGCATACCATGAGATCACATTTTAAATGACTCTGTACCAAACAAACCAACATGCCCTTCTCTACAAAATCAATGCAAGCCTTTTAGTTGGTGATGATTGAGTATTTCTTTTCAAAAGTTCCCTCTTAGCCTTTACATTGGCTATGTAAAAATCTCCATGTGTAAAAATCTCAATTGGTGATGTTTGAGTATTTCTTTTCAAAATTTCCCTCTTAGTCTTTACATTGGTGATGGTTGAATATTTCATATCAAGTTGACCTTTGCTTCTCATTTATTTTGTATTGCAACAAATTTTCATATCCTTCATAGTGGAAATCTCAATTTTGAAGTATATTCAACAAATCCATTTTGTACATATGCTGCAATTTTTTCATCCCTTTGAATCATTCAATGATATCCACACACCACCAGCACAACATCGAGCTTCCTCCATGTTCCTTGATAAAAGCATTTGACGTTTCTCTTGCTTGGCATGGTGGCTTCCTTTTTAGCATTTGCAATTTCTTTAATTTATTTGAGATTGGTTCCCTTCACAACATACAAACCTTTTTTCTCCCTATGCCCACTTCATAATACAATTCCAAGCCTTCTTAGAATACTTCCATGAATTTGTAAAAAGTTTCATCCAAATTCACTTGGAGTTACATTTAATTTTCTTTTGCATTGTTAGCTCAATGAATTGGCACTATAGTTAGTTCCAATTTTTTTTTTAATTTCTTAGAAATTGGTGAGCCCCCACTTTGTGTGAATATCAATCCTTCATAAAACATGTTATATAATTGATCTGCTTTCACTATTGTGCAATTTTTCAAACAACTAAGCAAAGTCAAAAGTTTTGTGAGTTGATCCCATGGTAACTCATGTGAAACACCATCTTCAATAGATAATTGGAAGAAGCTAGTGATGTTGATGAATGGAAACCCACTAATGGAATAGTGCTATTTAATTCATACCTTTCATTACCAAAGTATCCTTTCAACAATTTGCAATGAGACACTTATAACTGGTAGAGCATGTTGGGCCCCATGTGGGACTTTTTTTTTTTTTGTTTTCAAACAATTGTGAACCTTGAATTGATCTCAAGAATCTTTTGGATTCTTTTGGTGGGAAAATTCAAACTGGGTTGCCATTAAATTTTTTTTTTTGGCACTTTTGTAAAATAAGAAAAACTAGCCAAGTTGGCTTTAGAATCACCTTTGAAAATCAGTCAAATAGCCTTCTGGAGTCATGAGAAATTACATGAATGTAGACATTCAATCCAAGAATGGAGTGCAAAAAATGGATTAGTAGAAAAAATCATGAGGTGAAAGTTATTGGCTATCAAAGTTGCTCAGTTGAACTTTCTGCAACAAGAACCTGTTTAGAACCAATTGAAACTCACGAAACCACCTCCTTGAAAAAATATCAAATCAACTCCCAAAAAGCTACCACTCAACATAGTAGATCATTTTGGTACAGGGAACATGTGTACAATAGGACTTAGCTACAATCATCATTTTTCACAAGATATTCAGTGTCAAAGTTGACAACCCTAAAAGGTTTCTAAAAATGCAAGTACAAAACTAAATAAATTGCATTTTGTTAACCTGGTAAAAATATTAAATCAGCTCACGAGACTCTGAAACTCAACATGGGAGCACATTTTGGTTTGGACAATCGAGAACATTTTTTTTGAATGACAGTCATCTAGTTGCAAAATACAAGCCTGAACAGGAGGTTACTTTCTAAAACTGAAAGTTTGCAAACATTAGAGAAGTGTCAAAACCCTCCAGCTTCACTTTTTGAAACCCTATCAAAACTCATCATGGGAAGGTGAAAATTGACATGAAAATTCTCATATGTCACATGAGTGAGCTAAAAAATGGGTTTTTCTTGAAAATTAATCAGCTCTAAAATATGACCCTCCAAAATGGGTCACTTAGGTAGATTTCTCAAGTGCACTTCTAAGAGTGTAAAGGAATTTTTTTCAAATGGCACCTCAAATTCTCCAAATTTGATAGTGCCATCAATGGCTTTGACCACATATGTGTGCCCCTGTGGGCATAGCACTATTCCAGATCTTTGGGGAGTAGACCAAATACTGAGTCCATCAAGTGTTGTCAAACTACTCCTTTTTTCGTTCTTCCTTTTCAACTTCATCTGGTGACCCCATGCCACCAAATGAAGAGGGGAATCAATACTTACCTTTGTCAACCACAATTTTCTAAAAAGAGCTAGTCTCCCTCAACTCATGCTTGCCTCTATCAGGTTGGCTTTGCACAACTGGAAAATTTCTCTCTGTTCAGCTTTGTCGCCAAGTGGCAACCAAATCAAAGAGGAAACATCATTGCCACCTTCTTCATTTGTTTATTTTGTATCAAGTGGCAGCATTTGAAAATGGTGATCAAAACCATATGAAAACATAGTCTTATCACAACCATTTTCGTGATTCAACATGTTGGTATCTCCTAATAGGTAATCATATACACTATTATCAAAATGTTCATCATCACTATGCATGTGAAAGTTAAGAATAATTTAATAATGTTGATTATCATGTGGAAACAACTAATTGTGTTCATCATGTAAATCATTTTCATACTGAAAAAAAATCTCTTTAGTATCTTGCATATTGCTACACTTTATAAAAAACTTATTTTAGCATACAAAAGTAGCACTCACATTCTACCATATGGCTGGTACTATTAGGCTCAATCTGATCACTAGTTTGCATATCAAAGGTGAAAATATCACAATATTTTACCAATAGATCTTTCTCATCATGAAAACCATCTTTGATTATATGTGAAGAGATACACTCATGCATTGGCACACTTTGTAATTGTTCTTCCTCATGTTGGTATTAGGAATCATCAGAGATTTCTGACTCATCGTCCTCTGTAGTTATCATGTCATCTTCTAAACATAACATGCCAACATCTTCAATATCAAAATGTTGCTCAACAATGAGAAATTTTGGTTTAGAAGCATAATTTGATTTCTCATTAAAATCAACCTCCACATTTGCATGAAAAGACTCATGCCTAGGCTCATCTAAATCACAAAATTGACACTTGTCCAAATCTGCATTAAAATCTTCAAAACATAGCTCATTAGATATGCAATCCACATGGTCATCTACTACTTCAAACTCATCAAAATATATTTTTGAGTTTGCATCAACATGCACATTGTCATACTCATCATACAATGCATTATTACCATCAAATGGTTGCTTGTCTTCATCCACATTATCATCATCATGATCAGTTGGTTCATAAATGAAGGGAAGATCAAAAACACATGCATCATACCTTGCATCTTGAATGCCATCATCATTTTCAAAATCAATATGAACAACACTCAACAACTAAGGGTCATCTACATGTGTACATTTTTTATATTAAGTGGTCAACAGTTTTGAAATTTTCTCATAACTCAATAGATCATTGTTCTGATATGTTCTTTCAACCACTTCCTCTTCTTAAGCTTCACTATAATTAGATGCATTACCAAGTTGCAAATCAAGATATCTCATGATGTCATCATCATCAAAGTCTAGAAAATCAGCGGGCTGATCATAAACTAGATTTCCCTAATCATAGGAGAGTGAATTGTTGATAACATTATCAAAAACATGGTCATAATTTGTCACAAAGAACAAACTATCCATTTTTTCATTCTTACTCACTTCTAGGTTGTCATAATAATAATCCACATCATTTTTCATCTCAAAATCATATTGGGTTTCATCATTGATCTTTTCATTTTTGTCCTCTTAAGGATAGACCCAAAGATTTTCATTATCAAATTGAAAGCCCTTAATGATTTCTTCACTGCAACTACTTGTGGTTGATCTTGTGAACTAAAATTCAATGCATACACTATCACTTGCAATTGATCAACTAGCATCCTCAAGAGCATTCCCTGAATCAACAAATTCTAATGTCTCCTTATGAAGACTTGTATCAAAGCTACACTCAACACATGTAGAATTGACATGATCAATTGTGTCGTAACATTGTTGATCACATATCTCTTCTTCAAAGAGTAAATCCAATTCATACCCCTTATCATGTTCTTCGCTTGGAAGACATGGAATCCCATTGTTCCTTGGAACATCACATTCACCACTTGAAGGGGAAGTATTATTAACACATTTTGAACTAACATGATCATTTAGGAAGTTATCTACATCCCTGCAAACTTCAATTGCTACATAAAATCTACTCTCTATTTTTTCACCTTCAGAGGAGATAGAAAAACCTTCAAATATTTCATTTCTCTCATCATGTATTTCATCATTAGGGCTACAATTTTAAACTAGGTACATTTCTTTTGTATGTTTTTCAAAGACAACTCTCTCATTACCTAGTGATGCATCATTCTTATCTTTTACCTTCTCAAGTATGCACTTTTTTTAAAAGCTTTGATCATTTTCGTTCACATAGGTGTTGATTTCATCAACATGTTTATCCATAAGTGAAGACACAAAAATTTGCACACATTCATTTCTTATCTTATCCAAATCATCTAAAAATGTGTAGGCCACCTACATACTCAATACTTCAAAATATTTTAACAATGCACTAGATCCCTCCTCAAAAGCTTCAGAATACATATGAATATAATATAGAGTACTAGGTTTGAAATTCTCTAGAATTAGTGACAAGGAAACAAAAAATTTATGACTAAAATCAATTATTGACTCTTCTTTTTGTTTCTTAATCTCCTTTAACCTTGTGACAAGGTAAAAATGTTCTCTTGAAAATTCTTCTCTTTAAGCATCCACTAATTCATCCAAACAAGGAAATGATTTCTCAAGAAAAATTATATACCAATCCCTTGCTCTTTCTTCAAGATATTTGAAAAAAATATCATCCACATGTCTTGATATCCAAATGAATGTTTCTCCATCAAGCTAGAGAAACCTTTGACATATGCATCTCCTTCACATATAGTGTATCCATCAAATCTAAGCATCTTTTTGTAAACTTGAGCTGACATACTCTCAGTTTTGTAATCAACCCATGACAAATCTAATTGAGCATACAAGGGATCAAAGGAATTGGAAAAAGGTGCATTAACTTGACAAGTAGACAAAGTATGATATTCTCTTGAATTAGATTGTTGAAACATCTAGTGTCTTTTATCCATTTCTTTGAGTCCTCTTTCAAACACACTCTTCCATTCTAGCCTTATCTTAGGCTTATGCACTCTTGGGTTCTTGCACTTTGGGGTGTCAAATGTGTGAAGATTATTAGACTTCTGACACTTCTTGACAAGTTGTCTCAAAGTGTCTACAAGTATGGCTATTTTATCTTTATGATCCATGGATATATGCAAATCAATGCTCAACTAATTGTGCATAATGAAAAACATGACCAAATGAAGGATTACAAGGATAAATACTAATAGGATGGTAATTTTGGCTTGAAACCTATGATAATATGTAATAACCCATCCATACCCAAAAATTTACCACTACTTTTTTTTTGTTTCTTGATTACTATCTCATTATGTGTTTATTCAATTATATACTCAGGTACTTCTATCCATATGGGATAGGCATCCATCCATCCAGGACAAGCATCCAACCATACGGGTTGGGTATTTGTCCATATGGGACAAGGGTTCATCTATCCATTCGGGATAGGCATCTACCCAAATGGGGTAGGCATCTACCCATAAAAGATAGGAATGTGCTCTGGCTAGAGACTTAGACTCATCAAGACCATCTGGGTCCTGAGTCACTCACTAAAGACTACACCTCCCCTTAGAGGTGCACCGAGGTCGTCATCCTTAGAAGTATGTAAGATTAACTATATAGCTTGAGTCCCGCCTCAGAATTCGGCCTAAGGCCTTAGGGAGTCAAGCGAATCCATTCGAAATTCCTTCCGAGTATATAAAGAATGTGTTTGAATCTTAATTTTATGTTACACATTATTAAACCCCCCCTTAACAATCAAGCAATTCTCTTGAATTATTAATTATTAATTTATTTTTAATCTAACTTTTCCTAACCCCATCCCCGAATGCCTGAGGTACTGGGAGCATTCTTCGTTTTCAAGACCACCTACATACCCTACTTCCAAACAAGATCAAGGCATAAAATATGTAGTTCTATTTTCTAAACTATGTTTGATGTGAACTATTTTGTGGGTACACAGCCCTTTCTAGGGCCTTATTTCCCTAGACAGTTCCTCTTCGACTGCTACCCACGAAGGGGATCAATGAAAAAAAAGAAGTATAAGTAGATAGTCTCTGAGACTATTACTTGTTTCCTAGATATATAAATCCCAATTCCTAATAATGTCTCCCTTGAACCCATTTGAGATTCAATTAACATATCTTCAAAATAAATTCTATCAATCCTACAATGGGGTTTTCTAGGTTTGAACTAGCAAAGTTTTCATTCATTTACAATTATCTTATTAAATTATTGATCCAAGAGAGATTACCTGTCTCTTGGATTTTAATACAACAGATGTTCATTATTACTCCCTGACAATTTAAAGGGACGATGCCACAGACGTCTTTGTTGTAGCTATATTAGGCTATGGATGTAGTAGGTCAAGCACAATGGCATTACCCGTAAACGTGAGCCAGAGGCACCGCTGATACCGAACACTGCTAGGATTTAGTTTCAACTCTTGATTAATGTTTACCTAGCTAAGAAAGGAAATAACAACTATCTAATTTATTCTTGCAAGATAACATACTTTTGAAAATGAAATGAACATTATTATGTACTAACTACACCATGGCTAATAAATTTTGAGATACTAATCTACCTTTTCAAAATAAATAATAAATTGGGATTGAACATTTCATACATAAGGAAAGTAAATAATTACTAAGGATCAATGCAATGCCATTATTTATTAATTATCCTCTTAAAGAAATTTAGCTATCGTTTAATTCATCAATCATTAACCACTTGACAAACTATAATTAATTTAATTTTATTGACATTTCTATTCTATTTTGTAAATAAATTAATTACATAATAACATTAATTTATCACAAATTCACTAAGTGAAAAGAAAAATTAAATAAGTTGAAGTAAGTCATTAAAATATATTGTGTGAAAGTCAATTAAGTTAACTTAATATTAATTATATGAAAAAAAAGAGAATAATAATAATAATAGTAATAATTTTACTCATTACTCTACTAACTAAAGAAAAGCATACATTTAAAGAAAGTATCCATTTTCATGAAAAAAATTTAAATTAATATTTCTAAAAGGATTATAAAATAATTTATAAGTAAATAATCCATTTTTAAAAATAAACAAATCTGATTATGTGATTCATAAAATAATTTAGAAGTAGATAATCCATTTAAAAAAAAACAAATCTGATTTTTGTGAAGTATACAATAATTTAGAAGTAAATAATCCATTTTAAAAAAGCAAATCTGATTTTTTGAATTATAAAATAATTTAGAAGTAAATAATCCGTTTAACAAAAAACAAATATGATTTTGTGAATTATAAAATAATTTAGAAGTAAATAATCCATTTTAAAAAAACAAATCTGATTTTGTGCTTTATAGTTTTAAATTTCTATTTTGTACAACTTACTTAAATTATTTCCTTTATAAAAGAAATCTTTTATTTATTTATTTTTCTTTTTCTTAATTTATTGTTATAGTTTCCCCTTCTAATTGATTTGTTGAAAAATCAAAGAATATTTCCTTTTGCCATAGTTTTATAATTTTTGTTTAAGAAACATTTCTAAAAGAAAAACATGAAAAAAAAATATTTCTTTAAGTTTCCAATTTTAAAATTACCAATATTCCCTTTAAGTTTCCGATTTTAGAATTACTGGTATAAAAATACCTCATAACAGAATTGAGATCAAATTTATTCACTTATTATTAAACAATTTAATTATTTCCCTCTTTCATGTATAAGCTTGATAAACGATCTCTTTAATCAACTAACTATAATCTTAGTTTTAATATTTAAAATATAATTTAATTAATTTAATACAATTTTACAAATAAAAGTATTAACAAAAACTAAATTTTCAAATCACTAAAATTTATTATATAAATTAGTAACAATTTATATTGTAAGGAAAAGACCCAAGGAAGTTAATAAAAATTACACTCTAATATTTGAAGAGATTTGATAAGGTTTTCTAAGAAGCCTTATAAACTTAAGATGTTTTATACATGTTTTGTATATACATTTGAATTAAAGCTTTTTAGCAAAATAATTTATTTATTTTAATGAGAAAGTTACATTATAACATCAATGAATCCTTTGAAAAAAAAACAAATAAATTTTCAATAAATTTTTAGAAAATTCTCAATTATGTTTTCAATAATTTGTTTTTTTATTAATAAGAAGTCAAGCACGAATTGAGTAAATTTTAATCTAATTAGGCAATATTCAAATGAAAATAAAAGATAAATTTCCAGAGAGAAGTAAGATAAATTTTATTTTAGAAAGTAATTTTTTTTATTAAAACTTTTCTTTAGATAAGATTTAAGTTATGTTTTAAAAGAATTTTCTTTTTACTTATTCTTCAATAGAATTTTAAGAAAATAAAAATAAGAAAAAAATGTTTTATCAATCTTAAATCTTAGCATAAGTAAATATTTTAAACCTTAGCATAAAACTTAATCTTTCCTATAAAATTATTATCAAATTTAAATCTAACTCATTTGAAAGCAAGGTTGTCATGGAGTAAAAGAAATTACTCTAAATCAATTAAGGGAGAAGGGAGCATCATTGATACCTACCTGTAACACAAATTTTCCAACTCCTTTCTCTATTGAATCCATGCTCTTTGATCCTTCCAATTCTTTTCTCTTCTACAACCAAGCACGGAAAAATGTCCTCCTCCTACTTCCTATCTTTCCTAAAAACTTACTATGCAAAGAAAGGTATGGAATCAAGAATGAAAATCAATGTTTTGAAAAATTATTTTTTTCTTCCTCCCTAAAAAGAGGTTAGAGAGCCATATTTATAGCAAATTGCATACTATTTCAATCATCAAGCTTTGTTGGTAAAATCAGCGGTCAAGATTTAATATTGAAAATCAATGATTAAGATCGGAAAAGTAGGAAAATATGTAAACATTTTAAATAAAATAGAATTTAATTACTATTTCATTTATAATTTGAAAAAAAAAACTCTTTTTTCAAAAATTAAATTTTTTCATTGTAAGTTTATTTATTTGTTTTATTTTTTTATAAGTAACTATTTTATTTTCTCAATAATTAGATTTATAACTTTGACTTTATTATTTTATTAATTTGGTTAAGTTTTAATAAAATAATAATTACCATCAAACCAACTTAATTGAATAATCAAAGAGTCTTATTTCAAATGTTCTAGAAGGAGGATTGTGACATAATACAAATAGAAGGAAAACCCAAGGATATAAAAATTCATTCTAACCATCCATACTAGAAATATCTAAGCACTAGAAAAAATTCTTTCAATGGAACAAAAATTACATTCAACAAATCTAGCAAATGGAAGTGTGCAAACTTAAATTTACTATCCTTTCCCTTTGTTAGTGCTAATTCACTAAATAGGGAACCATTTTTTTTCCTAAAATGTTCAAATATGGTTTTCATACAAGATTTTCTTAAAAAAAAAAAGGTGAAGAATACCTTGAAATACTATAGCTACTACAAATTGTTCTTCTAATTGGAAATATTTGCAGATCTAGAATTGTATTCACCTCTTCAACATGTTCTTCTAGTAGAGTCAACACCTCTCCACATAGAGAACTTAACTTCAAGAAGTATCAAGATCTTTCACATGTAAATTTCATTTCTAAGTTCCTTTCACCAACAAATAATCATAGATTAAGAAAATTTTTAGGTTCACTAAAACAAATGTCTCCTCCAGGTTTGAATTCTTTCAATATTTGAACCAATTTTAGAATGGAAAATAACTAACGCTATACAAATGATATGACTTTGTTTCTAAACATTCTACAAGTGGAGATTCAAATTTTTCTCCCTAGTAGATTCTCCATTCTCTTGGTGCTCCAAATCAAAAAATCCAATGAATCCTATAGACTAGCCACTTTCTACTGATTAGACTTAATGGTGGATTTTTCCAACTGACAAGATTCAGTCAAAGACGAAGAGCTTCTACACTTTTGGCTCATAGGACCAAGGTAGGTTAACCTATACAATGCCTAAAGACTTAATTCACTCATACAAAAAAATTACTTTTTATAGCAGATAACTCCCAATTCATTTACACCCAAGAAAATATTGACAACCTCAAATCTAGCTACATTGTTGGTAGATTAAAACTAGCTTAGTAATTGGGAGGAAAAACACTAAACTTCAACCAAACAATAGGGATTTAAAATGATTTTGAATTTAAAATTGTTTTTGAGATGCATCAAGTTGAATGATAAATCAATGCCTAATTCTAAGCCATGGAGTCAAATGCATAAAGAGAATTCATCAGTAAACAACCTTCAACTAGTGGATTTACAACTATTAATGTATCACATTAATAGATCCTCTCATGTTTTCAATCAAACTCTCCTTACCAAATCCAACTTACATACTTAAAATCACAAACATATTTTCAAAGTATTTAACCATTTCATTGAAATAGAACCATAAACAGATAAAACAATATTAGAAAATTGAGATGAAAAACCCACAGATACTCTATATTATTGAATTCATATTACTTAAACTATACAATTTTGGAGAAAATTTGATAACATTCATGTCTTTCATGATTTATTTGCACAAACTAGCTGATATTTACTCATGAAATCAACATTAATAGCTTTACAAATGCAAATTATGACTCATAACTTAACCTTTTCTATCTACCTAGCCCAACACTAGAATTAAGAACCCCAAAACCCTTTTCAATGAGAGAAGAATGAGAACATAAAGAAGAATAGAGAGCTCTAGAAGAAGTCCAAGAGCTGATCCATAGATGCCATCTGGAAGTTTCATTCCCATTGATTAACAAAATTGCAAAGCTTCTCTCATCTCTCCTCTTTGCAATAGATTTTTCCTCCAATTCTTCCTTTGTCTCCAAGTTTCCCAAAAACAAAAAAAATTCCCATGTGGATAATCTCCATCATTCACTCTACAGTTGAAAAATTAGTTTTTCTTTCCCATGAAAATTCTTTTATATTCATTTGTAATGTTCCAGCCACACTTTATTTTACTTTAACAAAGTAAAATATTCTCCCTTTCCACTTTCAAAATATTTTCCTTCATAAAGTAAATATTAAATTCACTTTACATTAAAATATTCCCTCTATCGTGCATGTGCATTATTTTATCTTTAGCAAATAAAATTTCTACATTTGAAAATGCTTGCCTTTTTCACTTCTCACGAGAAAAAACACATTACCCATATCTGATATATTTCATCTTATTATGTGCCCAACACAATGTGTATGTGAATAAATTGCTTCATTCAAAGTGAATATTTAATTCACCCATTAGTTAAACTCAAAAAAATTACCCATACTCTTTGTCCTTCACATTACATTTTAAACCTTTTCCCTCATTTAAGAGTGAAATCAATTAATCATTTTATCTATCACATTTAAATTAATGTTTTGTCTTTTAAAATGCAAAGGTCATACCTTTAACTTACCAAGCACTCTTCACATTTAAATATTTAAGAAAACTAGTTTCTTAAAATATTTAAATTCTTTACTTTATTAGGCACCTCTATCTTCTTAAAACTTCCACATTTGGCCTTTTGAAAATGTCATAGGCCCACCTTTAAAACTTTACCCATTTGATCAAGCTACCTCAGGCCCACAACCATGAGTCATAATCTTTGTCATCCTATGGGAGTTAACTAGTGTGCAAGTGGAAGGTGTGAGCTAGAATGGAAGGGTGAGGATTTGATGTGCTACCCCATCTCTGGAGGTTGACTTCCTTTTCCCCTTCTGTTACCCTAATTTCTCACTAGAGCTCCTCTATTTCTCATGCATTCATGGCAACCTCCCTCCTTTTTCACTTGCTTGAGAGTTGCTAAAGTCTTTCTACCAGGTTCATTCTATTGCATTTGTTTTAGTCTCGACATTCCTTATGGATCATTTCAATGAGGATCTTGTTTTATACCTAGCATAATGGTTGCTATATCACACATTACTCTTAACAAGGCATTCCTTGCAGAGTAACCCCTTTATTCAGTGCATTTTCCTAAGGGCTTCTAGAGTCTTTTCAACAAATTCATTTCATACATATGTGCAACCAACAAGCACTCCATGGTGTTGACCCCTCCTCTGGTTTGTGCCATCTCATTGTTTGAAAGCTTTAGAGGCTTTTTCAACATATCAATTTGGTTTTGAATTGGTAAAATAGCAAATCAGCTCATGAGACTCTAAAAATTGACATGGGTTTGGTATGGAATATGGAGAATGAAAATCATTTTGACTTGATCATTTGGTTGCAACATGCAAGCTAACGAGGCTACTTTGCAAAACTAAAGTTTGCAAACAACAGAATGTGTCAACACCCTCTAGCTTTATTTTGAAACCCTATCAAAACTCATTGTGGGAAGTTTAAAATTTGCATGCACATTCTCATATGTCACATGAGTGATCTCACAAGTGGGTTTTGCTTGAAAATACACTAGCTCTAAAATATGACCCTCCAAAGTGGGTCACTTAGGAAAATTTCTCAAGTGCACTTCTAAGAGTGTAGAGAAAAAAAATTCAAATGGGAACTTCAAATTTGAAAAATTTGAGTGCCATCACAATTTAGGATCATGGGGGTCCAAACTAGACCCTTTAGTGGATATGAAAATTCAGAAAAACAAATTTAGAAAACTTGACATAAAATTTTGAATAGGTTAATAAAATAATTTGAAAAATATGTAAGAACATAATTTATAGAAAATTGAATGTATTTCCAAGATACTAGTCCATTTTTGGAAAAAGTAAATATAATTGTTGAAAATTTGAAATTTAAATGTGGTGGTACTAAATTTTCTAGAAAATAATTAAAAACGGGTGTATTTCTAACCAACCTAAGTACAAGCAAAAAATAATATATTTTTTTTGAAAATTTCAATATAGGTAGAGGACACATGCCTAGATGTGCTGCATTTTTTTTGTAAGTAAATAATGAGTTATGAATTCTTTATTAATTTTTGTTTAAGAAAATTAAAACTAGTTTGTCTAACCACCATAAATTGGACAAAAAATTATGAAATTCATTTTAAATTTTTCTATCCTATAGTATAGGAAGGATAAAATGTGTCACATCTTTTGGATTAAAAAAATGTGAAATATTTTTAGAATTATAGATTTTTTTCAATCAACCTATCAATCAGGACTTTAGTTATAATGCATGTAGAAAATAAATAAAAAATATCTACTAAATTCAAAATAAGGCATATCTTATATTCATGGAAAGCTAAAAAAAGTCTTAATAAACACTTTTTCATTTCATCAAATTTGGATAAATAAAAAAATTTCAGCCTTTTTTTGTCATATCGACACTTATTGGACCCCCATGATCCTACACTCACCCCCTTGTTGATTTGATATTGTAATGATGGAAAATATATCCCTGTACATTGGCACACTTAATTTGGGAATGATTGACATTAAAATGGACCTAATGTTGCCTTGATCTAGTGTTGTAATGTTTTTTGCACGTTCACATTAGGTTTTTGGCCCTTTTAAGCTAAATTGATCTAATTCTTCCTTAATTTAGTGTTATAAAGTGTATTCATTTACACCTTCACATTATGTTTTGGGCCCTTGTAAACTAAATGAACCTAATTATTCCTTATTTAAGGTTTGTAAAGTGTACCTTTACAGTTTCACACTAATCTAGAGCTTCATTAATAATTCACAAGCCTTAATTAATGCATCATTTTGAGGATAATCCTAACATTTTTCCTTATTTTGCATCCAAAATCCTTAATTAATGCATATTTCCAAGGATAATCTCAAATTTTTCCAACATCCAAACATAATTCATATATTTTTGGATTGTATGGCCTAGATTTAGTGATCTGGGACTCATACACCACCATGGGTGTATGAGTCCAACTTAAGTTTTGAGGCCCCAATCTTGATTTCACATCATTCTAAGCCTTTCTTGAAAAAAATTTCCCAATGCTTAGCCTAATGGGAGTCATACACCACTTCTAGTGTATGAGTCCCATGTGGATTGAACCTAAATTAAATTCAAATTGTTGGTAGGATTTTATTCTCCTAGATCTGATGTTGGCTTGTAGTGTTGTAATTTCAAGGAATTTAGAATAAACAAGTATAAATACAAGGTTAACTCATTTTCACTTAATAATTTCAAGAGAGCATTCCTAATAACAAGTTTGTGATTACAAGAGTTCATAAGATTATTAAAGGAAATTCAAGAGTATTTCTAAAACATTGAAGTGTAGATTTCTTCATCATTTTTTGCAGCAATTCAAAATTCATCATTATTAGAAAATAGGAAGATCTAGGAGATAAGAAACAAGCACATGAACAATGCATAAAATTCTATTTAGCTAAGTATAAACAATGAGCTGAAACCCTCATTATAAAGAATGAGGATGAGAAAAATCATGCCATAAGAATAGGAAATCACATGCCATGGATTGAGGAGAGGACTCCTCATCCTATAGTGGTGGTGATTTTTTCTTCTCTATACAAGGGAGAGGTGTCAAGAGAGATTGGACACCTCTCAAGACAACTCAAAATCCTTGACACCTCATAGGAAATGAGTCAGGATTCAACTCCAACACCTAAGTAGGATTAAGTTAGCCTAACTAGAGTAGAATAAACTAACACCCCCCTTAAGCATAGCTTAGGTGGGTGCATAAGAAATGAAGATATGAGTCTCGACAACAAGGCCTGATAAGGTACTCATTTACAACATAGTCTTTTACAAATGATGAAGAAAGATAGAAAACCAAATGGAAAAAAACTTATCCTCCAAAATAAAAGACCTTTTTCATATTTTCCTCTTTTTGTGATTTTTTTTCTCCTTGTATTTCTTTATCCTTAACTACATTTGGTTCCTTTTGTCAATTTGACTCCATGCTTAGTTATGATTTTCAACATTTTTTTTGAAATTCAAAGAAATTTGGAGTGGATTTTTCATCACAACTCTTTGACACCCCCCTTTTTAATATTTTTCATTTCCCCCTTTGTTTGGCACTTAATTGTAGTTCATATATTTTCATACAAGAATGATGGTGAAAAAGGACACTTTATATATTAGTGTGAAATCACCATCATTGAATAGAGTTTGAAAAATTAAATTTTCACCCTATTGCAAATTTAAACCAATAAAAAAGGTTTGCATTTACAAAATTGAGAAAATCAAATATTTTAAGAAGTTAGAGAGAGAAAAATAGAAAATAATTAAGCCTTCATGGGCTGGAAGGAACTAGTAGGCCAAAATCCCCATATGACCCTCCTTTTTGAAAAATAAGCCCCCTTTTGCCAAACTCATTGTAAAAGAAAAAATTAAGTTTTCTTTCACAATTTTTTAACATTGGAAAAACAAACTCCCCCTTTGTCAAATTTATTGCAAAAGAAAATGTGGACTTGTCTTTTAAATTTTTTTAACTAAGACAAAATAACAACCCTCCTTTGCAAATTTTTATTTTTACCCAAATGGTCAATAAAAAAAAATTACTTGAAAGCAACTTGTGACAACTAGCAAACAAATTAATACAAATAATTTAAATGTTAATTGTGACTGTTGTTGGAGATTTGACTAGATCTTTGAAAGATTTAGTGGATAAGTCACCTAATGAGGTAGAGTCCAATTTGGACTTGTTCAATTCAAAGGAAAAAGGCCACTACTAAAAATTGAATAGATGTAGTCTGTTGGACTAATATATAGGCCATGTGGAGTGTAGCAGAGACTTAGTCAAAATAGTGAGATTTTGAAACATTGCAACTTGATCTACAATGTAGACTAGTTCCATGGAGGCTACTTCATAGCTACCCATAGAGGATTTGAATGTTTCTTGGGTGAAAATTATAGCTCCTGGTATGAAAATTGTGGTTCCAGTCCCAATGACTTGCAAATTGATGAAATCTAGGAGAATTTGAAATGCCACCTTCATAATACAAGGTTTAGTCTACAAAATGCTCATGGATGTGACTTCATAGCTTTCCTTCACAAGGTTTAATCATTGAGTAGAAATCCAATACACTCAAATCTGTAAATTGTGCCATCAACAAGATCTCTATTGTGTGCAAATGAAAATTATGCCACATAGAGATAATCATGACCTCCAAAAAGAAGTGAATCATGGCTTGCAAAGATATTCACATTCTATGGTCAACAAAAAAAAAAAATCAAGGCCTTCGAATTCAAATTCCTATACTTCCCCTAAATCAAACCTCCTTGCTTGAAGTTGCTAAAATATGGCAGGGGTCACAATTGTTAGGGATTGTAGAGATATCTTGATTCCTAAGTACATAGAGCTTTGAAACGCTAGTTCCTAGTTGTTGAGGTCAACAAACAATAGGGGTGGGGTTGATTCAAATTAATCAATTTCACAAAATACAATAGAATTCACTTTTGGACTACATAAATCTCCAATCCATGAGCTTTGATACCATATTAGAAACTAGGAAGATCTAGGAGATAAGAAACAAGCACATGAACAATGCACAAAATTGTATTTAGCTAAGTATAAATAATGAGCTCAAACTCTCATTATAAATAATGAGGATTAGAAAGATCATGCCACAAGAATAGGAAATCACATTCCGTGGATTGAGGAGAGGACTCCTCATCTTGTAGTGGTGGTGAGTTTCTCTTCCCTATGTAAGGGAGAGGTGTCGAGAGAGATTGGACACCTCTCAAGACAACTCAAAATCCTTGACACCTCACAGGAAATGAGTCAAGTTTCAACTCCAAAACCTAAGTAGGCTTAAGTTAGCCTAACTAGAGTATAATACACTAACAATAATCATGTCAAAGGCATGGTGCATCAAGCATGTTGTTGAGCTAGTGTTGTGAATTAGTATTCAAGATCAATTTCCAAGCATTGTTCAACATCTGATTTGAGATCAATATCTACATTCTTCATTGCCACTTCATGCTAGTTTGCATATTTACATTCTATTGCATCATTCAAGGTATCATTGTTCATTATTCATGTTTCATGATGATGCATCATTATTTCATCATATGGTTTAATTACCTAAATGGGGTTTGACCAAGGAAAACCCCTATTCCCTAATAAAACAACACTTTTTCTCTCTCTTTATGTGATTGTAGGTTTATAGGTTGAAGAAAAAGTGGATTTTAAACCCCTTCAAAACTATCAAGACTATAGAGTTGTAATAGTTAAAAAAGTTGTCTTGTAAAATTTTCAAGGCTCACAAAAATTTAGATCTAGAGCAAGATATTTGACCTGTTTGCATGAAACAAGTGGGAAAAGGCTTATTTGATCCATCTGTAGAGCCTCATAAAGTTTCTCTTTATAATTATGCTTCGAAGACACTTTGCAACAAAATAGGATAGATACGCCACTTGTGGCATATAAGTCCTAGTATACCTATTTCTAGGTAATTTTTGTAGATCCTAATTCAGTAGTTCCAAATTCTTGTTTTAGCCTAGAAACCCTAAACAAGGAATGATATAGCCAACCTTGTGTATGAGTCCCATTTTCCATTAATTTCAGCATTTTTTAGCATTTTAGACATTGTTACGAGCTGCTCCATGTTTTTAGGTGCACCTCTATGATTTCTTAGTTTTCTATTATATTTTGTAATAATTTCTAGGTCATTTACTTAAAGTTTTCAAAGCATTAGGTTTTTTCATTAAATCTTGCATGTTACTTGTCTTTCCAAGCCCTATCTTGGTGGTGAACCCCCTTTTAGTCTCTAAACATACCCTAGGACACCCTATTGCAAGATCCTTTTCCCCCTTTCTAGATAGACATCTCTAGGGATTCCTTGAATAAAAAAAGAGTGAAATAGGTCAAGGACCATACCCTAGTGCTCTATCCCCTAAAATGTGGGGCTACCTATTTTTGTTATTATATTTTGGTGAACCTAATTTTAGAACACCTTATTTCTAATTTGGAGTGCATCATAATCCTAGATCTATCTTGCTTAACTTTGTATAGCATTTTGCATTAGATAATTTGCATCTAGGGTTTCTAAATATTGCATTACTGAAAGTGCATATAGGTTGCATTTTTACCTCTTGCATCATTGAATTTCATCTAAAATTTTCATTTTCACTTAGTATAGACATGATTCAAAAGATTAAAAATAAGATTTACACAAAATTTTCTAAAAATGATGCAAAAATCCTATTCTATGAGTCATACACCCCTTTGGACGATTTAGTCCTAGTGCAGGTTGTTTACATAGTTTTTGGAAACATATGAATTCACATAGGTTTTTCGAAGATAGCTCTTATTTCTTCTTTATTGTTAGCATTTATCATTTGCCACTTTAAAGTAATTGAGCTCATAGCATGGTGTTAACAATTTCTTTAAAGTGGGGGCATACATTGGTATTATTCTTTTTCATTTCATGTTTCATTGTGTGGTCATCTTACTTAATGTGATGTGTCTTTCACTTTGTGGATGACATTGGGTGTGATGTCCTTCA
Source organism: Sequoia sempervirens (assembly GCA_007258455.2). Taxonomy (NCBI): domain Eukaryota; kingdom Viridiplantae; phylum Streptophyta; class Pinopsida; order Cupressales; family Cupressaceae; genus Sequoia; species Sequoia sempervirens. The sequence goes on from VDFB02271358.1 coordinate 274,383,086, forward strand.
AGAGCATGATATTACATTTCTCTTAGTGGCTTGATGTGATGCACTACATCCCCTAAGTTTTGAATCTTCTATTCTTTTATTGATACTTTGTTGGATACATTAGGCATGATGTTCCCTAAGTTAAAGACCTTACATGAACTAAGAAAGACTCCTTTGAACATTCTTTACATTATTTTTCATTTACAAATTTTTTGGTTATATGGATACCTTACATAATACATTTTACATGCCTATGGAGCCATCTTTTTTTTTCATGAGTTTCAATCATATGAAGCTTTTCTTTCCTAATGAAGCTTGAAGTTCATTATTGCATGACACCTTACCAAAGTTATCAAGATGTATAACTTTGGTATGGTTGGATAGGAAGCCGGTCGGAGGCATGAATTTCCAGTAGTCACTCGTGTGTGTGTGTGAGCACATATTGGTCATGTGTGTATGTGTCTCATCCCCTTGAATTTCTAACCTATTATATAGCCTAGAGTTCCATTGCTTCAAATTGAGTGTTTATTTTTGGACAAACAACCTACATCTGATCCACATCTCAATGGACAAATGGTCGAAGCTTGATCTACCCCCTCTTTTTTTTTCTTTTCTATTTTTCTTTGGAAATGTATGCTTATGCCTTGTTATTTCTATTTATATCATTTTCATTTGTTTTCTCTTGTGCCTATGTTATTTTGTTAAAGGATCTCAATCCTCAAGGCTTACACAACCCTCTTGGTCAGTTTTGTCCTATCCCACTAGCATTAGTACAACTAAACCCCTCCTGATGTGATCTCCTCTACTTTAGTGTGAGTTTCAAGAAAGTTTCTCCTCTCACTAAAGTGGTTGCTAAATTTAGTTTCAAAAAATTTCATCCATGAAATTTTTACACATTTTTTAGTACTCCTTATAAAATTGAGCTTAACTAGTGTAGAATCACCTAAAAACATGTGATTACAAAGTGCATTCTATGAGGGTTGGTCTAGGAGTTAGTGATAGTATAAATTTTTTTTTTTTTAAATGAGGCCCATCAGACCACTCATGATGTAATAAGGTTCAAATGAGCCATTTAATGTAGGTTTAAATCTTTAGAAGGAATTCTAGGTTGAAAATCTTAAGTTAATCATTAGTAAATAATGCATAATGAGCAATGTAAATGGTTAAAAACCTCTTAAATAAAGGTGGTTAGGTGGTTATATGAATTAGAGGAGGTTATTGGAGATATTTTTAGTTGATTCCATCATTTTAAACACAATTTTTAAGATCTTGAATGAAGAAACTTAGTTTTGCTTTCTAAATTACACATTTTTTTCAATATTTCCTAAACTTTGCTTGGCTAGCATGGTCTATACAACTCCAGATCATGGTTGAAGGTTGAAATGGTATGTTAGGGAACTAATTATAATTTCAAATTATTTAGGTTTGATTTAAAATCATTAATTTGGGAGTGAGTTATCTTTGTTTTCCTAAAACTGCTTTGTTTTGGTGCAAGTTGGTGGTTTGAGAGTAATAAAATGAGTTTTTAAGGAATTCCACCTATTGTAGCAATTGTAACTCAGTGGAATGACCCAATTTATTGTAATATAGGTTTCCAAATGTTTTTGAGGTCGAAGGAAGTGTGTTTGTGGGTTTTGGGTGTTGCCCTAGGTTGAATTTGGATGATTTTCCTAGTGAAAGTAACGAACTAAAGGATGGTTTATCAGTTTTTTTGGAAGAAATAACCTATGTAATGAATTTTAAAGCTTGTGCAAGAATAATTGTGAATTTTTGAATAGCTGGTAGGGTTTGGGAAGGTTTGGAGGTATGATTTACAATAAACGCTCCTTTGAAGGCCTAAAATCAACGGTTTTATGGTTTTCCATGTTGGAAGAGTCATCTATGGAAACTAGTGGTGTATTTAGTAGTTTTTGGTCATTTAAATTTTTGGCCCAAAGTTTCATAAGGTTTGGTAGAGTTTTTAGGGTATCTTCTTTGTAAAATAGGGCTAATCCACTAGCCTTTTCCATGGTAGGAGTATTGGATCTTTGAACTTCTCTGAAAGAGTTGATATTGGTTTTATTGTATGTTGTATAACTTGTAAAAGGGTATCTTAATCATCCCTAAGTTTGTTAGGTGTTTTGGAAAATATTGGTGAAAATCCCTAAAACTAGGTTTGCACAAAAATAAGGGTTGAAGGGTGAAGTTGGGAAATTGTGTTTCTAATGATTGTTGAAATTGGAAGAATGATTGAATTACTTTATATGTTCATTTTAATCTTGCTATATTCCTCTTGAAGGTAGGTTGCAAATTGGATTGGGATTGAGCATCCTAACTCTACATCATTAACAATGCCTTGACTTAGTGTTGTAATGTGTTTAACACATTCACATTAGGTCTTGGGCCATTGATAAATAAATAAACCTAATCATGCCTTATTTATGGTGTTGTAAAGTGTTGTTCCATACTTTCACACTTTTCTAGGTTCTATTAAATAATTGGGATCCTTTATGATTTAATTGGCTCTATTTTTCATCCACAAGCCTCATTAAATACATTTTTCCAAAGATAATCCTAACATAAACCATGATCCAATAAAAAATTAGGGGTTTTTAGGTTTTGAAGCCACAATTTAGTAATATGGGACTCATATGCCACCTTGGGCGTATGAGTCTCACCTAGGTTTTTGGGCCCTAATCATGATTTTGCATCATTCTAAACATTTTTTAAAATGTGTCTCATAATTAACACCTAATGGGACTCATACACCACTCCTAGAATATGAGTCTCATGTGTCCCAAAATTAAATTAAATTCAGATTCTTGGTAGGATTTCATTCTCCAAGATCTGAGGTTGGCTTGTAGTATTGTAATTTTGATAAATTTGGCATAAACAAGTATAAATTTATACAAGTTTCTTTCACTCATTTTACACCTAGAAAGTTGAATGAGTATCCTTATGGTAAATTTGAGTTCATGCATTCAAGTGTTTACAAGAGAACTCAAGATTCTTTAAGAGTTGATTATCAAGTGTTTTAGAGCATCATTCAAATATCAAGCATCATGTCATAGTCATCATGCATCATGTTTTTTTTTTAGCTAACAATTGTGATCTAGGGTTTCATGATTCAAGTTAGCATTAAAGTCAAGATCCATCATATTAAAGAAAAAGTAAAGATCTACATTCATTAGAGCCACTTTCTACATGTTTACAACACTTTATTTCTAGATTTTGGTGAGTTGTAACATTGCATATTGTTCATTCATCATTTCTTACTTCATTTTATTTCATTGCAAGGTTTGATTACTAAAATGTGGTTTGACCAAGGAAAACCCCTTCCTAATAACAAAACAACATTTTTCCCTCTCTTTAGTGTTTGATTTGTAGTTTTAGGCTGAAGACCCATTAAAGAGAAAGTTTGGAGAAAGTTGTCAAAGGTTCAAAATTGTCAGAGTTCCCACCTTGCATTGGAGTTCATTGGAAGACATCTAAAGGTTACAAATTAGAGTTTCACATCTAAAAGTTAAGTGGAAAGGAAAGAGCATACATTGATGAGAAAATTTAGACTTTGAATTTATAGAAAACCATAACTAGACTAATATGCAACTTCTGGCATATGGGTCCTAGTTTGGTCAATTTTTTTGATTTCCTTGGAGTTCTAGACACTTCATTACTAAATTTTTGTTCCTTCCCCAAAACCATAGTCTAGTGTATGATTCCTAATCAGACTTAACTTTATTTTTTTCATCATTTCAGACTTCATTCAAGCCTCTATAGGTTCCCAAGTGCACACCTTTGATCTCTCAACTTTTTATTTTGTTTTTACATGCACTTTTATCTCATTTAGTGAAATATTGCATTGCATTAGGTTTAATCATTAGGTCTTTCATTCCATTAGGTTTTCCAAGCCCTATCTTGGTGGTGAACCCTTCTTTAGTTTATGATTAGACCATAGGAAAACCCTACTACAAGATATATTTATCCTTTGCATACTTTAGATTGAGATCTCTAGGGTTTTCCCTGAATGAGAGTGTAGAACTTTATTATTTTATCTTCCAAGCATAGAAGCAAGTAAATTCAACCTTTCAAGTGGACAACAAGTTCTTCTTTGGAATTTTCTTGGATAAATAATTGATACACATTTCACATCATGTTAGAAAATCGAGGCTTGATCCTTTCCCTTTCTTGGACAAATAACCCAATTCCACATCATGTTGCGACAATCAAAGCTTGATCCTTCATTTTATTGGTCTTTGATACTATATGATTGTGAATATTTGTCATTGTTGCATACATAAGTGTTATGAATGTCTACTTTGGTGTGAGTTTTATATAGGGTCATACTCTCGGGTATGTACAGGATCATCATGGAAAAAATAGGCCCTTAAGCGGTGATGAAATTTAGAAAATCAAACTTATCCATCTTGATGTAAAATTTGAATAAGTTATATATAATATTTAAAAAATATGTAAGAATAGAATTTGTAGAAAATTGAATGTACTTTCTAAGCTACTAGGTTTATTTTCTCAAAAAAAAAATATTTGGTGAAAATTTGAAATTTCAATCCTGTAGCACTTAAATTTTAGGGAAAAAATAAGTAAATGTTTGTCTGACCACCCTAGCCACAATAAAATGATAATATTTTTTGTAATATTTTAGATATAAGTACAGGACTCATGTCCCGATGTGGTACATCTTTTTTTGTAAATATTTTCCAAGTAAATAATTAATTATGAATTTTTTATTAGAATTTTTAAAAAAATTAAAAAACTTGTATGTTTTACAACCTTAACCTAGTGAAAACTTCATGAAATTCAACCATTTTTTAAAATCCTATAGTATGAAAATCATAGAATGTGATGCATATTTTGGATTCAAAAACTGCGATACCATTTGAAAGCTATAGATTTTTCCAATCAGCCTATCAATTAGGACTTTAGTCACAATTCAAATAGAAAATGAATAATAATTATTTATGAAATTTAATGTAAAGTATAATTTATATTGGTGGAAAGCTAAGAGTATCCTTTAAAAACCCTTTTCATTTCATCAATTTTGCATAAAGAGAAATTCATCAGCCATATACCCTACACATACCCATCATATCACCACTTTTTGGCCCATCATGATCTTGCATATACCCTCTCACTAAAGTGGGGGGCAAATATAGTGTAGAAAAAAGTAACCCTTTTTCACAGTTAATTTGAGAATGAATAGTTAATAATAAAATAGACTTAATTATTCCTTATTTAGGGTATTATGAAGTGTATCTTTACACTTTCACACTAATTTGGGCTTTATTAATTAATTGAGGTGAATTTGAGTTTAATTGGCCCTTTAAATTCAAGTCCAAGACAAATTTATTCCATTTCCAAGGGATAAAATGTGAAATCATTTAATAATATTAAACAACACTTAATTTTACAAGGTATGTGTCATGGGTTCTCACTAGGTCCTAGGACCCGCTTTTGACATCACATTTTGAAATATTTCATAGTTGACAAGGGTGCAACCGGAGACACAAAAAATTAACACACCAAAAAGAGAATATTATTTTATTATTCTAAAAATAATCTTCTTACATGCAGAGGATTTGATATCCTCAAGTTATAGAAATACGTAGACTACAAAATTATAAGAAAACCCCTTTTCATAGTATGCGAACTTTTAGCCAAAAAACTACACAAAAATCAGAAACCCGCTCATAATTAGAGCTCCCTTTTTTATTGGAGACAAAACAACATTAAAATTTGAGTTTTTGGTAGTTTGGCACAAAAGATTACAACTTGAAATTCAAATTTCAAAAGTACATTAAAAAATTAGTATCCTCTAGCAAGTGCACCAACTTCCGAGAGCCATAACTTTTGATCCAAGACCTCACTTTTCAAACCATTTGAACTATTGGAAAGGTCTTAGAGTCAAGAACATACTCAAAATTGGAAATTCCAATTTTGGAAAGTTTTGGGTTCATTTCAGGACCATTTAGTGCCACAAATCTGACCTAAAAGGTTTTCAAGTGCAATTCTGAGAGACTAAAATTGCAATATCTTTCAACCCAGGAATAGAAAAACAAAACTGTAAGTTGGGAATTGCATTTTGAAAAAAAGGCTATCCAAAGATGCAAAAACTTCTAAGAAAAGACCAACATGAAATGAAACTCTTTTTTATGGGTGATGTAGGATTTCCCTTACACCACTAGATGCTCTTGCATGAGACACCCAAGGTAGTTTGAGAAGTGACCCTGTCACATCTCAAATGGTTGAACAAAACCCAAATGGTCAACGTCTACCATAGATAGCCAGGATGAATCTTCCATAGGCCTTCCTCTCCATTTCACTAGATATTCTTCATACTACCTACTTCTAGTACTCCTTCCCACAAGGCAATATAGTATTGCTTCAATCTCCTCCTTCTTTGAAGTAGATGTTGGAATGCCATAGTTCCCTATTATTGGTGCATTCTCCTCAACACCTTCATGATACTCTGTCAAATTTAAAACATTGAACACAGGGGAAATGTTCACTCCATCTAGAAAATCTACTTCATATGCATTCCCTAAATCATTCTTCTTCAAAATCCTATAGGGACTGAATTTCTTCATCTTTAGTTTGTTATAGGTTCCCATTGGAAACCTTTCTTTCCTCAAGTGGACCATTACTTCATCACCAATCTAAAACTTATTATTTGTCCTTTTTTGATCTTCCTTGACCTTATACTACATATTTTTCTTGTCAATATGTTCTCTTGTCTTCTCTTGTATATCCTTGATGTGCTCTACAAAATCTTCAGCTTTGGCACTTATCTTCTTCTCTTGGTCCATCTTATAGTGCTTCTATTGATAAAATTGTTGTACGAAATTATTTTCTTGGGGTAAGATCAAGTCCCATCCCTTGGGTTTATCTCCTACCAAGCATCTCAGTATGTTACCTAGACTCCTGTTCACAACCTCCATCTACCCATCTATTTGTGGATGGTGTATAGAACTAAACTTCAACTCCATTCTCAACTTCTTCCACAAGGTCCTCCAAAAGTATCCCAAAAATTTGGTTTCATGATCTCAGATAATACTCTTTGGAATACCATGTAGCCACACCACCTCTTTGAAGAGAAAGTTAATAATGTGTACTACATCATGGGTCTTCCAACATAGAATGAAATGTGCCATTTTTTAAAACCTGCCAACCACCACAAATATTGAATCATTCCCTCTCTTTTTTCTTGGCAAGCCAAGAACAAAATCCATACTTATATCCTCCCATGGCCTCTCTAGTATAGGTAAGGGATGATATAACCCTATATTGTGGCTCACTCCTTTAGCCATCTAACATTTTTTTTAATTTTAGACTACAGGAATTGGGTAGCATGACCCCCTATAAACTGCAGTGCGCTTGGTAAACTTTTTAACATGACCAGCAACACTGGTATGACACACCCTCTAGTACCATGGGGGTGGGGGAGACTAGACCTCATGACCAACCTCCTACAATAGGAAATATTTAGCCAACTAAGCTAGGGCCCCAACCCCATTTAGCCATCTAACATGCCCTACAACTCTATACATAATTTTTTACATCATGTTAAATGTAAGGAAAATTATGGTGCTCACTAATAATCACAATGGTCTCATCCCAACCTGAATTCCCTACCATTCCTCCACTATGCTTCTCCTTAATCAGGTTCTCTCTCATGGAACTCCTCAGAATACACAATTGGCTTCCCTTAAACAAGATTCCATCCTAAATTATCAAGTCTAGCCACCTTGTCCTATCCACTATAATAGCCTCTTTGTGAGCTTTCCAAGCCTTTGCAAAATTAGGATCTTTTGGATACAATTTTTTGAGTTCATTAAATGCAACCATGTCAATCTACATCTCTGCCATCAATGTCTACCTCCTATTGAAGGCATTTGCAACCCTATTCAACCTCCCACTCCTATGCTTTAGAAAAAAAGGTATAGCTTTGAAAAATTCTACATATTTCATATGCCTTTGATTTAATTTTCCCTAACTATTCAGGTACTATAATGCTTCATGATTAGTATAAAAAGTTAATTCCTTCAACAACAAATAATGCCTCCATTTCTTTAGTGCTTGAACTATTGCATAAAATTCTTGATCATATACAAAATACTTTCTCTTGGCATCATTTAACCTTTCACTGAAATAGGCAATGGGCATACCTTCTTGGCTCAACACTACTCCAATGGAACAACCATTGGAATCACAACCCACTTGAAACACCTTATTGAAATCTAGGAGGGCTAGAACAGGTTGCTCTATCACCTTCTATTTCAACAATTCAAAATTTTTCACTGCTCCAATGCTCCACTTGAACTCTTTTCTATCCCATCTGATTGTTAGTGTAATTAATATTTAATTACACTTGCATAACTTTACTTAGGTATATTTTAATTCCTAGGTTAATTATTCTTATCATTATCTTATTGAGCTATGTTTTTTCTCAAGATAAGATTAGGGTTATGCATACTTTCTTTTATAAAGCAAATTATCTCTTGTAATTATTGTACTTCAAATTTATCAATTTGCATATCTTTTTGAAATAGCTTTTATTTTTCTATTTTTCTCTTATGTGGAAGGCTTTTCTAGTTTGCATTTCAGATCTTGGTTTCTAACATGGTATCAAAGCCTTTATTTGCAGCCCCTTCTTAGATTTTTGAGAAAATCATTGCAGAGTAGTTTGAGATTCCTTGAGGGTTTCATACCTTGAGATTGTCTCTCTATTTGGGTTCTCTTGCATGGACACTTTCAGTGCACATTGGAGGAAATCAGAGCTCATTTTTGAGTCTAGGGCTATCGAAAAAGTCAAGATCGACTTTTGTTTCACATAAATATGACATTTTATGCCAACATTATGAGGGTTTGAATATTTACCAGATTTGTGAGTTACAAAGCTTCTGGTGCATTTTTAGGTAGATTAGACCACACCATCAGATCCAAAGCATCTGAGAGACAAAAATTGACATATAATATGCCTATATTCGATGTCAGATGTTTGTGAGGCAAATTTTTTTTGCCCATATGGCCTTTGTACTACCTCTATGCATGCAATCAGAGGAAATTTTGTTTTTAAGGTTTGGTCTTTCTTGTTTTAAAAAAAAAATTCTTTTATAGAAATTTTATAAAAATCATTTTTTTTTGAAAAATCAAAGCAAAAAAATCAAAAAAAGGGTACATAGAGAGTAGGTGATTTTTGAAGCATAGGGTAGAGTACCCTGATGTTGTCATACCTCCCTGTGTCAATTTTTGCAGGCTGTCCTTGCATTCCATGCCCACTTGGTAGCAAGCTCGAGTAGCCCAGGCAGGCTCCATATCACCTTGGTCGGCATTAGATACCAGTCGACGATGACTTTCCTCCTATGGCAGTGCTTTCCTATCAATGACTAGAATTCAACAATTGACAACACTCATAAAATAGCTGCAATGCTTAATCCTAGGCTAGCGTACCTATAGTGGGCCCCTTAAATTTTCCCAAGAGAATATTCCCAAGATCAGAACATTCTGATTCCAAAAGTAGATTTCATCAATCAGCATAGGAACTTGATGGTCGTTATTTTTTTTGTGTGGGGGGGGCATTTTTTTTAGCCAACGGCCTCCATACCATCAAATCTAAGCTAGTGAATGGATGAAATCAACATGATGTCATCGTATGGCTGGCCCTCTTTTCCCCCTCCTAACCCTAGTTTTCCTTCAAGGAGCAATTTTTTTCTTTTTGGTGTAACCTGGGCATACGGTATTGAAATTGGGAAAACAAGATATCATCGGAAAGCTAGTTCCAAGAAATTTCTTGTGGTATAGTTTTTTTTAAGTATTTTTTGTTTAGATTCATTTATTACTATTTTAAGTTAGATGTTCATTTATGGCTTCTGAGCTCATAACATTTTGACATGATCTTCAATTTGCATCTTCTTTGCGCCATTGGAAAGGTATTGACGAGATCTATTTTGCTATCCATGCAATTTTTTCTGTATCTATCCCAGGTTGATCATTATTCCATATTTTTCCCGATGGGTGTTTTGGAGATCACTTGGATGTTTTTGCAATTAGAAAGGTGAAACTTGAATATTTGTACTTAATTTCAGTACCACATCTTATTTTCTGTTTATGCATATTTAGCATGCTCTCTTTTTACAATCGTTGGGTTATTGTAATAAATGAATTGAGATAAAGTTCCATTAGGGGGGTTTCTTGCATAATAATTTGATTAGAGTGTAGTTTTCACTTTGATCTCCATCTTGTTTTGATGAAAACTCATATGGGTTATCTAGTTTCTTAGTTTCTTTTGGCCAAATATTGCTCTAGCTTGACACATATTAGATTCACATTGGATCACACTTTAGATTGGAATTTTATGGTTATTGATCCACATTGGTTTAGACCCTTCTTAGTTTGAGGGCCATGTTTTATGGTTAATGTTATAGAGTCTTTATGGTACTTGTTCCCATGGAAGAATTTTAGTCATAGTTTGGGATTGGCATCAAGATACATGGTTTCTAGATTATGTCATCATCTCATCTACTATTGCTTCATAAATTCTAGGGTTGTTCTAGTTTGTGAATTTTTCCAATGTTCTATGGCATTGGGTCTACTATCACATTATTATGATTTCACTTTTGTTTTTTGTAGACAGAAGTATTTTTCCTTGCTTGTCAGATTGCATTTCCAATGCTTCTTTGCAATAGTCATCTCATTATAGGGGGGTTTTGTTACACTGGGTTTTCCTCCTCTACCTCATTATTGCATTTGTACATGGGTACTTGATCAAGCCTTGTTGTTAGTACCCATTAATGCTTTATTGCATTCATCTTAGTTTTAGGTGCATCTTTTTAGTCTCCCTAAGTTACACTTATGGGGGCGTGTTAGTGTAATTAATATTTAATTACACTTGCATAACTTTACTTAGGTATATTTTAATTTGTAGGTTAATTATTCTCATCCTTATCTTATTGAGCTATCTTTTTTCTCAAGATAAGATTAGGGTTATGTATACCTTCTTTTATAAAGAAAACTATCTTTTGTAATTATTGTACTTTGAATATATCAATTTGCACATCTTTCTGTAATAGCTTTTCTTTTTCTATTTTTCTCTTCTGTGGAAGGCTTTTCTGGTTTGCATTTCAAATCTTGGTTTCTAACACTCATTTTTCTAGTCAAGGGTGCAAAAATACTACTGAAGTTTCTAATGAACTTTCTATTAAAACTAGCCAAACCATGGAGAGATCTCACCTCAGTAGTAGTTTTTGGGTAGGCCATTCCAAAATAGCCTTCACCTTCTCTGGATCCATCTTGAGACCTTCTACCGAGACAACAAACCCCAAGTACACTAGATCCTTCTTGAAAAAGCTACACTTCTTCAGATTAATCAATCATTTCTCCCCTCTTAACTTCTCAAAGGATCTCTGAATGTAGATCAAATTCTCATCCAAAGTCCTACTAAAAATAAAAATATCATCTAAATAAATAATAACAAAAACTTCCTAGAAATTCTTTTAGTACCTCATTCATGAGCCGCATGAATGTGCTTAGTGCATTGGTTAGCCCAAAATGCATGAATAACCACTCATACATGCCCGCTTTTGTCTTGAAGGTAGTCTTCCATTCATCTCCCTCTCAAATCCATATTTGGTGATAACCACTCTTCAAATCCTTCTTTCTAAGCTCCACTCAAATAGTCCATCAAGTCATCCATCCTTGGAAGGGGAAATTTGTACTTGATTGTTATCTTGTTTATGGCTTGGGAGTGTGTACACATCCTCCACTCCCCATTCTTCTCTGGTGCTAGTATTGCAGGTACTCCACCTGGGCTCAGGCTCTCTCAAATCAAACCCTTTCTCAACAACTCCTGAACTTGTCTGTTTAGCTCCTCATTTTCTATTGGAGTCATTCTATGACCTACCTTTCTTAGAAAACTGTCTCCAAGGATCAATTCAATTTGATGACTAATATTCCTCACTGGTGGTAAACCCTTAGGTATGTTATTAGAAACAATATTTTGATACTCATTCAACAACCTAGAAACTTCTATTGGAACTTTCTCACTATCCTCTTTACCCACTCTAGGAATCAATGCATAGCACAAATGCTCATGCTTCATAGCTTCTAAAAATTTTCCTCCATCAACATAACTAACTCTAGCACTACTACATACCTTTTCTTCAACCACCTTCAGGGGTTTCAACTTGTGATGAACTACATCCTTTGTTAGGGAATAAGTGTTTGCATGGCCATGATGTATAGCTCACATGTCAAACTACCATGACCTCCCCAACAACATATGATATGCATCCATAGGGATGATATCACATAGTACCTCATCATAGTAGCTCTTGATTTTGAACTTCACCAGATACTACTCATTGACAAAAAATTTGTGGTCCTTCTACAACAAGGAAATTCGATATAGATGTGGATGCCTTTCCCTCTTTAGCTTAAACTTTGTAACCATCTCCTCTACCACCAGATTATTAATGCTCCCGCTATCAATGATGACACCACAAAATTTTCTTTCACATTTCCACCTTGTGCATAACAGATTCTTCCTTTGTTTGGGTTCCATCTCTTTAGTCTCCAGTGCTCCTCTAATCACTAGTGCTTGTTGTTGGATTTTAGTTGTGTTCATGGTTTTTCCTTGATGACAAAATTACTTATTTTGGTCTCATGATTTGACCACTTCAGATTTGGTCTCTCAGGATCTTTATGCTCTCCATATTCAGTTTTTAGCTATCTTGACATGATACATATTTGATTTCTCTTGCTTATTGCAAATGGATAATCATTATGATTTAGGTTCAAGTTCATATTACTCACGTGGCTTCTAGTTCATATTTTTGAATTCAATATATATTTAGATGGTTATGATTCCTGATAGTGTGATAAAGCATTATTGCAGGTCAGTCAAGATGATAATGCAACAAGTTCAGGATATTCAGTATGGAAGGTGTATTGTTTCATTTGATATTTGGTTTGGCATCTATATCATCTTGGCATCTTTCTATCTTCATGGTATCAATGGTTATGACTTGTTGATTGATAAATATGGCTTTAGGAATTATGGTATTATCACTATGACCTATCTTAATAAAAGTATTTTTCAAAGGCCATCTATTTTAAAGGAATATAGGAATTGGAATCTAAAATGAAGTAAACCCTATTGGGTTTCCCTAAGAATTCTCTTGAGGTGATATTCTTCCTATTGATCTCTAAATTTATTAACTTTGTGTAAAGTCTTGTGAAAGTAATGTTTGGTAGATTATGGTGGGAATTCGACAGCCTTCTAATATCATTATCTTAGTTGACATTTTTGAAAATTTGGACATGGCACAATGTTTAATATGTATCAATTACTTTTATTTTAACTTTGAGTCAAGTCATTTTGAAAAAACCTTTGGTAACAACCATTACTTTTATTTCAATGGCTGGTGATGTAGCAATTTGACATCCATTGTGAAAGGATTTGATCACAGACTTCAAGTATTATTATAGTTTCAAATGAATTGACAACAAGGATACAATAATCAAGATCATTATTGTGTTGGCATATTTGGTAAAAGGTTTTTGATAGAAAATTTAAAATCATTATGATGGTTTTTTAAAAAACATTTGAAATATTTAGTTGTTTTGCAGACTTGAAATTTCATTATGATATTGAAAATTCATCGAATGACTTGGTGAAAGAATAGGGAAAAATGACTTTGTGTTTTTATTGTGAATAGAACTTGGAACCCTAACTGCTGCCATGGATTGTTTGTAATTAGTAATTCACATTGTTTTAGCTCGCTGTAATGGCATTATTAGGAAGAAATTCACTCTATTTAAGCATAATGAGTATGGTTGCTCTATTTGATGATTTTCTTTGGCTAAAAGCTTAAATCTAGAAGGAGATTTGATGGTGTTGCTTAGTTGGGTTGGTAAATACTTCATTACAATTTCATCATCCATTTCTTTTTCAGCTTCATGTGTGTACATGTATTATCTATTTCATTTGGAAATTGGTTTTATGGAAGTTTTTGTTTCATTCTGCTCAAATGATGAAAATATTTGGTGGGTTCAGAGAGGATATCATGCATTTCATTTCTATTTGCTCTTGAAGTCATGCATTTTGTGAACTCTGTCATTATCTTTGTGGATTCAAAATGGACTTATTTCATTTGTTACAGAAATTGATGGTAATCTACATATGGTGTTTTTGAAAGAAGAAAATTATATTACTTGTTCATATTTTTATACTTTTAGATATGGGTTTTGGAAATTTCTTAAAGTTTGAAAAGGGAACATTACTTAAAATATTTTGGTTTTCTTTTTGAAATGGCCTTTTGTATATGCGTTACATAGTACTTTCTCCATCTGTTGATCATCATTCTACTAGTTCAATTTTCTAAAAGCAACATGAGGGTTTCAGATAGTATGATATTCTTTAAATCAGAAATAGTGTTCTTGATATATATTTAGTTATAGTGTTTCATCACTGTGGTTGGATGATGTGATTTTGTGATAGCATAACTTGTATAAAATTGAAATTGTGAAAAATCTTTGTAATAAAATCTTAAAAATATGATGCAGAGTGTAATTATGAAAACCTTAATTTATGTAATATTTTAGGGACTCATTGTTTTGGATCTTTAAGGTATTAGATGGATTAGCAGTGTGAGGGGTTCTATGAGCTTATTTGTAATATAGAGAAATCCTTTGTATTTTTGTAATTATGTAATCTGAAAAAGGGGTTGGTGATCCTTGAAATTGGTGTTTCAAAAAGAGGGGTTGATGCTTCTTGAGTTGGTGCTCATAAATTACCCTATAAATCATTGTTAAAAGTGGATTTTAAAATAAGAGCCTAAAAGGCCATAGTTTAGGAGTGGTTTTTATACCCCAGGATGGTTTTCCACTTGGCAAATCTTGTGTCTCATTGTTCATCTATTGTTTCACTACTTCACTATGAGAATGCTTTATTGTTCATTGTTTTGCAATTACATTTCTCATTTTATTTTATGAATGATTGCATTCAACTCATGAATGCACTTATCATTGAAATATTGAGAACAAATATGTGTTATGGTTTTTTTTTTTGAAAAATGGTAAAATTTGTTAAGACACTAATTCACCGCCCACTCTTAGTTTCATTTTCACTCCAATACTTATCCCCTTTCAACATCATCTGAATGTTCAGATTGAGCCTTCTCATCTACATGTGCAACCCTTCCACGACCTTTCAACCTTTTGTTTTCCCTTCCTTGATGTTGCATAAATTCATAGGCTTGATGTCCTTCACCACACTGGAAACACATTCCTCTAAAACCACCTCTTCTAGATCCTTGTCTAGATCTCCCTTGTCCTCTACCTCTTTCGTCACCACTATTTTAATCATGAGGGTGGTAGAAGTTATCATTCTTCTGGTTTCAACTTGTACCCACATCTTCATTTTTCTTCTCATCATCATTCCGGCTTCCAAAAGATATTCCACTACCCTTTTCGCTCTGACCTTGTCCTTTTTGCTTCTTGACAAATATTTTTTTCAACTTCTCTTCAACTTTCAGAGCAAACTGGTACACATCCTCAATAGTGGTCATTCTAACTAGGCTTAGCTCCTCTTGAATTCTTGGCCATAACCCATTAAGATAATGAGCTATCATCTCCTTCTTGGCCTCTATATGACCTGCTCTTATGATCGTCTTGTGAAAATATTCAATGTATTCTTTCACAAAATTTCTTCCTCGCTTTTACCCCTGCAATTTCTTCAGTAGATCTAGCTCATAGTCCATTGGTATGAACTGCTTTTTCAATTTCTCCACCATACGGTCCCATTTGGTGACCTTTCCTTTTCCTCTTTGATTTATCTGCAACTAGACCTCTTTCCATAAAATACTGGCATGGCCCTTCAACTTCATTTTTGCAAACTTGACCCAAACTAGGTCCTTTATCTCCTCATACTCGAAATATTCTTCCAACTCATTGATTCAATCAATCAACTCTTCTAGGTTTAGACTTTTGGAATAACTGGAGACTTCTACTCTAGGTAATTTTGCAATCATCGAAATGGCCCTTATCATCTACATTTGGTCTTGATCAATTGCTTCTTCCTCTTCTACATCTGAATTTTCCTCCTCTTCTTCATCCTCACTTTCTTCTCTCCTTCTCGACTTTAACCCTCTTCTCATTTTCTCTTGTGACGCATCAATCTATCTCTAGAGGGATTTAAAACCCTTGGCCACTAGTGGATATCTTTCACTAGCATTTCTATTGCCTCAACCATCTCTGACACCATCGTGCCTACCAAGCATCACTCTTAGAGGCATCTTTCTTGACTTGAACCCACAACCATGGTCCTAGTATGAACGACCTCATGATTGATGATCTATCCACACGTACAAGAAAACCTTTCTCTAATACCACCTGATGAGGGTGCAACCCGAGACATAGAAAATTAACACACCAAATAGAGAATCTTATTTTACTATTCTGAAAATGATCTTCTTACATGCAAAAGATCTGATATCCTCAAGTTTTGGAAATATGTAGACTATGGAATTATAGGAAACCCCTTTTCATAGTATGTGAACTTGTCCCAAAAAGATACATAAAAATCAAAAACCCACCCATAAATAGAGCTCCCCTTTTTGTTTGGAGCCAAAACAACATTCAAATTTGAGTTTTTGGCAGTTTGGCACTGAAAATTACAACTTGAAATTGAAATTTCAAAAGTACATTAAAAAATTAGTATCTTTTAGAAAGTGCACCAACTTCTAAGAGCCATAACTTTTGACCTAGGACTTCATTTGTCAAATGATTTAAACTGTTGGAAAGGTCTCAGAGTCAAGAATGCGCTCAAAATATACTATGCCATTTTATAAAGTTTTAGGGCCATTTTGAAACTATTTAGTGCCTCAAATCTAACCTAAAAGGTTTTTAGGTGCAATTATGGGAGACTAAAACTACAATATCTTTCAACCGAGGAATAGAAAAGTAAAATCATCAATTGGGAATTACATTATGACAAAAAGGGTATCAAAAAGTGTAAAAACATCTAAGAAACTATGAATATGAAATGAAACTCTTTTTTTTGGGTGATGCGAGATTGCCCTTACACCACTAGATGCTCTTGTATCAGACACTAGGGTAGTTTAAGAAGTGACCTTGTCATGTCTTAGATGGTTGAGGAAAACCCAAATGGTCAACCTTTGCTTTAGATAGCAAAAATGAATCTTCCATAGGCCTTGCTTTCCATTTCACTAGATATTCTTCATACTACCTATTTCTGGTACTCCTCACATAGTTATCTAGGATTGCTTCAATCTCCTCCTTTGAAGTAGGTGCTAGAATGTGATATTGCCCTATTGCTAGTGCATTCTCTACACCACCTTCATGATACTCTATCAAATCTAAAATGTTGAACACAGGGGAAATTTTGACTCCATTTGGAAACTCTACTTCATATGCATTCCCTGAATGATGCTTCTTCAAAATCTTATAGGGACCAAATTTCTTCATCTTCAGTTTGTTATAGGTTCTCATTATAAAACTTTCATTCCTCAAGTAGACCATTAATTCATCACCAATTTGAAACTCCGTATTCCTCCTTTTCTGATCTGCCTTGGCCTTATACTACATATTCATCTTGTTAATATGTTCTCTTACCTTCTCATGTGTATCCTTGATGTGCTCTACAAAGTCTTTGACTTTGGCACTTATCTTCTTCTGTTGGTCAATCTTCCTCAATTCTGGAGCTATTCTGGGGCTACCTCCATACACAATCTAGAATAGTGATCTACCAATGCTTCTATTAATAGAATTGTTGTAAGCAAATTATTCCTTGGGTAAGATCAAGTCCCATCCCTTAGGTTTATCTCCTACCAAGAATCTCAGTAGGTTACTCAAACTCCTATTCAGAACCTCTATTTTCCCATATATTTATGGATGGTCTATAGAATTGAACTTTGTTGATGAGTGTTTTACCACACTTTTTCAACATAGGTAGTGTGTAGGTGCACTACCTCTCTTGAAAGAAAATCTCCAACAACAAGTTGCTAAAAATTGCCCCAGGGTCTCTCAGGTGCCAAGTCATGACTTGCATGGAACTCCTTAGTTGATGTTTGATCTAATTTTTATAGTAATCATAGGGTAGAATTACGAAGTTGGATGCATGGTGGATATTAAAATCTAAAGTTTCTGAGATGGGAGTCAAGGTTCACTTTGTTGTAGGTTCAAACAACAATCTAAAACTTCAATGTTTTATTTAAGTTTTGGCTTTACAATGTGCAATGAACCTTCACGTAGGCTATTTCTAAAAAAAAGGAAAATAGTAGGGAAGAGAGAAGGTTCTCGGATTTGCAACTAATGATGCATAGTGATCATGGAGGTTTCGCTATGTACAACTTCCTTCAAACAAGATTCCACTTAACCAAGAAACCTATAGTATCATAAAATATGTGTTATTTTCAATGTTCTGCAAATATATTATCATTCATTCACCACATACATGCATGAATAAAGATAAAAGTTTAAAAAACAATTTCAAATTTCAGCCCAGACTAACTTTACAAGACAATTTACTAGCAGCAAATAGCAAAAAGTATGGACTAGAAGGAATCAACACAACATAGATTTCTACAATCATAGAACAACATTACCAAAATCTATCTAAATAGTTTAAAGCTAACTAGAACATTAATGTAAATCTAAATAAAGCTTCTAACATTGGAGATTGAATCATCAAACGTGTGGAAAACTCAAAAAATGCACCAAGTCAATGTATTTTCATTAGAAATTTTTGTAGCCTGTCTTTACAACAACTTAACTCTCTCTTGAAAATGAGAGGAGATTCCCTATTTATAGTTCCCAAAAGGTAGAACGAATGGATAAGATTTAATCTCATTGTAGGGCCAATATTCACTACAAACTAGGGTTCTACCTACCCCCTAATATATTACAATTTAAAATACAACTTTGTCCTCATCCCTATTTTTTCCTCTAGTGAAAACACTGTAGCATCTTGTCCTTTCATTGATTTCCCTTTTGTTGTAGCTATTCCTTTAAAATATCTTCACTAATAATAGGGTTTCCTTTCTTTTTCTTCAAAGCTACATACTCCATGAACTTCAAAATTACCAATTGGAGTTTGTTGACCTCTATGACCTTGGACCACAATACTATATAACTGCACTTCTTGGAGTTGTCCTCAAGCCTTTTCCAGTCTTCATCATACTTAGCAGTGTGGTCCCAGAACAACTTTGATTGGGCAAAGGCTTGGGTGGAAAAACTCATGAAATCCATGTTTATCTCATCTAACATCCCATCCTCCATCCTCTATCCTCTTCTAGAAATGAAGCCTTACTTTATGTGGGTCCATTTTTAAGTTGGGTATCTCATAGCCTGTCATTAGCTTCAAATATTAGACAAAATCCATCCTAATCTCTTTAACCCACTCAATATCCAGATCTACTTTGTCAATCACCTACTCCAATCTTTATTTCCTATTCTCAAAGTCTCATTTTCATACATCCATCAGCTAGTGATTGTCCCTTTTGAGTGCAAGCTCCTTTTCCCATGTCACACTTGGTAGCTTGAGGATAGCCTCGATCTTTGGATAGGTGGACTCATATCTTGCTAGGAAGTCAGAGAAAAGTTTCTTTGTGCTTTCCAAAGACTACTAGAAGTCTAGGAACTTGTTGGATTTTCAAACAACCAAGATGATACCCATATTTCTAATGTATAGAACCTGTTGGAACCAACTTTCTATAGTCTTGTACAAATTCTTTCTCTTTTCAATCTTATCAATTTTTTCCTTGGACAACAATTTTAGGGGAGTTGTCGATGTGGTAGGCATTTCCTCAGTTGAGGACCATTGTTGAATGTAAGCTATCAAATCAACTACTTTTGCTTCAAGCTTGTCCTTTGAAACTTTATCCTATTGTATCAAATGCACTACTATGGAAATAAATTCCTTGAGGTGCTCCACCTTCTACTTTCTAGTAGCTATTCCCAAGTCAATGGTGGAGATATTATATCTAACCACTTCTTTTCCCAACACTAGCATTGCTATTTGCATAGTTAAGAATCTAGAAGCATCCAATGTTACCTTGGATCTAATTTTTGGCTTATTCTCTTTCCTAGTTGTGATATGTGCTTGGGCTAAGATAGCCTCCAGTCTTGCTCTTGGATCCTTAGGGGAATGAGTTTTCTTTTCAAGTTGTCTTTCCAACCATTTAGGCATAACAAATTTTCCCTTAGAAAATTCCTGATCACCCTTTCCCTCCTTTGTTTGAATCTCTATTTATTTATCTCTAGGATCCTTTTCTTCCATTTTGGTGTCTTCTCCCTCTTCCTAATCAGAGTCTTGGATGAACACAAGGCACTTGATGGAAGGCTTAGTAGGAAATTACTCCTAAGGACTTTCTTCTTTCTTAGTTTCCTTTTCTTCCCTTTCTTCATCTTGTTCATCCTTATGTACATTCTCCTTGGGTTACTCAATTTCAAGACTTTTATTGGCTAGAACCTCACCCTCAAGTTTATCTTCTTCAACATTTTCTTATTCTCTATATGGAGCTGATACATTCCCCTGTTGTTCCTCTATAGGGATTTCTACATTTTTTGTTGCCTTGCCATCTTCTTGCCTTTCTTCTCTGGGAGGTGACCTTTCTACCTCTTCTTTATTGTCCCTCAATTTTTGGGCCATTTCCACCTCGAAATCATCATTAAAGGTTTGTACAATAGTTCTACCACCTACACCCTCCTCTTCATCTCCACTTTCAGAAGACCCTGTTTACTCTTTTTTGTAGACCACCGTATCAATTTTCCAGTGTTCATACTCTAGATGTTTGTGGTACTCATCGATTTCTTCCTTAATTTATTTTGAAGCTTCCATCTCCCGCTTCACCCATTCCTCAGAGATTAGCATTGTGGCCTCAATTGCTAGTGGTCCTATCAGAGGTTGTGAGGGAGAAGTCCTGGTGAGGACCTGTACTAAGGCAGATTTGATGGTGGGATCCAAAAATATTTGGGAAATCTTGAAGGGGACATTCTACATATACCTTGATAAATCCTCCGATAGTGTGAGTGTGGGAATTGATGTTATCACCACTATCAGAGGAAGCGATGTAGTGGGTGACATGGAGGTGGAGGAAAGTGGAGAAGTTACAATAGAGGAGGAGTCAACCATTATTATAGGCCTAGTTGGTGGAGAGGAAGCGAGATGGATAGAGATGTCCACCACTACTGGGGATGTGGCAACCATGGCCTTGGAAACAAATGGAAGGGTCACAGAAACAAGGAGATCTAGAGGAGGTTTTGGCTAATCTATTTTCCCTTCCTCAACTCTTGAAGGGGATCCTCTTGAATTGTTGGCTGCCCTGTGATGCTTCCTATCTATTTGGGCTTCTTAGAGGGTGAACCTCCTAAATCTTTTCTTGAATACACTTTTGGATCTGGTGACTATTCCACTTCAATCCCTTTCCTCTTCTTCAATCTTGTGAGTGGAGGAGATTTAGATGTCCCTCCTATTGAATTTGTAGTGTAAATATCTTCTATAGCACTAGGATCACTCTTGAGCCCCTCATATGTTAGGAAAACCACTTTTTTCTTTTGGGCTACCTATCTGTTAACCCATTCTTATGTACAAGCTTAAATTGGCTTGGTTATAATATTGAGTTCATTGACCTCCTGCTCATCCCAATCTATTACTGGTAGCGACAAGTTAGTGACTACATTATACTTGAGGTCCATGATGGTATTTTCATCCTCTTCAACTTGATCAGTATAGGAAACAATTACACTTTTTTTATGACATACATAGTCATTCGAATGTAGTGCCATGTGCACACCTCCTTTCCATCTTGGAAATTTACTTAGAAATCTTTGACGCGATGCACATGGGCCTACATTGGTCTTAATGATTTCCTTACATGCCCATACGGTTCCATCTACAGGTGAGCAGTGTGTAAGCGGACAAGATACTCTACCAATTCCTTCTCAAAATTCCCAAAACATTGAGAGGTTTGTAATTTGTACATCCCTTAGCTAAAAGTTAAGGGAAAATGGATCCCTATCAAATTTTTACTGTTGAGGACTAAATGCACATGCTGCAACTATTGAGAGAGCTCTAACAGTATGATCGGATCATTGGGGTACTAGGGTAGCTTATTCAATCTCTCTGTGAAACATTGGACATGAATATAGGTGAACTTGGGGTACTGAATGAATAGGAAGGCGTATTGTTTCAATAATGCTTGAGCACTATCGGAGACCCTTCTTTCAAAATCCCCTCCAAGAAATCTGATGATGTGGCCAATGAAGGCATTGTTCTCTCTACAATACTCTTTCTTGAAGTTCCTGAACTAGAGCTGGGGATATCGGTCATAGACCTTTAGTGCATGACTTGGTTCCTCATCAAGTTCCATAAAAAATCTATTGTACTATCTTTGCTCGGCCAGTGAGTACACAAGATAGGAGGTCATGTACAACTTGGAGGTCTTCTTTACATTCATGAATTTCTCATGAAAATAGTCGCTTACTATGTATCCCTAGTAGAAGGAGACCTTTGTGGTGACAACCTCATCCCAACAAAGGATTTTTTCTATAAAATAAACCATCCACTCCTAAAAATATGCAGCAGTGGCGAGGCCCATCACCCTGCTCAACATGATGACCAGGTCATGGTAGTCCTTGTGGATGTCACTATGGAAGAGTTCTTGAGGGACCTTTACAGTGCTACCCTTTTCTCTTTAAGCCAATACTAATTTATTAGCTTCTTGTATCCCATTGGGTCCTTGTACCATTTTGCTTTAGAGTCCACTATGGTGGGCATCTCCATCTCCCAAAAGGTGGGGATGTGAAAGTTCTTTGTAATCACCTCACTTGACATGTCAGCAAGGATGTTTCCATCTTTTTCAACAATAGTTTGTGTATGTGGCTGATATGCCTACTAACAGACCATGACCAATTCAAGGGCTATGAGGGACAAAGGTAATCCTACAGCTTTAGCAATTCCACTTTACCTTATCATTTTGGCATTGTCAGTCTCAGGGTGGATTCTGACCCTTTTCTTGAATTCTTCAATATCAATGTGGTTGATATTGGTATCTATGATTTCTTTCTAGTCTATGATAATCTTCAAATGAAAAGGCTCTCCTTGGAACTGGTACTTCATTTGGTCTCTATCCTCCTTTCCACGAGGATCATTTCCTACCTTTTTCCTTTTGTCCTCTTCTATAGTTTCCCTTGAGGGTCTTGCACCTAATGTAATATATCTTGCAAACATAGCAATAATGAGCACAACCAATCACGAAAGCATGAACATTGGTCAAAAATCCCATGGAAAAAATCCAATTAGATAATTTATCATATATGAAATCAAAATTTTACTTCTAGATGTCTTTAGTAATCTACTAGAGGGATTTTGGACAATTCGGGCCTGGAGGGCCAAACTTCCCTGGTAGAAATGTTGTTTTGAAGGGAAAACAAGGTAGGAAAATCCATGTGATTTCTCCTAACTTCATATTTTGACCGTTTAAAGGGCCAATGTAGGAGAAGAATGAATTTGAGCACATGGGTCAAGATTGGTTTTCAAATTTGAAGTCATTTGGATCACTTTTGGGGTGCCCAAAGGTACAAGGCCATAAAGCTATCAGGGCTTCACCATTTGGAATGACTAGAAAGGAATGGAGTTCTGGGATCAGAATTCTAGAATTCGAGACCCATGATATTGAAGGACGACCAATGTTTCTTTTTACTTCAATATTTTTGGGCCTAAAGGGGAAGAATTTTGTCTGTGTTTCACCTCTTAGAATAGTTGTCATGGCACAAAAATCTGGAGACAATGGCCTGGTAGACTAGGCCCAACATTGAGCTTGGCCACTAGGTTTTCTCTTAAGTTTCTTTTGGTGATTTAGAGGGTAGGTCTCAAAGGTTAGAAAGAAAGACATGATTTTCATTTTCAAGCAAGCTAAAACAGAACAAAATCCCAGTGGGCAGAACCAGGTGAGGGAAAAGATGCCAAAGTTCACTTTCTACTTGGTCTTTGGAGAAACTAGAGGGTTAGGACCTGAGAGGCAGGAAGACATCGCTAGATGACTATTTGAAATGGAGAAGATGTGAGGGACCTAAGTGGATGGAACTCTGTGGACTAGGGATTGGGGACATGACAAAATAGTTAATTTGTGTGTTTAATCCAAAATGACAAAACACAAAGTTGGCCCCACTGTGTAGGTGGAGAGGGAAAAAATGTTACTCAAGAATGGTAGAAACGTCACAGATTCCTGAGGATGGAGTCTCATGGGAGTGGGTCTGGGAATTCAAAATGGAGGTCAAACTTCAAATTTTGTCGATTTTTAAGTCTGACATGATGTACTAATGGAAGTCCATGGTAGCAGGCCTGATAGGGCATCTTACCGTTTGGTTAGATTATTGTCCATTTGCTAAGTTTTGATGGCAATGAGTCAGCGTGGGCCCACATGGTGTGAATTCCTTGTGGAAATAACAATGACAATGAGTTCTAGTTCTAGATTAATCTTAGAAGATGTTTTGGAAGTTTTTCTAGACTTTGGGCATATGGGTTTTTTGGGTGTTGTCAAGTTTTATCAAGTTGAAGCTTTTTTGGCCCATTTTGTTCATCTTTTAAGTGTGAATTCACAAAAAAACCCCATAGGAGGGTGGATGGAAAACCTAGCTAAGAAGTCTAGTTAAAGAAGTTGTTGAATATGCTAATGATCGACAAATGAAGGCAATGGATGTGAAGGTGGTAGGCAACAATGGCACTGGGATCCTCAAAATATCTCTAACTTCCTCTTGCTAACCTAACATATGAAAATGATAGGTCAAGCCAGATATTTATACCCCAATTATAATTTAATATGCCCATTTAATGCCTATACGAATGATAGGAGGGCTGGTCAGTTTAAATCCCAGACAACAGCTAGATGACCAAGGCCAGAGGGCCAAAAAGATGTGACTTTGTAGTCATTTCAAAGTTCACTCTACAAATCACTAGCGAAAGGGAACTTGGGGTTCAAAGGATGGATTATTGGCACATGTTGGCCATCAAAGATGATGAAGTTGACATGGAGTTTTAGGGGCAGAAGTTTAGTGAGACAGGCTCGAGAGGAGGAAAAGCAGTCAATTTATATCATGAGTTAAATAGGGTGGCAAAGAAGGGGTCAGGCCCTTGGGTTTGGGAAGGTGAAAGCCTTCTGCATTTAAGATAGTGAAGACCTAGAGGAAACTTGGTAAGGGAAAACTAGTTAGGTAGACCTGTTGGGCCCCAAGGCCATTGGTAAAAGAAAACTACCAAGGAGAGTCTGGAAGGAACCAGGACTTAGAAAAATTGGAGGGGATGAAACACGATCAACTCAAGATGAGACTTTGGAGGTATAGTGACCATTTAGGACACCAAAACAGGGGAAGACAAAATGGGGCGACAACAAAACACCCTAAAAAGGTGAAAGAAAATATGGTCCCCATTTCGAACGGGGCATGTGTGCTAAGGGCATGACAAACTTCAACTCCATTCTCAAATTCTTCGACAAGGTCCTCCAAAAGTATCTCGCAAATTGGGTGTCATGATCTAAGAAAATACTCTTTGGTAGACCATGTAGCTACACCACCTCTTTGAAGAACAAGTCAGCAATATGGATGAAATCATGCATCTTCTGACATGGAATGAAATGTTTCATTTTTGAAACCATGTTAACCACCATAAATACTAAATCATTCCTTCTCTGTGTCCTTGGCAAACCAAGAACAAAATCTATACTTATATCCTCCCATGGCCTCTTTGGTACAAGTAAGGGCTGATATAACCCTATATTCTTGCTCACTCCTTTAGCCATCTAACATACCCTACAACTATGTACATACTTCTTTACATCCATTGACAACTTATGCCAATAATAATGGTCATTGATAATGGCAATGGTATTATCCCAACCAAAATGTCCCACCATTCCTTCACTATGCTTCTCCTTAATCAGGTTCTCCCTCATGGAACTCCTCTAAATACTTAATTGGCTTCCCTTAAATAACATACCATCCTTGATTATGAAATCTAGCCATCCTATCCTGTCCACTATAACAAGCTCTTTGCAAACTTTGCAAGCCTCTACAAAATTGGGATCTTCTAGATACAATGTTTTAAGTTCATTGAACCCAACCACTTCAATCTACATCTCTATCATCAATGTCTGCCTCTTACATGAAGCATCTACAACCCTATTCGACCTCCAACTCCTATGCTTTAGAAAAAAGGTATAGCTTTGTAAAAAATTTAACCATTTCATATGCCTTTGATTTAATTTTCTCTAACTATTCAGATACTATAATTCTTGATGATAAGAATACAAAACTAATTCGTTCAACAATAGATATTGCCTCTATTTCTTTAGTGCTTGAACTATTGCATAAAATTACCAATCATATACATAATAATTTCTCTTGGCATCATTTCAATTTTCACTGAAATAGGTAATGGGCTTACATTCTTCGATCAACACTACTCCAATGGAACAACCATTGGCATCACAATCCACCTAAAACACCTTATTGAAATCTAGGAGGGCTAGAACAGGTTGCTTTGTCATCTTCTATTTCAACAGTTGAAAACTTTTCGTTGTTCCAATGATCCACTTGAACTCTTTTGTATCCCCTTTCATTGTCTTAGTTAAGGGTGGACAAATACTTTTTAAGTTTCTAATGAACTTTCTATAAAAATTATCCAAACCATGGAAAGATTCCACCTCAGTGGCAGTTCTTAGGGTAAGCCATTCCAAAATAGCCTTCACCTTCTCTGGATCCATCTTGAAACCTTCTACCAAGAAAACAAACCCCAAGTACACTAGATCCTTCACAAAACTACACTTCCTCATATTAATCAATAATTTCTCCTCTCTTAACTTCTCAAAGGCTCTCTGAATATGCATTAAATGCTCATCCAAAGTCCTACTGAAAATCAAAATATCATCTAAATGCACAATAACAAAACTTCCCCAAAAACTCTTTCAGTACCTTGTTCATGAGCCACATGAATGTGCTTGGTGCATTGGTTAACCCAAAAGGAATGACTAACCACTCGTACAGGCCCTCTTTGGTCTTGAAGGTAGTCTTCCATTCATCTTCCTCTCAAATTTGGATCTGGTGATAACCACTCTTTAGATCCATCATTCTGAGCTCCACTCAAAAAGTCCATTAGGTCATACATCCTTGGAAAGGGAAATTTGTACTTAATTTTTATCTTGTTGATGGCCTGAGAGTCTATACACAACCTCCACTCCCCATCCTTCTTTGGTGCTAGTACTATAGGTATTGAACATGGGCTCAAGCTCTCTCAAATCAAACTATTTCTCAACAACTCTTGAACTTGTCTGTTTAACTCATTTTTTTTCAGAGTCATTCTATGAGCTAACCTATTTAGAAAATTGGTAAACCCTCAGGTATATTATCAGAAACAATATCTTGAAACTTATCCAACAACCTAGAAACTTCTAGTGGCACCTTCTCACTATCCTCCTTACCCATCCTAGGAATCAATGCATAGAACACACAATCATACTTCATACCTTCTAAAAAATTTCTTCCATCAACATAACAGATTCTAGCACTACTGCATACCTTTTCTTCAACCTCCTTTAGGGGTTTCAAATTTTGATGAACCCCATCCTTCATCAAGGAATATGTTTTTTATGGCCATCATGTACAGCTCACCTATTGAGCTTCCATGGCCTCTCCAACAACATGTGACATGCATCCATAGGGATGATATCACAGAGTACCTCATCATGGTAGCTCTCGATCTTGAACTTTACCAGGCACTTCTCATTGAGTAGAACTTTGTGGTGATTCTACAACCAAGCAATCTAATATGGATGTGGACGCCTTTCCCTCTACATCTTAAACTTTGTAACCATCTCCTTTGAAGCCAAATTATCAGTTCTAATCACTAGGTCTTCTCCCATTTCAACATCATTTAAATATTTAGATTGAGCCTCCTCATTTGCATGTGCAACCCTTCCACAACCTTCTAACCTTTTGTTTTCCATTCCTTGATGTTACGAACATTCGTAGGCTTGATTTCCTTCTTCACCACACTGGAAAAATGTTCCTCTAAAACCACCTCTTACAAATCCTTGTCCAGATCTCCCTCATCCTCTACCTCTTTGATCACCACTATTTTGATCACGAGGGTGGTAGAAGTTATCATTCTTCTAGTTTCAACTGGTACCCACATCTTCATTTTTCTTCTCATCATCATTTTGACTTCTAGAAGATCTTCCACTACCCTTTCTACTCTGACATCTTCGTCCTTTTTTCTTGCTATCAAATCTTTTTTTTGGCTTTTCTTCAACTTTTAGAGCAAACTGGTACACATCCTCAATAGTGGTTATTCTGACAAGGCTTACCTCCTCCTGAATGCTCAGTTGTAACCCATTAAGATAACGAGCTACCTTCTCCTTGTTGGCCTTTGTATGACCCGTTCTGATGATCATCTTGTAAAAATATTCAAAGTATTCTTTCTCAGATTTTCCTCCTTGCTTCAACCCCTACAATATCTTCAACAGATCTAGCTCGTAGTCCACTGGTATGAACTACTTTTTCAGTTTCTCCACCATGCAATCCCATCTGGTGACCTTGAATTTTCCTCTTTGGTTTCTCTCCAACTAGACATCTTTCCACCAAATACTAGCATGGAAATTTAGCTTCATTAGTGCAAACTTGACCCAATCTAGGTCCTCTATCTCCTTATACTATAAACATTCTTCCAACTCATTGATCTAGTCGATCAACTCTTCCAGGTTTAGACTTTTGGAATAACTAGGGACTTCTACTTTGGGTATTTTCTCAATCTTTGAAATGACCCTTATTATCCACATTTGGTCTTGATCAATTTATTCTACTTCCTCTTCTACATATAAATCTTTCTTCTCTTCTTCATCCTCACTTTCTTCTCTCCTTCTTGGGTTTAACCCTCTTCTCATCTGCTCCTATAATGCATCAATCTATCTCTAGAGGTCTCTAAAACCCTTGGCCGCTAGTGGATCTCTTCCACCAAAATTTATGCCACCTCGACTACCTCTATCATCACCATGCCTACTAGGAATCACTCTCAGAGGAATATTTCTTGACCTTGACCCACAATCATGGTCCTAGTGAAAATGACCTCACGATTGGTGATCTATCCACATGCTCAAGAAAACCTCACTCTAATACCACCTGACGAGGGTAGAACATAAGACATAGAAAATTAACACACCAAATAGAGAATGCTATTTTATTATTATGGAAATTATCTTCTTACATGTAGAGGATCTAATATCCTCAAATTCTAGAAATATGCAGACTACAGAATTACAGAAAAACCCCTTTTCATAGTATGCAAACTTGTCCCCAAAAAGATACACAAAAATTAGAAGCCTGCCCATAAATAGAGATCCCTTTGTTTTTGGAGCCAAAGAAACATTCAAATTTGAGTATTTGGCATTTTGACACTAAAAATTACAACTTAAAATTCAAATTTCAAAAGTGCATTGAAAAATTAGTATCTTCGAGAAAGTGTCCAAACTTTTGGGAGCCATAACTTTTGATTTGGGACTCTATTTTTTTAACCATTTGAACCATTGGAAAGGTCTAGAAGTCAAGAACATGATGAAAATTTGCAACAAATCTGACTTGGAAGGTTTTCAAGTGCAATTCTAGGAGAATAAAACTATAATATCTTTCAACCCAGGAATAGAAAAGGAGGACTATAAGTTGGTAATTACATTATGATGAAAAGGGTATCCCAAAATGCAAAAGCATCTAAGAAACTGTGGACATGAAATGAAACTCTTTTTTTTGGGTGATGAAGGATTGCCCTTACACCACTGGATGCTCCTACATCATTAGTTAAGTATGTTAGGACTTATTCACCCTATGGAGAATGGGTCCTCACTTAACATAGGATACCCCACCTTGGGATATTTTTTTGGTGGTATTTTAATTATTTCAAATCCTAGATCTGATGTTGGCTTGTGTAAATTAAATTTTAGGAATTAAAAGCAAGATAAGTATAAATAAAAGGATATTTCACTTAGTTTCAACTAGAAATTTTTCGTAACCATCCTAGATATTCATAAGGAATAAAGAGTACTTTCACAATAGCATTCAAGAGAATTGAATAAGGTATTCAAGGGTAGATTACTAAATTTTATTACAGAAATCAAGGATCCATTTCATCATGTCAAAGTCAAGCTTGTTGTTGAGCAAATATGTTGATGTAGCATTAGAGATCCTATTCAAGAATATTCAGCGTGTTATTTCTAATCAAATGTTATGATCAAGATCTACATTCATTGAGGCCACTTCACGCTAAATTTTGGATTTGTAATCCAAGGTCTCAATTGAGGATTAGTGAGCTATGCTATTACATTGTCCATTCATCTTTCCTTTTATGCATTGTTTCGATTAGAGGTTTGATTACCAAAATGAGGTTTCACCAAGGTAAACCCATATTCCCTAAAAAATAAATATTTTCTTCTCCTTTGATGTGTGATTACAGACTTTAGGTTGAAGATCAAGTGGAGAGCAAAATTGGAAAAGAAAGTCGTCAAAGTTGCAAAGTTGTCAAATTTGTCATTGTTCAAGCAAGATCATGGAAAGTCTTCTATAAAATTTATTTTTGATATTTTGGAGCTGAAAACCTAGGATCTAGGAGTGCAAAAATTGAAGAACAAAACCTAGAAATTGATTTTCTCGAACTCTAGCAGGGACCCATTCACAACTAGGCAAATGAGTACTCAGTGAGGCTTGAAAAGCTACTTTTTGCAATAGGTACACATCATTTTACCTTCTTAAAACCTACATTTTTACTATTATATTAGTTAGTTTTTGTTTTTTAATAATTAATTACACATTATAGCCCTCATAATTGAATGAAATATAGGAAAATAAGAGGTTCATCATCTTGTTAATTAATTTTGGTGAACCCTATTTTTTTATGGTTTAGAAAGATATAAACATTGTGTAAAAAGTAATCTATCCAACTTATCCAATGTTTCATAAATGTCAACAATTTTCCTATAGATCTAATGATTTGGAATACTGAAACAGTTTTGGAATGATTTAAAATGGATACACTAAATGGATGATTAGATCTAGATGGATCCATAAAATAGAAATTCCTAAAAAATTTCCATACTAAAACACTGGGTTACTAGTAGATCTAGGAAGTGCATAAAACAACAAGAAAGTTCTTTGAAAAGTTAGTTTCTATAGGCCTTGAAGGACTCATTCACCCATGCACAAATGGATCTATGTTCAAGTTTTTAAAAATAAAAAGATGCAATTTTTAAGTTGTTTTATGTGTTCTTTGTTCCAAGTCTCAGATTGTAACTTTTGTGATAGATTTTTCTAAAATTTGATGTCTAAATGCAAGTGAAATTGATGAAAAATTATGAAAAATATGATACTTTTTTAAAATTAAAATTTGACTTAATTTTATGATTTAAGTTACTGAAAGTATACTATTATATAATTACTATGCAAAATCAATCTAACTTTATGCATGTTTTTTGAATTTTTAGATTTAAAATGAATGCAAAATGAATATTTATACCTAAAATACAATGCAAATTTATGCCAAATTTAGAAACCTTAAATACAATGAATTAACTAAAATCCTAGATCTAGGATTTGAATGTAGTCCAAATAAAAAATTAGAATGTTCAAATATTCACCAAAATTAAACATGGAAAAATAGGTTAGGGTTCAAACACATAAGGTTTTATACTAAATTTGGAATGTTGAAGAAAACTTATTATAATTAGAAAGGAAAAATGGGGTGAATGAACCTACCTATTCTTCTATTTCATTTAGGAAATGAGATCGTACAATATAGAATCAACTTCCATCCCTTAGGTGAGTCAATTCTATGAAGGATCTTGTAATTTCCTTTATGTTTGTGGATGAGGTAAATATTGTTGAACAATAATTTTAGGAGACAAACTAAAAATAGTAAGACAAGAAAAAAAATAAAATCTAAGACTTGGATCTCATAGATTAAGAATTAAACTAAGAGAATCAAAAAATTCCCTTCAGATTTGTGAAATCTAAGTTATTATAAACATGTCATCAAAAGTGTTGTAGGGTGTCTTTCTAATTGAAATTGTGATAAAAATGGTTTAACATAGTTTTGGGAGAAATATTAAAAACACCAAATTCACTCATTCACAAAATGTAAAACTAGATTTGAGTAGATGAAACATAAAGCTAATAGACATAATTTATTTCATGTAGATCAGAAAAAAAGAAAATCTTGTGCGCCTATTACAAAGTGTTGTCTTTGGACTCATTCACCCACTAGGGAATGAGTTCTCTATATAGGAATCAAGAACAATATTTTATGTAGTGATTAAAATTTTAAACTCTTGGAAATGATAATTCCTCACCTAATTTGGGAATAATTAATGAGAAATTGTACTTGATATTGCCTTGATATAGTTTTGTGATGAGTTTCACACATTCACATTGGATTTTAGGCCCTTTTAAAGCTAAATAAATCTTTTCCTTAATTTAGTATTGTAAAGTGTATTTATATACACCTTCACATTAAATTGAGAAGGATTGCAAACTAAATGGACTTAATCTAGTGTTTTAATGTGTTGTAAACATCCACATTAGATTTGTGGCCCTTTTAAGCTAATTAAACCTACTTTTTCCTTAATTTGGTGTTGTAAAGTATAATTATTTATACTTTCACATTGAATTTTGGACCCTCTTACATTTACAACCTTAATATCATCATTAATAGGCCCCTAATACCCTATATTTTTCATCCCAAGGAATATTTCAATCAAAATCCTGACAATATCAATAAATAAATTTAATTTCCTCACACCCTAATACTTTCTCTCTCCAAATAGGCCTTGTGGGACTGATATGCTACCTTGGGCATATGAGTCCCACCCAAGTGTGATGCATATGTCATTGATATCATATGAGTCCCATTTGGCCTATTTTTAGAGTTTTGAGCAAGAAAATTAGGGTTTTAAGTTCAAATTTTATGAATGTCAACCTATGCAATCTAATAAACTAGATATTAGATGGATCGTCTATATAAAAAAGCTCTCAAATAATTATTTCACCTAAGAAAGATAAATTCCTACATGATATCAAGTCAAGCATACAAGAGTTAAGCATTCAAAGACTTTGCAAGATCATCAAGAGAGCATTCAAGATCATTTATAAGGCATTCAAGAGAAGATCTCTTCATTATTTGTTGCAATAATTCAAGATCCATCATCATGTCAAGGATATCAAACATGCTATTGATCTAGTTTTGTGATGTTTCATTCAAGATCCAAGGTCAAGCATTGTTCACTTATCTCAAGATCTAGATCTACATCCTTCATGGCTAGTTCATATTAGATTACTTATTTACAAATAACCATATATAAGGCATAATTTAGGGTATCATTGTTCATGTTTCATGTCTTTGTTTCATTATTTTATCATTTCGTTTAATTACTTAAACAAGGTTTGACTAAATCAAACCCCTATTCACTAACAATCAATAAGTTTCTCTCCTATTTACATGTATTTTTGTAGATCTAGGTGTCTTGGAGCATGAAAGATATTTGAAGATTAGGTTATAAGCTTAAAGGAAGTTCTTGGAGTTGTCCCCTCATTGGGAAAGTTTGTTTCTTCACAAAAGAGCATCTACAAGTTTGAAATCAAGGTTTTAGATCCAAAAACTTATTAGGAAGGACAAATCATACATTGAAGACTGTATTAAGACCTAGAAGTTCTAGAAAACTCTAACTAGGCTCATACACTAATCCTAGTGTATGAGTCCTAGTTTAGGTGATTTTTTATATTTTTGTAGTTTTGAATACCCTTTTTCCAAAAAACATGATCTAGGACTGATACACCCAGACTAGCATATGAGTCCTAGTGTGCCAAAATGTTAGGTTATTTAGCATTTTAGGCCTCCATTCAAGGTCTCTCTAGTTTCCATGTTCTCCCCTATACTTTTCTAGTTTGTTGTTTTGATTTCATTGCATTTATAGTTCATTTAGTGAAGTTTTCTGCATCATTGATTTCAATCATTAGATCTTACATTTTTCCAAGCCTTAGCTTGGTGGTGAACCCCTCACAATCTCTAAGTATACCCTAGGATAATGTATGGTTATATCTCTTTCTCCATTCTTCATTGGAATGAGATCTCTAAGGTGTCCTTTGGTGTATCAAATATGAAATAGGAACCCTACCCTTGTGCCCCAGTTTTCAAAAGTATGGTATCCTTTTTTCATTACCATATTTCGGTGACCTTACATTTAGAACATTTCATTTTTTGATTTGAAGTCCATCATCCTAGATCTAGCTTGCATTAACATTGCATTAGAGTTTGCATTAGTCAATTTTCATTTTAGTGCTTCTAATTTTTTATTAGTAAAAGTACATCTCAAATCATTAAAAAAAAAGTCAATACTACATTTTTACTTAGGTTACATGTCATACAACATAAAAATCATAAAATTCACTTAAAATTTGTATAAAATTGTCAAAAAAACCCTCATAGGGACTCATATGCCCATTTGGGCGATTTAGTCCCAATGAACCCATAAAACTACCTTTTAGCACACTTAAAACCTTGTTTCTACACTTAAATTTGTTGTCATTAGTTATTTTTTCAATTTTCCAAGTTTTTGTTACATTCATTTCATTAATCTAGCTTAATTTGGCTTAGTTCATGAATCACTTAATTTCAAATTTTTATTTTCACATTGTTACATAACATAATCATTAAATTATCATGTTCAAAATGTTCAAAATGCATTATCCTTTTTCATTTTTTATTTATCATTATTGCATTTCAAATTTATAAGACAATGATTACATCATTTTTTCATTGCAAAAATCTATAGTTATCATAATTCATGTTCTATTTTTAGATCTTGTTGCATGTTAGAAAGTTTGGTTAACTGCATATAAATTTGTGGTCCTTTCCCCTCTCTTTTTGTTCATCATTGATCCCTATCCTATTATTCCTTGTATGAGTGAGGTTATTCTAGTGAAAGAATTCTTGGGTAATCATTACAATCACATTTGTTCTTCTCCTAATATCTCTCCTACTTGTGAAGAAGATAATGTAGTGTTCAAACTAATCAATGGGAATTTTGATAAGTTGTGTTGTTTCTCTCCTCCCACCTCTCATATTAGGCAAGACATTACTAAACAATAGGACATAATAATAATTATTCATGATGATAATATAAGACAAAAAGACACCATTGAAACCTACCCACATTCATCTCCTAACAACGTCTCCTCTTGTGATAATAATGAAGATATGTTGGTGTAAGATAAGTAAACCTTTAAGATCTATGTCAAATTTCTTTATGTTTCTTCCCCCACCTATCCTATTTTGGAGCACACTATGCGACAAAGGAGTGAAAATTTTGACAACCTAGAAAATCATATTTGTTCTTCTCCTAGTATCTCTCCTAGTTGTGAAGAAGATAATTTGTTGCTAGAAAACACAACCAATCAAAGTCATGAGAATATTATGTGGGAAAACATTATGGAACAATAAAAAAACATCATTGATAAACAAGAAAATTCAACCATTGATCTTTCCCCTATCTATTATGAAGTAATTTTAGAAGAACTAACCTTTAAATGTCATGAACATCTAGTTTGTAGTTTTCTTAAAAAATCTTTTCCTATGAAAAATATCATGGTGCAAGAAGATGTGAACATTGACACATTCCTTTCAAACACTAGTAATGAGGCTCCCTTAGATGAAGATGATGAAGTATCATTAGACCCCTCTTCACTAAGAGATCATGCAAATAAAGACAATATTGTTAAGGTTATGATGATACAAATTGGATCTCCTTTAAGTATTGAGCTTCCAAATTCACCCCCCATTAGTGAATCACATAAGAAAGTAAGTGATTTATTGAAATCTATTATGAAACTTAACAACAACAATTTTTTGAAGAAACAAAGATATTAAATAGTTGATCAAAATGTAGGAAACCACAAACCCCTCCTACTTCAATACCATTGCATCAACATACTTTTCTTAGTGTTAAAGACCTTAAAAAGATTATCACTAATATATCTATATGGAAACTCATTCAACTATCACCTACATTCAAGTGTATATTTCAAGAATTTTTGGAAATAAAGTAGGAGGAGATCTAATCTTATATGAAATTAAATAATTTAACACCCTCATTTGATCATATGCAAGTTACACAATCATAAATCACATTACCTAAACATGAATTACCCTCACTTGAGATTCAAAACAAAAATGAATCCTTGATGATAAAGGTGATCATTAATGAAACTACAGATAGGTGCACTCTCATAGACAATAGAGTATTTATTAATGTTTCTAGCATTAGCCTCCTAAACAAAATTTGTGTGGACAAGATTCTTATCCAACTTAACAATTTTCATATTTGTGGCTTTGAAAATGTTAATAGGAAGCCACTAGGGATGACCACATTACCTATTGAGGTTAGACTTGAAGTGTTTCCTACCCCTATCCATATCATGCCAAGACCCCTTTCATACAACCTTCTCCTAGGGAGACCATGGATTCATGCTATGAAAGGATCCCCCTCTACTCTCCACCATACAATAAAATTTAAATACAACATAAAGATATACATATTTGAAGTAGATGAATGAAGTTATGAATCATACATTTCCAACTCCTCTAATAATTCCATTCCAAAATAAAAAAATGAACCTATACAAGTTGATTTCAACCCTAAAATATTTAGTGATAACTACGGGTTGTTGTATTTTACACATCATTTCAATAAAGAATTCAAAATATCACCCTTAAAATCCAAAGAGCCATATACCAATGATTCATTTTCAGATAAAAGTTCTAATGACAATAGGGTTTTTACATCTTACTTTATAGGAGAGTGAAAAATGTCACAATCTAAATTAAAACAACCTTGTGTTTCATTTGCTCAACTTGGCTCTAAAATATTACCCTATGGTGGTGATGGGGGCTATATAACTCCATTCCCTCATGAAGAAGCCATATAACTTTAAAAAGTATTTTTGTGCCCATGAAGAAGCCACTCCTTCTCAGAAGTATAAACCTCCATCGAAATTGAAAGATTGTTATGGTATTGGATACAATCTCTTTACACATAGATATAATGAATACATAAAACAAACTTACATACCATATTGTATTATAGGGGGATTTTCTACTCATGAGTTCTCTTCACTCAGAGAGCCTCATAGGGTGAACTGCCCTATATTACCTCAATAGAATAGTGGGTGAGAGTTTTAGAATCTGAAGGAGTAGGTGAAAAATATTTTCTAGATAGACTATTAAGCTCTCAGCCAAAGGACAACAATGTAGAATACAAATGAAAACATGAAACATTGGCATCTTGTAGGGACCAGAAAGCAAGAATGTCTCACAAAATTCCTAAGCAACAACTAGCAATCCGATTACTGAGAACTGAAAAAATGTAGGAAAATGATAGAATGCAATAAAGTAGTAGAACTGAAGTTAAGTAAAGAATAAATGATGAGGATAAGGAGAAGAAAGGAAGGGAATTTTTATAATCATGTGAGTGATGAAGGTTCCATCTCATGAGTATCTTTGATACCTACACACAAGAGGGAGATAAAAATTGTTGGGTTGTTGTATGGGGGCCTACCTTAGTTAGACCCCATTTTGGTGTTCCCACCTCCACAAATAGCCTGATAGATAGAGAAAAGTAGAAATGAAATAAAGAGAACTTAATGCATTACAAAACAATGTTATGCTACTCAACCAAGTAATAGAGAAGAGGATTGAAAACTTACCACCTCCACCAAGAGAGCTCAAGGCTAATGGGGGAGAAATTGAGAGGAACTCAAGCCTCTACTGCAATGGTGTTTTGTTCCACCCTTGCTCTACTAAAGTGGTGGAGTTTCGATGTTGTTGTTGTGAATTGTAAAGTGTTTGGAGATTGAAGAGATTGTGAAGAAGCTTCTTATATCTTTTGGAGAGATTGTGAAGCTTGTGGATGAAGTCTTGAAGTGGTTAAGAGACCTTTCCCCCTTTCAAAATGCAAGTTCAAGGATTGAATATGAAGAATGAGGAAGAAAATGACCATTTTTGGGTCAGTTAGCCAAGCAGGGTGTTACAAATAGACCCCTAAAGGGAAGTGTAACACCTCTGCAAGCTCCAAACACAGGAATCTGTAAGGGATGTGAGCACATCATACAAATTTTTGTTGTTGTGTGGGTGTCTCTAGCAAAAAATGACTCGACTAACACTAAAACAAGCACCAAGTGCGATGCAAGAAATGGGATTAGGTGGAATTAAGCATGCGAACTTGGTTTTTTTAAAGTGGATAAGGAAAAAAGGGGATTTGCACATGGGGTGAAAATTTTCTCTTATACATTTTGGCCCAACTTTATCTAGCATTAACACTAATGAGTGGTTAGTAAAGTAGATCAAGAAAGATTAAGGTTAGAAATGTATACCTGAACTGTTGATGAAGTGGATAATAGATTAGATGATAAGAACCTCCAATAGATAGTAGTGTTAGAGCATAAAAAGCTAAAGGATTTGAGTCAGCAAAGTAAAAAGACCTTGATGTAGAAGGTTGTCTCAATACTATGCATCATCCCAAAATAATAGCACATAGAATAATTTTAAGATGAAGAGAGAAGGAGAATATACTCAAGATGAAGAAGGTGCATATCATTGATCTAGTATATACAAGAGAGAGGAGAGGGATGGAAAAAGGATGTGGTCAAAGTAAAAATTGCTTCGGAGTAGAACCCTCGCTAGAAAAGAGGTGATAACAGCAAACCGCACTCAAGGAGGAAACTTGTATCACTAAAAAGTGCATGGTGAAAGAAAAACTCACTTTAGAGTAGAACCTATACCACAAAAGAGGTGATAAAAGAAAACCTCACTCAAGGAGGAAACCCATATCACTGAAAATTGTGTGGTGAAAGTAAAACCTACTTAGGAGTAGAACCCACACCACAAAAGAGGTGATAAAAGCAAACCCCACTTGAGGAGGAGAACCCATATCACCGAATCAGTATGAAAGTGCCTTAAAAGCTTGTAGACCTACAAGGAAGATATCCTTCAAGAACTTTTCACATGAAGGAAACCCCAAGGAAGTGAACTCTATAGAGCCAGGAAGTGGCAACATGTCTACCTATAGATAGAACATGTCAAAAGTGGAAACACATCTACCTGTAGATAGATTGTGTCTAAAGTGGTGACACATCTACTTGCATATAGAGCATGTCTAAAGTGGCCAGTCATGTAGATCATAAAACTTTCAAAGGGGTCCCTTAGGAACCCAACATGAAAAAAGAGAGGGTTCCACTCAAGGGATGTGCTATTTTGAAAGGTGAGGTCTAGTTAGGTTGCCCCCAAGCTAGATGCAAAGATATGAAAGATGTCTAGTCGGGCTTCCCCCAAGACACCAATGAATTTGTTTGAAATAAAAGATTTCAAAGACATTCCTCAAGAACCCTTCAAAATAGAAAAGGGGTCCACCCAACATTATCCCCAAAGTGAGCTAATCTCCAAAGATATATATATAGAGATAATCTCCAAAGTGAGCTATCATTGTCCCCAACATGTAGGGGAGGAGAACCATGCAAGACTTTTTGGATAGGATAGAGGTAAACCTCAATATCACTTGTTATGCAAAGAAAAGGATGGTGTATCAACCAAATGGGAGTTTGATGGCACCTGAATCACCAAAACATTGTACTTTATCTTTTAAGGCTTTACATTTGTTAGTGGAATGGCCAAGAACTTGATGGTATGGACAAAAAGAATATTTATCATGTTCATGAGATTTCTTGCGTGTAGAAGAAGGAAGAGTGATTAAGTGAGATTTTAGAAGGTGCATAAAAAAATGCTCTTTCTTAGATAAGGGATGAGGAGTAGGAAGCAACCATTTCTCTTGTGGAGAAGAATTTGACTTCTCACAAGAAGAAGGAAGGTAGAAGACAAGGGAGGATAAATAAATCAATGAGAACAAGGTTGAGTGGAATTCATCACAATTCAACTATGGTTCCCTTTTAGATTGTTCATTTGAGCAACCAAGCCCTAGATTATGCTTACAAGGCAAAAATTCTAGAGGGACTTGAATTCCTTGCTTGTTGCACCCACAACCTTTATGCTTGTAGCTACATTTAGAGACTAGTTTAAAGCCAAGGCCATAATGTGTTTACAAATCTTGAAATGGAGGATCTTGATAAAGAGCATTGTCCCAACAATGGGGATCACACTCCTTTATGAGACCACCATAATCCTCATTAACAAGACTACCGACACTATCCTCTTTAGCAGAAAGTAAATCTTCTTCCATAGAAGGAGGATCAACACTAAGGATGTTACAATTATTTCCCACACTACCCCGCAATACAAGAGAATAACAATCATTGACAACAAGTTTGGATGATGTTGTTCGAAGGTCTAAGTGGATCAGGTAAACTTTATATTCTCCAACAAAAGATTCTGTAAAGTCTAAAGGACCTCAATCACCACCAAGACATGCATTCCTTTGAGAAGAGGTAGAAGGAGCACACTTAGGAATCCTTGCTTCAAAAGGATCTTCTTTATGGATGTTTACTTTATGAGTATCCTTTGTAGTAGGCACTGCTAGAGTAAACATTGAGACATTAGAAGATATTGAAGGAGTAAGAGTAGGTGCAAATGAAGCTTGACCAACAAATTCCATCTTACATAGGTTCATAGCCTTAGGTCAGCCTTGATTGTGACTACTTTATTGTTATCAATGAACTTAATACATTTATGCAAGGTAGATGGAACTACACCCATAGAATGAATCCATGGTCTACCAAGAAGACAGTTACATAGTAAATTTTTTGTGACAACATATATAAGGGTAGGTATAGTAACAAGTCCCAACCTCAAAGGAAAGACTATTGTGTCTAGGGATTGTCGACTGACATTATCAAAACCATGAAGGACAACATAAGAAGTATTAAAAGAAGATGGTTCAATATTAATCTTGCATAATAGATTAATACTACATACATTGATCATTGTGCCAGTGTCAAAAAGAGTACATATAATTCCAATCTTATTAATATTAACTATAATCAATAGAGATCCACTTTCTTTTGTACTTCCAGAGGTGGGAGCTCCTGAGGATAAAATGTAATGTTTGAGGAATCCGCATGAATATATGCCATCAATGCATTAGCTTCCATCAACCTAGTGGAAGAAGGAAAGAGGATCTTTTGTAAGGCTTACTAAAGCATACCTTGATAAATTGGAGTAGATTGAAGCAATTCGTACAATAAGATCTTCTCTAGAGTAACGTGAGGTTGCTCAACAAGACTGTTATCACTAGGTGCTTTAGTTGTAGGTTTAGGTTCTTGAAGAATCCTTGGTTTTTTATTTTTTCTATTATGATAAGTATGGGCTACCTATCTATAAGAGGGAGCCTTAGAAATACTACGATAACCACCATTAAATGGAGCATCATCAACAAAACAAACCCTTTTAGGAGAAGTACTAGCTGGAGTCTCACAAATTACCAATCTCTTAGGCCTTTGAGGGGAAGCATAGACTTCATTTATAGAATCATCATAGCTAGTAGAAAAACTAATTGAATTCATATTCTCAACATCAATCCAAATAGGATCAAATATAGAATAGTTATTTGACGGAACAATCTCAACATAGATCCAAGGAGAATTGGATGTGGAAGGAGGTTCATCATTCACTAATGCATCATCTCTAGGGGAAGGCTCATTCAAATGACTAGAAGGTTTATAAATTCACAAATGTGTCATCTCTAGAAGAGATGGAATTGGAAGGAGAAGGAGCTTCATCTTCCC
The DNA here is from genome assembly GCA_007258455.2 of Sequoia sempervirens. Lineage (NCBI taxonomy): Eukaryota > Viridiplantae > Streptophyta > Pinopsida > Cupressales > Cupressaceae > Sequoia > Sequoia sempervirens. Next base: position 274,424,891 of record VDFB02271358.1, read on the forward strand.
AAATGCATCATCTCTAGAAGACGGTCATTGGAATGGAGAGTGGGTAGAGTAATATTAAGAAAGGTGTCAATGATTTCATCTTCTTGCAATAGAATATCCTTTGAAGAAGGAGGAACTTTGTGAGAAGAATCAAACATACCAAGTGTAAAGTTTTTGGAGATTGAAGAGGTTGTGAAGAAGCTTCTTAGAGCTTATGGAGAGATTGTGAAGCTTGTGGATGAAGTCTAGAAGTGGTTAAGAGACCTTTCCCCCTTTCAAAATGCAAGTTCAAGGAATGAATATGAAGGAATGAGAAAGAAAACAACAATATTCGGGTCAGTCAGTCAAGGAGGGAATTACAAATCAACCTCCAATGGGAAGTGTAATTCCTTTTTAAGGTCTAGACATAGGAATGTATTAGGGATGTAAACACACCACAAGGACATTAGTGTGTCACACAGGTGTCTATGATAGAAAATGCCATTACTAACACTCAAAACAAGTGCCAAGTGTGCTGCAAACAGTGGGCTTAGGTGGAATTAAGCCTCCAAACTTATTTTTCTAAAGTGGAAAAGGAAAAACATGGATTTAGACATGGGGTGCAAATTCGCTCTTATGCACATACTATTTCAAGAAAGATCTAGGTTTTCCACCCTTATCTCCATTTTTATCTAAAACATTATCATTTAGTGTGTGTATGACATCTTGTGCAATTAAAGGAACATATTCTACCATTGATCAAGAGAGTATCTTTTCAAGACTCCTCAAAGATTGTTTGATATACCTCCCTCCATGAATATGAAAGAAAATTGACTACAAGAATTTATTTTGTGCATATCATAGAGTTGATGGTCATTCTTCTAATCAATGTAGGGCTTTGAATAAAAAATTCAATATCTTAAGGGTTGTGGTGCTCTTCCTTGGGTTGAAGCACCTAGTTCCTCTTTTCATTTTGGCTCATCCTTGTCCTACACTAAGTGGGGGAAATGGGTTAGATATCCTTGTCCTCGTACATCACTTTTCATTGTTTCTTTTGGATAGATGATCACATGTACATATAAGATCAAGCTTGGGATGTTGACAACATTCCTTAAGTTGGATTGTATGTGACATACTTATCCATGACTTAATTTCATTCAAGAACATATGACTTGGCATAGGGTTTTATAAATAGCCTCTCATGTATTCTTCTACTTTAAATAAATTTCTCACAACAATGGTATTAGCAACCACTTTAAAGTGGGGAAATACATTGAAACACATGTTTCACTATGTGGTTTTCTTTATTCTTGTGATGGATCCTTTTCTTGGTGTTGTCACTGGGTTTGATTTCCCCTAAGAGAGTGATATTTCTTTGACTTTTCCTCTCTTGGATACATTAGGCATGATGTTCCCTAAGAAGATACATTACATAAATTAAGAAAAATATCTTTGAATGTACCTTACACTATTTTGAATTTACAACATTGGTTATATGGCCATCTTGCATAACACACTTTTCTTTCCTATGGAGCCATCTTGTTTGTTCATGAGTTCCAAACATATGAGGTTTTTCTTACCTCATGATGCTTGAATTTCATTATTTTCTCATGAAATCCAAGTATAAAATTTTTTTCTTGTCTCGTGAAGCTTGAAGATCATTATTATGCATTTCCTTATCAAATTTATCTAGAGGTATAGCTTTGGTCTAGTTGTATGAGACCCAAAAGGAGGAATGACTTCCCTTAGCTACTTGCATATGTGGGCACATACTGATCACGCATCTCACCCTTTTGGTTACTCACCCTATGGATGACCCAAAGATACATGGCTCTAGAGTGAGTGTATTGTGGATACTCACCCCGTAGATGACCTGAAGTTTTGTGGCCCTAGAGTGAGCACATTTTTGTCAAAGTTGGATCCACCCATCTTATTCTTTTCTTTCTTCTTTATTTATTTTTAATTGTATGTTTGTGCATCTTGTTATGTTGCAAATAATACACCTTGTATGTTTCCTTTTGTTCTCATGTTGGTTTCATGAAGAATCTAAGATTCGGGTAGCTTGGCCACCTCCTTTGATCTTTATCATCCTTCATTATCTGCATTGGTACACTTGGAGTTGTCTTGAATGCCCACTTTTGTGTTATTTTGAAGCAAGTTCATCCTCTCACTAAAGTGGGGGCTAAATGTAGTGACAAAAATTGTATGCTCTTAGAAATGAAAAAATTCTTTACCTAATTTTGGAATAATTAATGATAAATTGGACTTGATATCGCCTTGATCTAGTGGTGTGATGTGTTTCACACATCCAAATTAGGTTCTTGGACCTTTTAAAGCTAAATAAACCTAACTTTTCATTAATTTAGTGTTGTAAAGTGTATTTATTTACACCTTCACATTAAATTTAGGAGACTTGTAAACTAGGTGGACCTTATCTAGTGTTGTAATGTGTTGTACAAATCTACAATGGAATTAGGGACCTTTTAAGCTAAATAGACCTATTTTTTCCTTAATTTGATGTTGTAAAGTATATTTATTTACATTTTCACATTGAGCTTTGGTCCCTCTTACATTGATTACTTTAATATCATTATTATTAGGCCCCTACTTGACCATATATTATTCATCCCAACACATATTTCAATCAAAATCCTAATAATATCAATAAATAAATTTTATTTCATCACACCCCGATACTTTCTCTCCACAAGTAGGCCCTATGGGATTTAGACTCCACCTTAGGAATATGAGTCCCACCCAGGTGGTACCCATACACTATAGATGGTGTATGAATCCAATTTGGCCTATTTTTAGTGTTTTGAGTGGGAAATCAATATTTTAAGTTCATATTTCATGAATGTAGGCCTATGGTATCTAATAAATGGGATATTAGATGGATGTCCTATATAAAAGAGGTCTCAATTCATTATTTCACCTAAGAAAGATGAAGGACTACATGATATCAAGTCAAGCATTCAAGAGTTAAGCATTCCAAGACTTTACAAGATCATCAAGCGAGCATTCAAGATCATTTCTAAGGAATTCAAGAGCATATTTCCTCATCATTTGTTGCAGAAGTTCAAGATCCATCATCATACATCAAGGATATCAACTATCAAGAATGTTATTTAGCTAGTGTTGTGATGTTGCATTCAAGATTCAAGGTCAAGCATTGTCCTACACTTACCTCAAGATCAAGATCTATATCATTCATGCTCATTTAATGTTAGATCATATATTTACATAGTATCATCTACAAGATATCATTTAAGGTATAACTACTCACGTTTCATGGTTCATGTCCTTGTTTCATTGTTTCATCATTTGGTGTAAATACCCGAACATGGTTTGACCAAGGAAAACCCCTATTCACTAACAATCAACATTTTTTTCTCCTTTTTACATACATGTTTACAAATCTAGGTGTCTTGGAGCATGAAGGATATTTTAAGATTAGGTTAAAAGCTTGAAGGAATTTTTTGGAGTTTTCACCTCATTGGCAAAGATGTTATCTTCACAAAAAGGTCATCTACAGGTCTGAAACTAGTGTTTTAGATTCAAAAACCAATTGGGAAGGACAAAGTAGACATTGAACACTAGATTTAGACCTTGAAGTTTCAAAAAAGCCTATCTAGACTCATATGCTAGTCTTGGCACATGATTCATAGTTTAGTAAATTTTTTAGATTTTTGCAATTTTGAATACCCTTTTTCTAGACATGTGTTTTAGACCAGAAACTGTGACCTAGGACTAAAATTCCTAGACTGGTGTATGAGGCCCAATGTGCCAAAATTTTAGGTTATTTAGCATTTCAATCCTCCATTCAAGCTCTCTTAGGTTTCTAGGTGCTCCTCTATACTTTTCTAGTTTTTTGTTTTAATTTATTTGCATTTATAGTTATTTTAGTGAAGTTTTATGCATCATTGATTTCAATCATTATATCTTACATTTCATACATTTTTCCAAGTCCTAGCTTGGTGGTGAACCTCTCATTAATCTCTAATGATACCCCAAGATACCTTATTGTCATATTTGTTCCTCCATTATTCATTTGATTGAAATCTCTAAAGTGTCCTTGAGTGCAACAAGTGTGAAATAGGAACCCTAACCTTGTGCTCCATTCCTAAAAAGTAGGGTATCCTTTTTCTATTTCCACACATGATTCTCGATCCTAGAATTTACACTTATGATTCCTCCAAGTCTCATTGTCAAAAAGTTGAAAATGAATTTATGATCTGAGTTACCATGAGATAACAAAAAATGCAAGAATAAGAAAAATAATCCTTTCTCAAAATTTGAATCTAAAAAATCATCCTAGGATGAAGTAGAAGCACTCTTTGTAACCTTGGCAACCCATTCATTGAAAGATGTGAGGTTGTAAGATTTAGTTGCATCCTTTCACATGACCCATCATAGAGGTTGGTTTTCGAAGTTCATGAAGAGTACAATGGTAGGAAGGTGTACTTGGGTGATGAACATCACCTAAAAATAGTTGGCTGTGGAAGAGTCAAAATAAAATTTACTGGCAGAATAGTGAAGGGGATTGATGGTTTCATTCATATACTAAGTTTGACACAAAACCTTCTTTATGTGAGTAAACTAAATTATTCAAGAGTGTAATTTGTTTTCTCAGGTGGAGGATGTAAGATGAAAAGAGAAGCTATGGTGTTGGATAAGGGTGTTAGAGTTGGAATTTTGTACAAAATAGATGCATGCATATTATAGTGTAATATTTCTTCTAATGTACTAAAGAAGAGACCTTTGTATTCTTCTTCCTCACCATTAGATCATGTAGTGAAGAAGTCTATTGCAACTTCATCCAATGGTCATGCATTTTGGGTATCTAAGGGTGGTCATTCTAGTGGAGGATACAAGATGAGAAGAGGAGCTATGGTGTTGGATTAGGGTATTTAAGTTGGCACTTTGTACAAGCTAGATGCATGCATATTATAGTGCAATATTTATTTTGATGAGAAAAAGAAGACACATTTGTATTCTTCTTCCTCATCATCAGTTCATGTAGTGAAGAAGTCTTTTGTAGCTACATCCAATGGCCATGCATTTTTGGTACCTAAGGGTGCTCATTCCATTGAAATGAAGCTTCCTACAAAGAATACAATGTTATGACACCAACAACTTGGTGATATTGGTGAAAATGGTCTTTGAACCTTCAAAACTAAGAGCCCTTTTTAAGGACTTGATGATTGTAATGTTGAGTTCAACTTTTGTGAACATTGTGTTTTATTTTTACTCTAGTTGTCACAAGTCTTTTGATGTTTCGGACTCTGTTCACTCAGATACTTTTGGTCCTGTGAATGTTCCTTCATTTTCAGACATATATGTCTTGTTTCTTTCATATATTATTATAGTAGGACATTCATTTATTTTCTGAAAATTAAATTTGAAGTCATTAGTCAGTTTAAGGAGTTTAAGGCCTTGGTAGAAAATAATACTAGAAGAAATATTAAGTATTTGAGAATTGATAATGGTGGTGAGTTTTTCTTTGTAGAGTTTGAAAAGTTCTTTAGAGATCAGAAGATGGAGAAACATAATAAAAATCTATACACTTCACAAAAATTTGGAGCTACAAAGAGGATGAATAGAATGTTGATGGAGAGCTAGGTGTATGTTGAGTGGTACTAGCATTGAGCATAAGTTCAGAGCTTAAGTGGTAGCCACTATTTGTTAGCTAATCAAAAAATCTCCCACATCTATGCTTATTGGAAATACAACCATGGAGGCCTGGTCTAGTAAAAATTATTTGATGAGACATCTTAGAATACTTAGTTGTGAATCTTATGCTCATGTTCCTATTAAGAATATGTCAAAGTTTTAGAACAAAGAAGTTAAGTGTGTCTTTATTAGTTAAGGTATTGGCATGAAGGGGTGAAATCTTTGGGATCTACAGGATTAGAATGTTCTTTATGGAATAAGTGTAATATTTAGAGAGATGAATCCTCCCATTATTGTGTTCCGTCTAGAGAAAGAGGAGAAACAAAAGAAGTAGGTGGTTAATATTCCACCTACTCAAATGAAATATGAATTTCACATTCCTATTGGACCTGATGATGAGGAGAGCTCAAGTAGCTCTAAAATTTCTAAAGAAGAAGAAGAACCTCAACCTCATCCTTTGAGGCTCTCTACATGAGTTATGTGGTAACAAAAAAGGTTTAGTTATTCATTATTGGATTTTAGTTTCATTTTTTCTTTGATTTCTAACTTTGATGAGCCTAGGACTGTTAGAGAGGCTATAGCTATGAGTGATGAGCCTAGGATTGTTAAAGAGGATATGGCTATGGCTATGAGGAGATGACTTCATTAAAGAAAAATAAGACTTGGGATCTCCAGTACCTTTTCCTATTGGATGAAAACATCTTTGTTATAAATGGGTGTTCAAGAAAAAGTATGGTCCTAATGGAAGTGTTTAAAAGTATAAGGCATGGTTTTTTGCTAAGGGGTTTTCATTGGTGGAGATAATTGATTATGGTGATATATTCTCTCTTGTTATGAAGTTGGAATCTATTCAATTCCTATTATTAGTTTTAGTAGATTATCTTTTATAATTTGAATAATTGGAGTGAAGAAATAATTACTTCATGGTGACTTGGAGGAAGATATTGACATGTCACAACTAGAGTATTTTGTTAAAAAAGGTAAAGAAAATTTGGTTTGAAAACTAAAGAATTATCTTTATGCTTTGAAAAATTCTCCTAGAATCTGGTACCAAAAGTTTGATACCTATGTGTTGTCTTTGGGATTTCAAATATCTAAATTTGACCATTTTTTTGAGAAAAAGGTAGGATATGCCATATATATATATATATATATATATAATTGGAGATTTACAAAGTGTCTTTTACAAAACCATATAAATTAGCAAACGAATTGACTCTTTAATTAACAAGCTTGCATGATAGCTACAAACCCATAACAAAGCCCATGCTAGAGAACATCCCTTACAAAATTCATGCTTACATCCCCCTATAACTATGCTTGGTAATTTTCTATCTAAATTTGACCATTGTGTGTATTATAAATTCGATAATAGTCACATTCTCATTATTGTTTTATATGTAGATGATATGCGGTTTGTTGGGAATGGTAAAAGTATGAATTTTATATTTGAAATTTCAATTGTCAACATTTTTTTAGATGAAATACCTAGGTGTGGCTAGGTACATTCTAGGAATGGAGGTAATGAGAGACAAAACTAACATAAAGCTTTGGTTATGTTAGAGAAATTATTTGAACTCGGTATTGGAGAGATTCAACATGAAAAATTGAAAATAATTAGTTGTTCCTATGATTCAAGAGATGAAGCTTTTTGTGAATGACTATCCAAAATATCCTATTAATATGGAGGGCATGACTAGAGTACCATATGCAAGTGTTGTTTGTAGTTTTGTGTATGCTATGGTGTGTGTGTGTGACAAGAAATTGCACATGCAATGGGAGTCTTTAGTCATTTTATGGCTAATACTAGATAGATATATTTGGATGCAATTGAGAGAGTGTTGATATATTTATGGGGTACTTTCAAGTATTTCTTGTGTTTTCATGGCCATCCAATTAGACCTCAACATTCTATGAGTATTAATGGACATGTCGATTCATATTGGGTAGGTGGAATTAAAAGCAGAAGATCCACTACTGGTTACGTGTTTATGATGTTTAGCGGTGCTATCAATTTGATGAGTAAGTGGTAGGCTATAGTTATTTTGTGCATGACATAAGAAGAGTACATGGAATCCACTTATTCTTGTAAAGAATCCATTTGTCTTAAGATATTGTGTTTTGAAATTTTTTTATATGTAGGACATATTACTATTTGTTGTGATAGTCAGAGTGTCATTTTATTAGCAAATAATCCTACCTTCCATACAAAAATAAAGCACTTTTATGTCCATTATTTTTTTTTCATGATATGGTAGAATATGGAAAGGTGAACTTGGAAAAGGTTGAAAATTTGGTGAATGTTGTAGATACACTGACAAAACCAATGATAACAAATAAGTTCAAATGGTGTTATGGTTTTGTGGGCCTTGGGGCCCTAAGAAGGTGGTTTTGTATCACTCTTGGAAATTCTTCGACAAGTGGGAGAATGTTGTGTTTAAGGTGTCTCAACCTTAGAGTCCTAATATTTTTAACTTAATGTATCATTTTATTTATTTGTATTATTTAATTGCTTATATTTTCATGTCATATATTGTGACCCACCAACTAGGTTGTATCCCCATTAGAGGTGGTTGGATGGCACATCATCATCACAAGAGCACGTAGGCATCCCATTGTGGAATCTTTCACTTATGAAAAATTATAGATGCTTCATAAGGAATCTTTGTGCATGGATAAAGTTGGTGCCCAAGTTGGGTTATGATAGGCTATAAGAGAATTAAATATTTTGTTCAGTTATAATGGATTATATGATGGATCTTATGGTAGATTTTATTGCACATTTGTGATGAATTTTATGAAAATTGTAAGGCATTTTTCATATGACATTATTAACATATTTTGGGTGCCTAGGATTGAGGAGAGAATATTACATGTTATGATGGTTGTAAGACATTTAAGGGTGTGTCCTAGAAAAATGGACCCCTATCATTTTCAGGGCTTTTTAGTTTCATGGTGTTGGAACTACGTGGCTTTGAGTTGATGAGGTAAGATGGCTTGGACATGCTTATTTAGGTACTAAAACTCAAAGAACGACATCTTGTGAAGGTGTTGTGAAGTTTTGTAAGACATTTATACATTCTTCTAGACTCTATTAATTATAATTCACTTAAAAATCACCATTTTATTCATCGACAAGCCCTATTTTGAAGTGTTGTAAAGTCTTGTAACAAGCTTTCACACTTTTCTAGGGACATCTTCACTATTTATCCCTTTTTCATGCTTTATTAACCCCTTTATGCTCTAATATGTTTAATTAAGTGTATTTTTGAGTATTATCTTTACAAAAAAAATTAAATACAACATATTTCCTGACACTTGTATTTAGGTCCTAAGTGGGAACCATTTTCCATGGGTGGCGAATGAGTTCTTCTCAGCTTTCCACCAATATAAATTATTCTTTACTTTGAATTTAATAAGTAATTATTATTCATTTTCTATTCAAATTATGACTAAAGTCCTGATTGATATACTAATTGAAAAACATCTATAGCTTTTAAACGGTATCACATTTTTTGAATCCAAAACATGCATCACATTCTATGCTTCACATACTTTAGGATTAAAAAAATAAAAAATGAATTTCATGAATTTTTGACCAAGTTAAGGTGGTCAGACATACAAGTTTTTTTATATTTTTTAAAAGTTGTGATAAAAAAATCATAATTAATTATTTACTTGGAAAAAAATTACAAAAAAATACGCATAACATTGGGACATGAGTCCTCTACTTATATCTAAACTCTTATAAAAAAATATTATCATTTTATTGTGGTTAGCATGGTTAGATAGACACCTACTTCTTATTTTTTCCTTGAAATTTAAGTACTACTACATTGAAATTTCAAATTTTCACCAAATAGATTTCCTCTTTTTTAAACAAACCTAGTAGTTTAGAAACTACATTCAATTTTCTATAGATTCTATTCTTACATATTTTGGAAATAATATAGATAACTTATTCAAAATTTTATGTCAAGTTGCCTAACTCTGATTTTTTTTTTATTTTTTTACCACTTAATGTCCTATTTTTTCCATGATGATCCTGCACATTCCCTCTTGTTCCATAGTATTTGATATATTTTTCTTTGATTTTATGTTGCAACATGGCTTGAACATGCATATCTAGGTACTAAAATTGAAAGAATGATGTCTTGTGAAAGTGTCATTAAGTGTTGTAAGACATTTCTACATTCTTCTAGGCTCTATTCATTACAATTCACCTAAAAAAAACCTTTTTAAACATCATCAAGTCCAATTTTGAAGTTTTGTAAAGTCTTATAACAATATTTCATGCTTTCCTAAGCACAACTTCACTATTTAAATCTTCTTATGACTTAATTGACCACTTTATGCCCTCATATGCCTTAATTAAGTGTATTTTTGGATATTATCTTGACACACAACATTAAATGATACTTTATTCCCAAAACTTATTTTTATGTCCTAGGTGGGACCCATTTGACATGGGTGGCAAATGAGTCCCCCTTGTCCCCAAATTCAAAATTTTTTAAATTTCTTTTCAGGATTTTATTAAAAATCACTTGATGTCGGCATGTGATGAGGTATAAATAGGAAAATATGACACAAGATTGTATAAATAGGAATTTTTCACCTCATTTTACATCTCCTACAATCTCATTCATTCAAGAAATCTCATACAAGCATTCAAGAATATTACAACATCTTTTCAAGCAACTATTCAAGCACTTTGAAGCATCCATTGACATTACTTCAAACTTGCATTATCAAAGGATTGGTGAGTTAATAACATCTGCATTTTTTTGGTTTATCTTTCCTTTACATTTCATTATTATATTAAGAGTTTGATTACTAAAATTAGGTTTGACCAAAGAAAACCCCTATTCTCTATCATTAAACTATTTTTCCCTCTTGCATGTGTGTTTGCAGACTTAGATATGTAGATTTATCAAGCATTTATGTGTTAAAAAGTGGAAAGCAAGGTCAACAAGGTGTTTCAAGTCAACTTAAGTATATTTCAAGCTTGAAGAAAGCTTTCTATGTGTTTCTTGCATATTTGAGTTCGACAACCTGACAAGCCGACATTTCCAAATCTGGTGTTGTAGAATTGTCTTCTGATTTTCTAGAATTTTGGCAGAGGATTGATTTACCATTAGTGATGAATGAGTCCCACCTTAGGACTAAAAATATGAGTTTTGTCAGATTTTGGATCTCGACTATCAAAAACCAGTTCTTGACACTATTTTTACTAGGACTAATTCGCCATCTTGGGCGAATGACTCTCACTCTGAAAAATTAGTAATTTTCATCAGCATCCAGAACACTCCAAAATCATCACAATTCATTCATGTGTACTCAGATTCATCCCTGTACCTTTTTTTTTGCATTATTTCTTCATTTAGTTCACATTTTCATTACATAATGTGTTTTCAAACATTGCTTAAATTGCACTTTTGCATTCATCTTAGCTCATCTTAATAAGTTAATTGCATTTATTTTACTTCATTTAGGCATAAAATCATCACACATAACATTAATTGATGAACCCCATGTATTTTTGGGTCCTATCTCTCTCCTTTTAGGTGAAAAACCCTACAAGAGCTAGAGTTGTCCATAGTGATCCAAAAATCTATAGTTTAAATGTGTTACGAATGTCCTCCAGTACGTGCTATGCATTTCTCCTATGTTGCTCCTATGCTTGTGTAGATATGAATATTTTATAATGGTGATCTCGTGGTGATATATCCTAATTTTTAGCTTTTGGGGTGATGGTATGTGAAAGTTATGTTCATTGGTATGTAACTGTTCTACCAGATTTGGTCTTCTGTGGACTGGGAGAAATAGTTTTCCTCTGTAGTCCTCTATTGTTTCATTTCAAATCTTTTAGATTCGGGATATGTCTTGTGAAGGCCTTTTCTATGCTCTAGCAAAGAGGTTTGAAGTTTGGTGATCTGGAAGTCAAGTTTCAGTGTGAGTTTGTATAATCTAGTTGGACTACTAAAAGAAATTTAGTGTTTGAAGTCTATTGCATTTGTTGTTGATGTATCTAGAGAATTTTGAGATGTGTTCTTTTTATTAAGGAAGTTTTTTTTTGAGTCTCTGTGTCATCTTCTTGTTGGGAAGCATGTACATCAATTTTTATTTGTGTTTTCATTAGGTTGGCTGACCTGGTGATTACACTTCATTTGAAGAATTAAATTAAGGAAGCATGTGGTTGATTTGAGACATTATTATTGGTCTTGTTTAAATGTTTTAATTTGGTCCACTCTTATTCCTTTCCACTGTGGTAGTTTTGAGTTGCTGACCTAATTTGAATTGATGAAATGAGGTATTTGTGGACAACCTTAGAGAAAGTTTCTAAAGTTGAGGATGGTATAAAAGCAAGTCAAATTTTGAAGAATTGTACGATAGTGTGATGTGAAGTGATGAAAGTAAGACAAAAAGAATAAGAGAAAAAGTGTGTGTGTGAGTAAGTTGAGACATCAGTACTTCATTGTGTTGGATTCCTAAAGGCAGTGAGCTAAAGGTTTCTACAATCCTTATTCAAGCTGCAAATGTGTTAATTGTTGTGGTGTATCTTTTTTTTCTCTTTTGTATATATAGGCAGTGAGCCCCCCTATTCGATAGTGAGTCATTTCTATGGATAGTGATTCCTTTCTATAGGTAGTGAACCTTTGTACTTGGATAGTGATTCCCCTTATGGGTAGTGAGCCCTTGGTAGTGAGCCTCTGTTTTATAATCTTTGTGAGTTAACCCTCACTAGGGTTTTTCACTCATTGGGTTTTCCACATAAAAAAATGGTGTTCATTGTGTTGATTTACTTTCTATTATTTGTGTTTCATTCTCTTACTTAATAACATGATAGTGTGGTTGTGGAATTGATAAGTATTGAAGTTTTAAGTTTGAATTTTGTGACAACTAATTCACCCCCCCTCTCAGTTGTCCTACACCTATTTAATAGTATATAGGTTTTTGTTCAAGGCGATCTTGCTTCAGTCATGTAAGGCCTTCTTCATAGGGATCATCACACTTAATGTCTCCAAGAGATGATAATTCAAGAGTAATAGATTGCTACTTATGGGATGCATTGCATCACATCAAACCACTAAGGGAAATTTGTACCCTTAGAAATATCACTCTTAGAGGACATCAAACCTAATGAAATCACCAAGAAAAGGATGCATCACAAGAAAAATAAAATCACACCATGAAATATGCAAAAATGTAGAAAGATGTCATTAATGTATGCCCCCACCTTAAAGTAGTTGCTAACACAATTGTTGTGAGAAATTGCTTTAAAATAGAAAATGTTCCATCCCAAGACATGAGAGCTTTCTCAGAAAGCCCTATGCCAAGCCACATGTTCTTGAAATAGAGCTATGTTATGAAAAAGGAAGGAGGGATTTCCCCTAGAAATACAGAAGGGATCTATGGATCCAAGGTTAGTATATCTTTGCTACAGTGTTTTCATAGAGCTTAGAAATGCCATCATTCCCCAAAAACCCATAGAACTAGAAGAATGACACAAAGAGATTGAAAATAAAGAAAAATATTTTGGGTCAACTTGGAAGAGACCTAAATGTCTCGACACCTTGCATCATCCCCAAAAGGAAAACACAAGACAAATGAAAAAAATGGATAAAATGTTTATGATACATATAGAGGAATGCACAAAAAGAGAGAGAGATAGATCATACGAAATAGGGGGGATCACATTGGGCACATGCAATCATATAAAGAGCATGAAAATAAAAACAATACAAAAGAATAGTAAGGCACATGGGAGTCAATCTATAGTAGGTCCTCTACATCCCAATCTTGGTTTCTATTTAAGGAAGGAAAAAAACAAGCCAAAGGGACCATATCACATGCCAAAACTAAGACAAGGCTATCCAATATGTTACCCCCACTAAGTGTGGGACAAAGATGAACTGAGATAGGTGATGAGAATGAGCTCCTTGTGATAAAGAGAATGATTTTCAATGAATGTAAAACATGTTATAGTGAGAATACTAAGATCCTACAACTATTACATGGCAAGGAGCAAGAGGACATGCTTTAAGGGATTATTTTTATGATATCTAGTTGTTTAAAGATTCTCCTTGAAGCATGACACTCATTAGAAGTGTGTGTAAGATTTTTTTTTTTTTTTGACACGGGATATGGAAATTTGAGTTTCTTGAGTCTGTAAGGTTTTTGTTCCTTGCTTGATTCACTAAATTATTGAGATGGATGTAGAGGACCTAAGATGATCCTATCATTCTTGTCAGTCATTGATTGTTCTTTAGGAAGTAGGACACTTATGTCAGGAGGAGGATCTTGATATCCTATCCATTTTGTTTGTTCAATAGGAGTTTTCTCTAAAATTTTATGAATTTCATGCTCATTAGTTATGTCACATACTTGGTTGATTAAAATCTTAAATACTTGGCCATAATTCCTTTCTAGGTTGATAGGAGTGTTGGTGACTTTGTTAACATGAGATTGAGTACTATGCACTTGATTAGAGGAGTTAGGTTCACTTATTATTGGATCTATGTTCACTTATTATTTGTGACTCAATTTAAAGATGTAAAAGACCAAACAAATCAAGTTGTTTTAGTTGTTTCATGCAAGGATAGAAAGATGCATTATTCTCAAGATTGTTAAGGAAATAATTTATAAGTTCATTCATGCTAGCATCATCTTCTCCAATACTGTAAACTTCACAAGGACACTCATTAGGATTTGAGTGAGCACGATTAGGTTCAATTTCATTAGGATAATTTCCAAAAGCACAATTTGAAGTTACATCAACTAAAGAGAATAAATATTTTTACACATTGCTAAAACACTTTTCCATTTTTAGTTTTTTAAATTTAAAACAAGGAAATTTTTTGATTACACTATGAAACAATCTAAAAATGAAATGTTGTAAATGCAATTTTTAATTTAGAAAATGTGCTAAATGAACTAAATTAAGCTAGATCTAATGAAATGAATGAAATAGAAAATTAGGAAACTATAACAAAGATCTGATAACAATAAACAAAAGCACATAATAGAAGTTTTTAATTTCCAAACATGCAGATTAATGCTTGATTAGGGGCTCTTTTTCCCTAGGAAGAATGGGTCCTAGATCAGGGTTTTGAAACATTTTTTTACTAATTTTAAGCCTTTTCTAATGATTTTTAGATTCAGGTCTGCTACAGTAAGTCTTAGGTTTAATTTTTTGTAAATGCAATGTGAAGTATGAGTTGAAAATGTGACAAAATGATAAACTACAAGACCTCATTTGATATACAATTTTTTTTTCGATTTTAAAGTGAAAGTTTATATGGTCTAAATGATATGTAAGATGACATATATTTTTTTTTAATTTTTAAGATTTAAAGAATGCAAACAATGTAATTCTAAAACCCTAGATGAGATGCAAATTTGAATGCAAACTAAGACACTCTAAATGAGATCCAATTCAATTCAAGTGAATGAAAGATCCATTCTAAGATGAAAAGAGAGACTCCAAAATTAGAAAATTACAATACTTAAGAATTCAAGTTCACCATAATGAACCATCAAAAAATAGGGTTTACCTAAATGAATTAACAAGATGATGAACCTCTTATTTTCCTATGTTTCATTCAATTATGAGGGCTATAATGTGTAATTAACAATTAGAAATAAAACCTAACTAATATAACAGTAAAAAGGTAGGTTTTAAGATGGTAAAATGATGGTAACTATTGCAAAAGGTACTTTTTCGGGCCTCACTAAGGACTCATTCAGCTAGTGGAAAATGGGTTGCTACTAGGGTTATGAAGCATCAATTTATGGGTTCTATTCTTTAATTTTTGCACTCTCAAATCCTAGGTGTTCAACACTCAAAATTTGGAAATAAATTTTATAAAATAATTTCTATGATCTTGCAAGAAAGATGACAACTTTCACATCTTTACAACTTTGACAAATTTTTTTCAATTTTTTCTCTCTACTTGATCTTCAGCCTAAAACCAATAATCACACATCAAAGGAGAATAAAATGTTGATTTTTTGGGGAATAGGGGTTTTCCTTTGTCAAACCCCATTTTGTTAATTAAACCTTGAATTGAAACAATGCAGAAAAGAAAAGATGAAATAACAATGTAATGCCACAATTCACCAATGCTCAATTGAGACCTTGGATTACAAATCTAAAATTTAGCATGAAGTTTCATTAATAAATGTAGATCTTGATCACAACACTTCATTAGAAATAACACCTTGAATATTCTTGAGTTTTATCTTCAATGCTACATCAACATATTAGCTCAACAACATGCAAGACTTTGACATGATGAAATGGATCCTTGATTACTGCAATAAATTTTAATAATCTACCCTTGAATTCCTCCTTGAATAATATTGAATGCTCTTGTGAAAGTAATCTTGATTGCATATGAAGATCTAGGATGCTTATGAAAAATTTCTAGGTGAAAATAAGTGAAATAGCCTTGTATTTATACTTATCTTACTTTTAATTCCCAACATTAATTAACACAATCCAATATTAGATCTAGGATTTGAAATCATTAAAATACTACCAGAAACATATCCCAAGGGGGTTTCCTGAGTTAAGTGAGGACCCATTCGCCATCAGGTGAAAGGGTCCTAACATATTTAACTAGGACACATTTAGGGGGATGTGAAATATCATGTCAAAAGGGGGTTGTAGGACCTAGTGAGAACCCATTCGCCAGGTGGTGAATGGGTCCTACGTCACTATCTTAGGACACATTTCTTAAAATTAAGTTTTGTATAATATTATTTAAGAGTGCCAGGTTTTATCCCACAAAAAATGTAATAAATTAAGCTCGGATTTGAGTTTAAGGGGCCAATTAAGCTCAAATTAACCTTAATAAATTAATAAAGCTCTAGATTAGTGTGAAAGTGTAAAGATACACTTTACAACACCCTAAATAAGGCATCATTAAATCAATTTTATCATTAAATATTTATTCCCAAATTAAGTGTGAAAAAAGTTTTTTTTCTTTACACTACACTTTCCTTTCCATGTATGCCAAGAAAAAGCCTATTAACAAGAATGTTAGTCATTCTTCCAATATATTTCCTAGTTATGAGATTCTTTTATTGTAAGAGAGTGAAAATCTTGACACGTTCCTTAATTCCATACCTACTAATATTTGTCCTATTTGTGAGAATGATGTGATAGAAGAAGATGCAAGCATAGATAGTCATGATAGTAATAGTTTCTCTTCTCCCAATACCTCTTGTACTTGTGATGAAGGTATTTTAGTGTTAGAAGATACACCCATTGAGGTTCATGACAATATTGAATGATCCTCTTCTAAAAAATATCCTACTTGGGAAGTCATTATGGAATAAGAGAATGTGATCATTGACACATTTCTTAATGTAACCTTATCTATTCTCCATTCATCCCTCACTTGTGAGAATGTTTTACGAAAAGAGGATGCAATCATGGATAGTCATTAAAATCACATTTGTTCTTCTCCTAATATCTCTCCTATTTGTTAAGAAAATATTTTGGTGTTAGAAGATACACTCATTGAGAGTCATGAGAATCTTGTTTCTCCCTCTTCTAATTCTTCTCCCACTTGGGAAGGCATTATTGAACAAAAGGATCAAATCATTGATAATAAATAAAATCACAATTTCTCTTCTCTTGATTCCTCCCCTACTTGTGATAGTGAAAAATAGGGTAGACCCAAATGCATGAACAAGAGGATCTACCAATTATTTTTCTAGGGCCCTCACACTTAAAATTATTTAAAATAAGATGCCAATAACAATTAGAAATGCAACCTAATGGTTATAACAACTATGAGGGATGTTTTTAGCGCATAAAAAGTTGTGTACCTCACTAGAAAGTTGTTGTTTTTGAGTTGTGTAGGACTCATTCGCCTTCAGTGGTGAATAGGTCCTTTTAGGGTTTCGAAAAATTGATTCTAGCATTTTATTCCTTGATTTCTACACTCTCAAAATTCCTATTTTCAAGTTCTTGAAGCTTGTATCCAAATTTGTAGAGCTCTTTCCACAATATTGCACTTTGAATGACAAATTTTTTAACTTTTCAACTTTAAAAATTTTGCTCCAAATTTTGCTCAAATTGATCTTCAACAAGTAAATCTTCAAACACACTCAAGTTTGGAAAAATTTGTTGATTTTTTAGTGAATGTGTGTTTGCCTCAGCCAAACCCCTTGTAGGTAATAAAAAAATAAATTAAATAAGGAAATTAAAGCATGAACATGAAATAATGTAAATGATATCACCTTGGATGAAGTCAAGTGTAAAAGAAATATGCAAAACTATCATGTAGTGGCCATGAAGAATGTACATCTAGGATCCTTGGAAGTGATGTGAACAATGGTTGCAAGTAGATCTTCAATTCTACATCCACCTCCTTAGCTCAACAACATGAATGCATGCACTAAACCCTTGAAATGATGATACGATATTGAATTGCTGCAATAAACACTTGGAATCTACCTTGAAATTCCTTATCAATGCCTTTCAAATTCTCTAACACTTGATCAATTGAATTCTTGAATGCTTCATAAAAATTTTAGATCTTGTTAAAAGAAATAATGTGAATTAACCACTTATATATACTAAATTAGGAGATTAACCTGAAATTCAAAGAATTAAGGCCGACACTAGATCTGGAAAGAAATATAATTAAATTCTTGCAAAAATGAAATTCAAAAAGGGGGTTCTCATTAAGGGAGGACCCATTCACGACCTTGGGAAAATGGGTCCTGGCTAAGTGTCTAGGACCAAGCTTCATGGGACTAAAAGAAGGTTAAAGACTCATTCCTGATCAATTGAGAAATGGGGATCATGTTAAGGGAGGACCCATTCACCATCAAGGGTGAACAGGTCGTGGATCAACTTACCAGGACCAAACTTTTCCCAATAAAATATTGTTTTGTTAATTTTATGATTTTTGGGATAGATCTTCCGGAGGTGTCAAAATTAAGGCCTAAATTTGAATTAAAAAGGGGTTAATAACTCCAATTAACCACAATTAATTAATACCAGCTATATAAGTGTGAAATTTCCTTAAAACACTTTACAACACTTAAACAAGGCATAAATTATGTACATTTTATTTAGAGAGGGGCCCATAAGGCTTAATTAAGCAAATACATCCTAGAAAAGTGTGAAAGTATGTTACAACACTGTACAATATCTTTGTAAAGGATCAATTAAGGCATGTATTAGTTAAATAAAGGTCCTAGAATAGTTTGAATGTGTACAACACATTACAACACCACTCCAAGACATATATAGTTCATTTTAAAGGTCAATTATCAAACAAGCAAGGGAAAAGGCTACTTTTTTAGTTACTACATTTTTCCCCCACTTTAGTGAGAGGATGACCTCATGTCAAAATCATGCTAAAGTAGACATAAAAGACACGTAAGCATGCAACAATAACAAAGATACATGATCATACCGTATCAAAGCCCAAGAAAAATAAAAAATAAAAGCAAAGGATCAAGCACAACTGATTCAATGTAATGTGAGCTGGTGGTTGTTTGTCCATAACATGTGCTACTCACTCTGGGGTAGTGGAACCTTAGTATGTCCACTAGGTGAGTTTTCCTAAAATATGTGCATGCTCACTCTAGGGTAGTGGAACCTTAGTTTGTCCACTAGGTGAGTTATCCCAACAAGGTTGCAAATGAGAGAATCATATTAGCCTCTCATACCATATTGAAGTTATCCTCCTAAAAAATTTGATAAGGCACCACAATGAATTTTTTTTTAAATTCTTTTAAATTTCATGTAAAATTTTTGCTTAAAGGGGAGTTTTCTTTGTTCATGTAATGGTTTTCCTCTTATGGAGCATTGTTCCTAATGTCTCCAAGAGAGGAGAAGTCAAAAGTGCTAGATCATCGCCCATGGGATGCCTCATTCACATCATGCCATGATAGTAGATTGTACACTCTTGGATGAAATCAAACCTAATGACACCACCAAGAAGAGGACACATCACAAGAAGAAAGGAAAATCACACCATGAAATTTTCCAAAAGATTTCATCGATGCATGCCCCCACTTTAAAGCGGTTTCTACACCATTATTGTGAGAAATTGATTTAAAGTAGCCAATTTTTTTTATCCTAAGAAATGAGAGCTTTCCTTGGAAAACCATATGCTAAGTCATATGTTTTTGAAGCAAGTTGTTTCATGAAATAGGAAGGAAGGGTTGCCCACAAAAACACATAAGGGATCTATGAATTTCAGGTCAGTATGTCTGTGCTACAATGTTGTCATAAAGCATGGAATTTTCATCATTCCCCAAATACTCATAGAACTGGAAGAATGACACAAAGAGAGCGAAAACAAAGAAAAATATTTTTGGGTCAACATGGAAGAAACATGAATGTCTTGACACCTTGCATCATCCCCAAAAGGAAAACACAAGATAAATGAAAGAGATAAAGAAATATATTTTGGGTCAACATGAAAGAGACATAAATATCTTGACGCCTTGTGTCATCCCTAAAAGGAAAAAAAAATACAAAAAAGATAAAGAAAAATATTTTGGGTCAACATGGAGGAAACCTAAATTTCTTGACACTGTGCATCATCTCCAAAAGGAAAACACAAGACAAATAAAAGAGATATAGAAAACATTTTTGGGTCAACATGGAAGAGACATAAATGTCTCGACCCCTTGCATTATCCCTAAAAGGAAAACACAAGACAAATGAAAAATGATTATGACATAGAGAAGAGTGAAGGTACATGTAGAAGAATGCACAAAAGAGAGAAGAACATCAAATGAAATGTCACGAGGGATCACGTTACGTACATGAAATCACAAACAGAAAAAATGTAAAAGAAAAAGACTAGTAAGGAACATGAAAATCAACCTAAAGCAGGTCATCCACCTCCCAATCTTAGTTGGTATAAACTAAAGGAGAGCCACTAGCCAAAGGGACAATGGAAAATGCATTACTAGAACAAGGCTATCGAATTCTTGTCTTCACTTTCTGCAAGAAAAGAATGAGCCAAGGTAGGTGAGGAAAAGTGAGCTCCTTTCATTAGAGAAAATGATTTGTAATAAGTGTAAAACATGTAATAGTGAGAATGTTTTAAGATTCTACAACTATTACATTAAAATTAGTAGAAGGGTATGCTATGCAATCACTCAATAGAAATAATTGCTATCAAAGTGAAGATTTTTCAATACTAATTTGAATGCATGACACTCATCGACCTACTATGTCCAAGATTTTTGTGGTATCGACAGTGTGGATCATTTGCATGTTTAGGATATAGTATTAGCTTGTATTTCATTGGTGGTAATGTTATAAGTTCTTTGTTTAGAAGCAATTGTAGTTTCCTTTCACTTTCAAGCAGTGGGCAAGGGAATTTTAGTTTCTATAGCTTGTAGGACCTCTTGTGCTTACTAGATTCATGAAATTATCTAGATGGGATTAGGATAGGAGGTTTGGAGATGATATTTTCTTTCTTATCTTCATCCCTAGGAGGTATGGGTTGCTCTTTATGAAGGAGGACATCTAAATCAGGAGGAGGGTCTAAGAAAAATGTACCGTCACTATGAACCCTTAGGTATTCTTTAAGAGCACTTACATTGAGAGGGGGATCTTGATATCCTATTCCTTTGGTTTCTTCAGTTGGTATTTTCTCTAGGAGTTGATGAATTTTATTTTCACTTGTTTTATCACATCCTTGTTTGCATAAGATCGTGAATCCTTTGATATATGTCTCTTCAAGGTTGATTGATGTGTGGGTCACTTTTTTGACATAGCATGGTTGAGTGCTTTCTTATTTAGATGAGCTAGGTTCATATATGGTAGGGAACTTCATTTAAAATTGTGACTTAGTTCTAGGATGTAAAAGTTCAAACATTTCAAGTTGTGTTGATTGTTTCATTAAAGGATAAAAGGATGCATTGGACTCAAGCTTGTTAAGGTAATAATTTATGAATTCATTCAAGTTGGCATCATCTTATCCAATGATTTCAACATCATGAGGAGGATATGCATTAGGATTTGTGTGAGCATGAGTGAGTTCAATGTCATTAGGGTAATTTCCAAAAATAGAATTTGAAACATCAACCAAAGAGAACAAGGACTTCCACACATTTCCTAAATAGTTCTCCCTTTTTAGAATTTCAGACCTAAACATGGTAATTTACTGATTACATAATGCAATAAGCTAAAAATGAAATGTTTTGATGAATTTTTTAACTTTTAACAATGCATTAAAATGAAGCAATTTAAGCTAAATGCAAATAAATTGATGAAACAACAAATCAAGAAACTGAAACAACAAGATAATAGCACCAAATAGAAGCTAAAAAGTGAGATTTTAATGTCTTGAGAATATAGAACTATAGCTAATAGGGACTCATTTTCTAGTAAGGGAAAATGGGTCTTGGTTAGGTGCTTTTGATATTTTTCTATTGATTTTAGAGTGAATTGATGCTTTTTCAGTTGCCAGAATGTTCAGATCGGACCTCATTAGTGACTTATTCACTAGTAAAGGAAAATGGGTCCTAGTTAGGTATTTTAAAACTATTTTTTAATGATTTTCAAGTTCTTAGTTATTTATTTTAGTTCCAAGTTTGATACAGTGAAATGCAACTTCAGATTTTCTAGAAATTATTCAATGTAAAAATGCAAGGAAAAGATGAAATACAAAGCCTAGGTTGAAATGCCAATGTTTTTTGATTTTCAAATGAAATTAAATGATCTATCTAAATAAGATGTAAAATGACTGAATTTTTTTTTTTGTAATTTTCATATTTAAGAAGTGCAAAACAATGCAAATCTAAACCCTATATGATATGCAAGATTTTAATGCAAAATAAGTAACCCTAAATGAGATCTTAATTCATCACAAATATTAAATGCAATGAATGAAATATTTTAACTTAAGATGCAATGAGAGACTCTAAAAATAATAAAATTTCAATGTTGAATATGTTGGGTTCACCAATAAATGCGATGGTGAAAAATAGGGTAGACCCAAATACATGAACAAGAGGATATACAACTTATTTTTGTAGGGACCTCACACTTAAAATTATGTAAAATAAGATGCCAATAACAATAAAAAATGTAACCTAACTATTATAGCAACTATGGGGGATATTTTTAGAGCATAAAAAGTTGTGTACTTGGATAGAAAGTTGTTTTTGAGCCATTGAGGGCTCATTTGCCTTCAGTGGTGAATGGGTCCTTTTAGGGTTTCAAAAAATTGATTTCAGGATTCTGTTCCTTGAATTTTGCACTCTCAAAATCCTTTTTTTCAAGTTTTGGAATCCTGTATGCAATTCTATAGAGCTCTTTCTCTGATCTTGCACTTTGAATGACAACTTTTACAACTTTACAACTTTGGAAATTCTTCTCCAAATATTGCTCAACTTGATCTTCAACTTGTAAATCTACAAACACACACTCAAGGGTAGAATAAATTGTTGATTTTTTAGTGAATGGGGGTTTGCCTCAATCGAACCCCTTGTAGGTAATCAAACCAAATGATGAAATAAGGAAATTGAAGCATGAACATGAAATAATGGAAATGATCACCTTAGATGAGGTCTTGTAAAATAAATCTATAAACTAGTGGCCATGAAAAATGTAGATATAGGATCCTTGCAATTGATGTGAACAATGGCTACAAGTAGATCTTCAATGCTAAATCCACCTCTTTAGCTCAACAAAATGAATGCATGCACTAAACCCTTGAAATGATGACATGATCTTGAATTGCTGCAATAAATAGTCAAAATATGCCTTGAAATTCCTTATGAATTCCTTTTAAATTCTCTAATGCTTGATCACTTGAATGCTTCATAAACTTTCTAGATCTTGTTACGTGAAACAATATGAAGTCACCCTTTATTTATACTAAATTAGTAGATTAACCCCAAAATTCAAAGAATTAAGGCCAACACCAGATCTAGAAAGAAAGATAATTAAATTCTCACTAGAATGAAATTCAAAAAGGGGGGTCTCATTAAGGGAGGACCCATTTTCTACCTTGGTAAAATGGGTCTTGGATAATTTTCTAGGACCAAGCTTCAGTGGACTGAAAGAAGGCTAAAAACCCATTCTAGATCAACTAAGAAAGGGGGGTCTTGTTAAGGGAGGACCCATTCACCATCAAGGGTGAATGGGTCTTGGCTCAACTTACAAGGAACAAAATTTCCCTAATGAAATAATTTTTTATTTAAGTTATGATTGTTGGCATAGATCTTCAAGAGGTGTCAAAATTAAGGCTTAAATTCTAATTAAAAGGGGGTTAATAACTCTAATTAATCACAATTAATTAATACCATCTAGAGAAGTGTGAAAGTACCTTAAAACACTTTACAACACCTTTGCAAAGGATAAATTAATGCATATATTATTTAAATAAAGGTCCTAGAATAGTGTGAGTGTGTACGACAAATTACACACACCACTCAAAGGCATCAATAGTTTAGTTTTAAGGTCAATTATCAAACAAGCAAGGGAAAAGGCTACTTTTTCTGTTACTACACTTGTGATGAAGTTACCTTACAAAATCTAACTATGGAATGTGATGAACATCTTGTTTTTTGCTCCTAAAAACTCTTCTACTATCCCCTAGATATTATTTTGTAACAGAATGATATAATTTATGCATGTCTTTCAAACAATAGTAATGTGGCTTCCTTAGATGAATATGATGAGGTGACATTAGACTCTCATTCACTAAAAGATCATCACAATATGGATATGTATTTTGAGGTTATGAACATTAGATATCCCTTTAAGTGATCTCTTGAGCCACTTATTATCCTTTATCCACCCTCACATCAACCTAAAGTTCAAACCAAAACTATGCTTACCTTAGAGCCACCTAAAAAGAAATAATTAGCTCTAGAAGATATCTTGAACTTTAAAAGGAAACTTGATAGTAACAATGTTTCGCAATAGTTGAGTTATAATACCATTTCCCACACATACAATAGAAGGAAAAATAGGAAACAACAACCCATTCACATGTCATTACCATTGCCTCAACCTATTTTTCCTAATGCTCCTTGTTTACCTTTACATATTTGAAAGGAGTATGATCTTGTTGAACAACTTAAATATACTCTCGATAAGATATCCTTATGGGACCTTATTCAAGCCTCCTCTAGTTATCAAAATATGATTCAAATTTCGTTACAACAAGTTCCTATCCCTCCTTATGTGCAACCAAATGATATAGCAGCCCTAATTCAAGGAATGAATTCAAACATTGTTTTCCACCAAAGTGAGCTACCTCCTTTGGAAGTGTAAAAACAAAATGAAGCTTTCATTATAATAGCTATGATTAATATGACTATGATAAAGAGAAATCTCATTGAAAATGGTTGGGTGCTTACTATGAATAGTGTAAAACTTTTGGATAATATTGGAGTAGAAAAAATCCAAATACAACCAAAGTTGTTATCTATTCATGGATTTGATAAGGTAGGAAAAAAAACACCGGGTGTGATCACAATACCTATTACAGTTGAATTTGCTACATTTCAAACTCCTATCCATGTTATGCCTCAAAATATTTCATATAATCTTCTTTTAGGAAGATCATGGATTAATGAGATTCATGCAGTGCCTTCTACTATACATCATGTAATGAAATATGTTTATAAAAACAAAGTGTACACAATCAAGGCTGGACCTAACGTAGAAATTTATTTTCACACTAAGAAAGGAAAGGAAAGTCCCTTTGAAAATATTGACACCAACTACATGAGTGGAACCTATGCAAGAGACAGAAAAATAAAATCATATTGAAGAAGTCACAAAGTTATTGGAGGATGATTGGAGTTCCTTAGATTTCACACCTACATTCATGGGAGAATAAAAGATCATAACAAAAGAATATGAAATGACAAAAGAACCAACGATAATGTCAACACAAAATTTAGAACCTTTGAAAGAATCCACTTCAACCACTTTAGGAGAAGAAGAAAATTACACAAAAACAATTAATGAGGCTAATTATGCACAACCATTGAATCCAAAAGAAGTGAAAAGGATTTATGGAAGAGGTTACAAGATTTTGAAACAAATTGGTTATAGTGGAAAAGGATTTGGTGCTAGAGAACAAGGTATATGTGTCCCTATAGATCCTAACACAAAAGAAACCAATAGTGGTCTTGGATATTGTCCTTCAAAAGAAAAAAAGGCATCAAAAAATCCTTCACCCAATACCGACACCATTACAAAAGATTCTTCTAAGCCAACCTTAACCTTGGTACATCCCAAATTGATAGAAACAAGCAATGGTATTGGTTATTTTCCCTCAAAAGAAACAAAAGAATCAGAGAAATCCTTTCTTAATATCAATGTCATCATACAAAACACTAATGATCAGATATTATTAAATTCTACACCCTCCTTTCAAGGAGAGTTAAAAATCTCACAATCTAAAGAGTCTTGTGTATGCATGCCACCTTGTACTAAGAAAGAGATATCTTAGAAGAAAAAGAAAGGAACATATTCCACTATTGATCAAGAGAGTATCTTGTCAAGACTTCTCCAGGATCACTTGATATCTCTCCCTCCAAGAACATGAAATAAATTTTACAACAAGAGTTCATTTTTTACATATCATCAAGTTCATGGACATTCTACTAATTAATGTAAGGCTTTAAGTAATAAAATTCAACACCTTAAGGATTTTGGCACTCTTGTGTCGATGCACCTATTTCATCTTATTAATAATGATTTGCATCCTATCATGTTACTCATCACTATGTGGCACTGGTAGCATTATGTACCTTGCTCATTACCATTCATGGTGGTACAATTTTTGGTCCAACCATATCTACCTTGGCAGCAATATGATAGTTCTTGGTCATCTTCTTTTTATGTATGATTGAGGGGCAAGGATAACTAATTTTTGAGGTATGCATTATTTTCAAGGATCACCTTTTCCACTCTTTTTACATAAAATACCAACATAGCAAGTCACTTGGAATTTTAAGTGGGGGGAAATTGTCACACATTCATTATTTGCATGTTCCCTTCTTAGTGATAATATAATATACCTCATCAGATGTGTGAATTTCTTTTCAAAGTGTGATCTTATAAATCCATGTGACATGTCTTCCTTGTGGTGATATTATGCTTGATGTTCTTCAATAGCTTGACCTTTCTAAGCATAAGACATTCCTCTTAGTGGTAATGCTATGGATTCCATTCCCTAGGTTGTGAATCTTGTATCCTCAACTAGTCCTCTCTTGGAGACATTAAGCACGATGTTCCCTAGCGTGATATATTTCATGAACTAAACAAAACCCCTTTGAACATGTCTTATCCTATTCACATTTTTTTCATAAGTGTTTAGCATAACGTAGCTTGCTATTGTGAATCTCAAAGCTACAACATTTTCATGGTCACCAAGAAAAACACACCTTTCTTCCCAATGGAGTCATGTTTTTTCATGAGTTCTTAGCATGGCGAAGCTTGCTTGCCTTACGAAGCTTAAAGTTTGTATTGTGTGGTTCCTTATTACAATTATTAGAGGTATAGCTTTGTTATGATATGGGAGCATAATAAAATTCTGTCATTTTCCACACTTGGGGTCTCAGTAGTGGATAACTAATTTTACTAGCCTATGTGAGCATGCTTGTTGTTTGCATAGTGGATAGCGAGTTCCACTTGTGAATGTTTTTTTGGACAAATAGCTGAGGCATTGTCCACATTGCATTAGAAAGCTGAGGCATGATCCACCCTTTTTATTCTCTTTATTTTAGTCTTTGGTATTGTATGATTGAGTATCTTGTCATTGTTGCATATGGGTATGTGAAAGATCATGATGGGCCAAAAACTGGCGATATGATGGGTATGTATAGGGTATGTGGCCAACAACTTTCTTTTACCAAAAATTGAAGAAATGAAAAGGGTTTTTAAAGGAGATTCTCAGATTTACACCAATGTAAATTATACTTTACTTTGAACTTAATAGATAATTATCATTCATTTTCTATTTGAATTACGACTAAAGTCTTGATTGATAGGCTCGTTGAAAAACATATATAGCTTTCAAATGGTATCACATTTTTTGAATTCGAAACATGTGTCACATTCTATGCTTTGCATACTATAGGATTAACAAAAAAATGAATTTCATGAAGTTTTGACAAAGTTAAGGTGGTCAAACATACGAGTTTTTTTTTTTTTAAGTTGTAATAAAAAATTCATAATTAGTTATTTACTTGGAAAAAAATTACAAAAAAATATGCATCACATCAAGACATGACTCCTCTGCTTATATCTAAAATATTTTAAAAAAATATTATCATTATTTTGGGGTTAGGGTGGTCAGACAGACACCTACTTATTTTTTCCTTGAAATTTAAGTGCTACTACATTGAAATTTCAAATTTTCACCAAATATATATTTTTAAAAAATAAACCTAGTAGTTTAAAAACTACATTAAATTTTCTACAAATTCTATTATTACATAATTTTGAAATAATATAGATAAATTATTCAAATTTTTATGTCAAGTTGCCTAACTCTAATTTTTCTGAATTTTATTGCCACTTAAGGGCCCATTTTTTCCATGGTGATCATGCACATACCCATACATTTTTTTAACATAGGCATGTGTCTCCTTATGCCTTTGTTGGGTTTTCCATAAAATCTTAGATCTTGGGGGCTTAATTTTTCTTTTTTTTCTTTTGCATCTTAGCTTTCCAACAATTATATAATTAGACCTCTCTCGATTGTCTACTTTAGTATGATTTTGATGCAAGGTCATCCTCTCACTAAAGTGGGGGCTAAATGTAGTGTAGAAAAATGTATCCCTTTACATTTTCTCACTTGTTTGGGGCATCCTTATTAAATGGGCTTAATTATGCCTTTATTTAGTGTTTTAAAATGTATTTATTTACATCTTCAAACTAATTTTAGGGTTCTATTAATTAATTGAGCTTACTTAGGCCCTGATAAGCCCTATAGTTTATTTACAAGCCCATTAAATTACATTTTTGAAGGGGAAACCCAACAATAATAATGCCTAAACATAAAGAAAATGATTAATGCCTAAAACATAAAACTTTACCTTGAGCAATGTGTGTTCCAAGATTAGGGACCTATGATCCATTCACCCATGGGTTAATGGGCCCTCCCTAAAACCTTGGACTTAAATTTAAATTATGTTTTTGATGGAATTTTAATATTTTTAAATGTACATAATTCAATGTCGACTTCTAATATTTGAATTTTGAGAAATTAAGGATACATACCTATAAATACAAGGTTGTTTCACTAAGTTTCACCTATAATTTTTATCAGACTTCACAAGAGCTAAGTTTGATCATGTTGGATATTGTTGTTGTGTTTTTGATATGTGGTTGTCATTGATGTCAACACTATTAACATTGTTGCATTAGAAGTTGTATATGTCAAGGATATTGAGAAATTGTAATAAAAAGTGTGAGATGTTGGTAGTGGTCAAGTGAAGTTCTTTCTGTCGGTGTGATCAATACATTGTTATTATGAGGCTGTGGAATAAAGGGTTTCTTTTTTAGTATATCTAGTTTATCTATGTCAAGTTTAAGAGATCAACATGAATATTTGATCAAGTAATGAAGAATTGTATTCTAACAATTTTTTTGTTTCTTTAGTTTGTGTTCCTAAATGAAGATCATGTGATTTCTATAAGTTCTATTGCTACGAATACTTCTCTGGTGTTTCATGATGTTTTTGGATGTTTCTAGTTCATTATCTATCTATGTTGCACATCTGCATTGATCGTTGTGCTCGAGATCCAATATTTTCTCTTGTGTCTTCATGTTTTTCATGTTCATGGCCAACTAGGTGTTGAAGCGTGTTGTGGATCTTCGAGGAGTAATTAATTAAAGTGGTTCATGTTTGAGGACTTTTTTTCATTCTTCACTATGTTGTGACTGACCTTGGTTGATTCACATGAATAATCTTTATTGATTTGGGTAGACTTTTTATATTCATTTTATTATTTTCATGAGGTCAACTTATAGTGATGAAATTTCTTATTGTGGATATATAAGAGTGATTGTTTTATCATTTGAATGTACAAGAATGTGTGAGTGTGCGAAGTATATGAGTCCTATGTGCAAATAATGTTTAGATCATTCAAAGGTAGAGCAGAGTGTGAAGAAGAGTGAATAGGAGTGAAGAAGCATCCATGAGGTTAATCAGAACTATAACTAGGCATTAGCATATGCTACTTTTATCAATTCAAAGGGTGATGGATTTAATCAGAACCATTTTGTAAGACAATGTGTCTTCCTTTGGGCAGTAAGCCTATTTTTATTTAAGGAGTGAGCTCTAGGAAGTGTGCCTAAATGCATGTACATTCCCCATTCATATTTTCTTATACTTTTAATAGGGTATAATCCTATGGATTGACCTCCACCATGGTTTTTCCCATAATAGGGTTTCCACATAAAAATCTTGGTGTTATGTGTGTTTCTGATATGTTGGTCTTTTATGATTTCATGATTAATGATCATATTTGAGAATAAGTTTAATAAGTTGAATAGGTTTGAAATTCGGTGATAACTGATTCACTCCCCCTCTCAGTTTTCTGCAATTGGTATCAGAGCTAAGATGCTTGGAATAAGTTTAACAACTTGAGATGATCCAAGATGGCGTCTTACAAGAAAAATAGTTCCATATTTGATGGAACAAATTATTCCTTGTGGAAGACTCTAATGGAGTGCCATATGACATGCATTGGTGAACACTACTGGAGCATTACAAAAAATATATATGTTATTCCACAAAATGGTCCTACTACCTCTTCTGAGATTAGGGATGTTAAGTATAATATCAGGGCTAAGGAATATTTTTGGAGTGCTTTGATTGATACGGAGATGAAAATGAGATGGATCTAAAGACTGCTTATGAGATCTGGAAAAAGTTGGAGACCTTGTATGAAGGAGATGCAAATGTGAATAAAGGGAACTACAAAAATTTGAAAATGGGTGATGATGAAAATGTTACTACTTTCATGCAAAGAGTGAATGGACTTTTGTGTGGTATCAGATGTGCTAGTGGAATGATAGATGAATCTAAGATTGTGGATAAAGTGCTTAGATCCTTTCCTGATTCTTACAAAGTTAAAGCTAGTGCTATTAAAGAGCTCTGAACTATGACAAATGTTACTAGAGATATGTTAATTGGTAAGCTGACTAATTTTGAGTTGAGTGAATTTGGTGATGCACTTCCTAAGGTTGAATCTGCATTCAAGGCTACTACTTCTGGAAGAGATAAATAGAGATATGATCTGGGTGAAATTTCATCAAGAAAGACATTCAAGTATGAGGATGAAATGAAATAGTTGGATGAAGAAGAAAGAGAGCTAGAAGAGCTCGAAGCATTTATTGTGAAAAGAGAAGCCAAAGGACAAGGAAAGTATTAAGGAAAGTTTCCTATTAAATGTTTCTCTTGTAATAAGATATAGGTCATTTTGCATCAAGGTGTCTTGAGAGAGTTTCCAAGCCAAGATTTAACAAGCCTAAATTTCAAAAGAAGTGTTCTATGTTGTTGATGAAGGTGTGACAAATGATGAATTTGACAAAGGAAATGCAAGTGAAGATGAATTTGTGTTTGTTGCTATCAAGGAAAATAATCTTGTGTCTATTGAATCTACTAGTTGTAGAAATGTGGAGAAATCCCTAGATACTCAAGTTGAAGAGAAATAGGAATGGGTAATTGACAGTGGTTGTTCTCATCATATGACAAGAGATAAAAATAAGTTTGTGAGTTTGGAAAAATATGGTGGTGGTGTTGTGAGATTTGGTGATAATACAGCTGGCGTGATCCATGGAAGAGGTTGCATTTCTCTTGATGGTAAGCATAATACTAATGATGCCTTATATTTTGAAGGTTTGAAGCATAATATTTTGAGTGTAGGAAAATGGTTAATAAGGGATACAATATTCATTTCATGGATGGTAAGTGCAAAATATTGGGAAATTCTAGAAGTGTGATTGCATCAGGTACAAAAACAAAAGGTCATATTTTACACCTGAGTGTTGCTAGTAAAAGTTGTTTGATTTCTCAAATTGATGAAAGTTGGTTGTGGCATAGGAGAATGTGTCATGTTAACTTTGATAATATTGTGAAGATAAGTTCTACTAAGGCTATGAGAAATCTTCCTAAGTTGATGAAATCTACTAATGCCATATGCAAAGAATGTCAGTTAGGAAAGAAATCAAGAATTTCATTTCGGAGTAAACAACAAAATTCAAATGGATTGTTGGATCTTGTGCATACTAATTTGTGTGGTCCTTCTATAACTAGAATTCTACAAGGTTATAGATACTTCATGTTTCTTATTGATGATTATTCAAGAATGATGTGGGTTGCTTTCTTAAGGGAGAAATCTAAAGCTCTAGAAAAGTTCAAGATGTTTAAGGCTATGGTTGAGATAGAGATAGGTTTGAAGCTTAAATGTTTGAGATCGGATAAAGGTGGTTAATTCACTTCCAATGAGTTTAATTATTTTTGTGAAGAGCATTGAATAAAGAAACAATTTTCTACACCGAGGACCCCTTAACAAAATGGAGTTGTAGAGAGGAAGAACAAAACAGTTCTAGATGTTGCTAGAACCATGATGTTAGAAGGAAATGTACCTCATATCTACTAGAGAGAAGTCATGAGTACTTTTGTGTACACACTTAACCAAGTGCAAATCAAAGGTGATACTGGTAAGACTCCTTTTGAGCTATGGAATGGCCAAAAGCCTATTGTTAGATATTTCAAGATCTTTGGAAGAAAGTGTTATATCAAAAGAGATGAAGATATATGAAAGTTTTATGTTAGGAGTGATGAAGGAATATTTTTGGGTTATGCTACTAAAATTAAGGCCTATTAGTGTTACAATAAATAATTGAAGAAAATGGTTGAAAGTGAAAATGTTAAGGTTGATGAAGACTTTGGTACACTATAAAGAACCTGTGGATATGATTCTGATGATTAGAGTGATAGTACAAACAAAGCTTAGACTTCAAATCAAGTGCAAATCATTTCGGTGAATCAAGAAGATCAAGAAGGAGAAACTTGTGGCAGAATAGAAGAGAGATAAGAAGAGCCTAAAGTTGAAGAACATTCTAAGAAGACTTTGAGGTATGTAAGGTTGAATCATTCAGAGAATCAGATCATAGGTGATAAGAACAAAGGTGTTTAGACTAGGAGAAATATTGCAAGAGAATATTG
The DNA here is from genome assembly GCA_007258455.2 of Sequoia sempervirens. Taxonomy (NCBI): domain Eukaryota; kingdom Viridiplantae; phylum Streptophyta; class Pinopsida; order Cupressales; family Cupressaceae; genus Sequoia; species Sequoia sempervirens. Next base: position 274,457,722 of record VDFB02271358.1, read on the forward strand.
CTTGATTTCAAAGACTGATCCTAACAATGTGAATGAAGCATGCAAAGATGAACATTGGGTTGAAGTAATGAAAGCGGAACTACAGCAAATTGAAAATAATGATACTTGGATTCTTGTTCCCAGACCTAAGGATAAGAATGTCATTGGAGCTAAATGGGTCTTTAGAAAAAAACATGAATGAACAAGGTGAAGTGGTTAGAAACAAAGCAAGACTGGTATGTAAGGGATATTCACAGATGGAAGGTATTAATTTTGAAGAAACCCTTTCCTCTATTGCTAGAATTGAAGCTATGAGATTGTTTCTTGCTTATGCTGCTTACAAAGACTACAAATTTTATTAGATGGATGTCAAGTCTACTTTTCTAAATGGTGAATTGGAAGAAGAGGTGCATTTTGAGCAACTAGATGGATTTCAATTGACTGATCAGGGAGATATGGTTTTTTAGTTGAAGAAAGCATTGTATGGACTCAAGCAAGCCCCTAGAGCTTGGTATGCCAAATTGGACAAGTACTTGGTGAATCTTGGATTTAACAAAGGTACTATTGATAGTAATTTGTACTTCAAGAATGATGATAAAGATTTGATTGTGGAATTTTTTGTTGATGATAATATATATTTGGAGGACATGATAGCTTGTGCATGAATTTTTCTAATGAGATGCAAAATGAGTTTGAGATGTCAATGATTGGAGAGATGAAATTCTTCTTGGGATTGAAAATTACTCAGTTAGATAATGAGATCTTCATATCTTAGTCCAAGTATGTGAAAGAATTGTTGAAGAAATTTGGTATGGAAGATTTAAAGCCAGTTGGTACACCCATGGTGACCAGATGTAAGTTAATAACTGATGATGATTCTATGAAGGCAAGTCAAACAAGATACAAATCAATTATTGGTGGATTATTGTATTTGAATCCAACTAGGCCTGATATCATGAATGTTGTATGTATTGTTGCAAGAGTTCAAGTTGATCCTAAAGAATCTCCTATGACTACTATGAAGAGGATTTTTAGATACTTGAAGGGGATAGTTTATTTTGTTTTATGGTATCCTAAAGATGATGATCTTACTTTGAGTGCCTTTACTGATGCTGATTGGGCAGGAGATGTGAATGATAGGAAAAGTACTAGTGGTGAAGCATTTTTCTTGGGAAAGAAGTTGATTTCATGGTTATGCAAGAAGTAGAATGATATTTATTTGTCTACTGTTGAAGCCAAATACATTGTTTCTACTAATAATTGTACTCAAGTACTATGGATGAAATAGATGTTGAAGGATAGAAAAGTTGTGTATGGTGAACCTATTGTCATATTCTATGATAACTCAAGTGCTATTAACATTTCTAAGAATCTAGTGTTGCATTCCAATGCCAAGCATATATCTATTAAGTTTCACTTTTTAAGAGAGAAGGTAAGTAAAAGAGAAGTCAGATTGGAGTATGTGCCTACTAAGGAGCATATTGTAGACATATTTACTAAACTGTTGCCTAAGGATACTTTTGAGTATCTCAGAGGGAAGTTAAGGGTAATTACCCATCCTAATCATAACTAAGGATGCATTGATTTGCATCAATTTGTGCATTTCATGATCATATTCTGATTCAGATTGATGTTGTGGTGCTTGCTACATAGAGGGAGTAGTCAGATGTTCAGTTGTTTAGGTGTTCAGATATGTGGCTCAAAGCTTGCATAGAAGATATCCTTTCCATTGATGTCAAAGGGGGAGAAGAGTAATGTGAAAAATATTTGTGGGGAGAAGATTTGAGGAAAGAAGAGTTAGTAGCTAAGGGGGAGTAAGTGTTGTTATGTTGATGGTATTTTTTCACATCATGTGTTTCCATCAATGCCAAAGGGGGAGATTGTTCGATATTTTGGTTTTGTTGTTGATATGTTGTTGTAACTGATGCCAACACTATTAGCATTGTTGCATTAGAAGTTGTATATGTCGAGGAAATTGAGAAAATTGTAATAAGAAGTGCTACAGGTTATCAGTGGTGAAGTGAAGTTCTTTCTGTCGGTGTGATTAGTACACTATTGTTTTGAGGTTGTGGATTAAATGGTTTCTTGTCAAGTATATCTAGTTTATCCACATCAAGTTTTAAAGATCCACATGAATATTTGATGAAGTAATCAAGATTTGTATTTTGATAGTTTTTCTATTACTTCAATTTGTGTTCCTAAATGAACATCATGCAATTTCTATAAGTTCAGTTGTTGTGGATGCTTCTCTAGTGTTTCATGATGTTTTTGGATGTTTCTATTTCATTCTCTATCTACTTTTCACATCCACATTGATGGTTGTGCTCAAGATCCGAGATTTTCTCTTGTGTGTTCATGTTTTTCATGTTTATGGCCAACTAAGTGTTGAAGCGTGTTGTGGATCTTTGAGGAGTAATTAATTGAAGTGGTATCTGTTTGAGAATGTTTTTTTTCTTCACTATGTTGTGGAAAACCTTGGTTGATTCACATGAATAATCTTTATTGATTTGGGCTGACTGTTTATATTCATTTTATTATTTTCTTGAGGCCAACTTATAGTGATAAAATTTCTTGTTTCAGATATATAAGAGCAATTGTTTTATCATTTGAATGTATGAGAGTGTGTGAGTTTGTGAAGTATATGATTCTTGTGTGGGAATAATGTTCAGATCACTCAAAGGTAGAGTAGACTATGAAGAAGAGTGAAGAAGAGTGAATAATTGTTCAAGAGCTTAACTGGAACTATAACTAGGCATTAGTAGATGCTACTCTTCTTAGTTCAAAGTTTGATGGATTTAATCATAACCTTTTTGTAAGAAAGTGTGTCTTCCTTTGGGCAGTAAGCCTATTTGTATTTGAGCAGTGAGCCCTAGGTAGTGTGCCTGAATGCATGTGCATTCCCAATTCACATTTTCTTATACTTTTAATAGGGTATAATCTTGTGGATTGACCTCTATCATGGTTTTTCCCCTAATAGGGTTTGCACATCAAAATCTTGGTGTTATGTGTGTTTCTAATATGTTTTTCATTTATGCTTTCATGATAAATAATCAAATTTGAGAATAAGGTTAATAAGTTGAATAAGTTTGAAATTCAGTGACAACTGATTGACCCCCCCTCTTAGTTGTCTTCCCTTGAGTTTCCAATAGATCAAGAGCATTGAAAGGAAAATTTATCTAGGTTTTATTGCAGCAATCAAGATCTAATCATCATGTCAAATTCTTCTTGCATCATGCGTGTTTTGGAGCTAACATTGTGATGTAGGTTTCATGATTAAGTCAAGTATTCAACACATCATTTAAATCATATTTCAAAGTTCAATATCCACATCCATTGAATCCATATCATGCAAGTTGTCGACCTCCATTATCAAGGATTATCAAGGATTTTGTTGAGTGGTAACATAACATTGTTCATTCTTGATCCCTCTTTCATTCTTTCATTTCATCTCAAGGTTTGATTACCAAAATAGGGTTCAAGACCAAGGTAAACCCCCATTAACCAAAACAAAAAAAAAAATCCTCTTATGTTTGTGTTGCAAGTTTAAAGGTTGAAGAAATGTTGAAGATCTCAAAAGTGCAATTTTGCAAAGTTTCATTTATTGTCACCTTTTTTGTCATCTCATGGAAACTCGAATCCTAAATTCATTTTTGGCTTTTTGCCAGTGGGACCTAGGGGAATCAAAAGTGAAAACCCTAGGCTCAAGGATTGTGAAACCAAATTTTATATTCCTATACAGAGTAATATTTGACTCACTTATAACTTGTCATAACCAACCAAAATATCTGATTCTCTTACAACTTGTCATAACCCAAGTTGGACACCAAATTTCTTCATGCACAAAGATGCCTTATGATGCCTCATAGAATATTTCATAAGTTAAATATTTCAAAGTTGGATTCCTATTTTCACTTGGGATAATGATGTGTCATCAAGTCACCTCCAACAAGGTTTCCACCCAACTGGTGGGTCTCAATTTATGACATGACATTATAGGAAATTTATTGGGATTAAGGTGTCTTAACCTTAGAGTTCTAACATTGATTCATTTTGATGTATTATTGTATTTATTTATATAATTTAAAGTTTCTATGGTTTCATGTCATTAATTGGGACCCACCTGTTGGGTGGAATCCCTGTTCGAGGTGACTAGATGACACATCATCATCCCAAGAGGACACATGCATCCCACTTTGTAATCTATGGCATATGGAAGATTCTATGACACACCATAAGACATATTTGAATGCATGGGTGAAAGTTGGCACCCAAGTTGGTTTATGAAAAGATGTAAGAGAATCAACTATTTTTAACATATTCTAGGCACCAAAGCTTGGAAGAAGACTATTTCCATGTTTAACACTTGTCAGTTGTGTAAGGTGTTGGTGTGTGGCGACTAATCATGCTATACTATACAAAAAAAATTGAAAAAGAAAAAAATCAATGAAAAAGGAAAAAAAATGACTTTGTAGAACCCTAATCTAGAAGCTTCTAAGCTTTTTAAAAAGGGGTTCGCATGATGAAAACCATGATTATTCACAATATTGTAATAGGTTTTTGCACTAGATAATAAAATCATTGGATGGTTGTGGTTTTGGTGGATGTAGCTTGGATTGGGTGAACCACGTTAAATTCTCTAGGTATGTGTAGGATCATGATGGGCCAAAAAGTGGCAATATGATGTGTATGTGGCTAACAACTTTTTTTAACCCAAAATTGATGAAACGAAAAAGGTTTTTAAAGGAGATTCTCAGCTTTCTACCAATATAAATTATGCTTTACTTTGAATTTAATAAGTAATTATTATTCATTGTCTATTCAAATTACGACTAAAGTCCTGATTGTAGGCTGATTGAAAAACATCTATAGCTTTCAAACGGTATTAGATTTTTTGAATCCAAAACATGTGTCACATTCTATGCATTGCATAATATAGGATTAAAAAAATAAAAATTGAATTTCATGAAGTTTTGACCAAGTTAAGGTGGTCAGACATACAAGTTTTAATATTTGTTAAAAGTTGTAATAAAAAAATCATAATTAATTATTTACTTGGAAAAAAATTACAAAAAATATGCATCACATCGGAAAATGACTCCTCTACTTATATCTAAAATATTATAAAAAAATATTATCATTTTATTGTGGTTAGGGTGGTCAGACAGACACATACTTCTTATTTTTTCCCTGAAATTTAAGTACTATTGCATTAAAATTTCAAATTTTCACAAAATAGATTTTTTTTAGTAGTTTATAAATTACATTCAATTTGCTACAGATTCTATTCTTACGTTTTTTTAAAATAATATAGATAACTTATTCAAATTTTTACGTCAAGTTTCCTAACTCTGATTTTTTTGATTTTTTTGCCACTTAAGGGCCTATTTTTTCCATGATGATCCTGCACATACCCCTCTGTGTTATAATTTATTCTATATGTGTTTTAATTTCTCTATTTATTAATTAAATCTACATTTAATTGTTAGATATTTTCTTTTCTAACCCTAACAAGTAGTATCAAAGCAGGTTGTGTTTTGATTATCATCTGTAGGAAGGTCTCACGGTTGAGTGGGAGTCTCATGGTTGAGTGGGAGTAATGGAAGACAAGGGTAAGAAGGTTGAGAAGTTTAATGGGAATAAATATAAGTTATGAAAAATGCAAATGGAGGACTACCTCTATCAGAAGGATTTATGGCAGCCATTGGAAGGGAAAACCAAGAAACCCACAACAATGTCTGATGAGGACTAGGATATTTTGAATAGAAAGGCTCTTGGCAGTATTCCTTTATGCCTGACACAATTAGTGGCATTCAATATTACAACAACAAATACAACTCAAGAGTTGATGGAAACCCTGGCGAAGTTATATGAAAAACCTTCCACTTTGAATAAGGTATTTCTTATGAAGCATTTATTTAATATGAAAATGGTAGAAGGTGGGTCAGTTACTGATCATTTAAATGAGTTTAATATAGTCACCATTCAATTAACTTCTATAAAAGTAAACTTTGATGAAGAAGTTAGGGCTCTTTTGATTCTATGTTCTTCACCTAAAAGCTAGAATAGCTTGGTAATGGATATTTGCAATTTTGTTTCTAGTTTGAAAACATTAAAATTTGATGATGTTGTTGGTGTTATTTTGAGTGAGGAAATTTGTAGGAAAAGCTCAGGTAGAACATCCACATCAGGTAGTGTTTTGAATGTAGAAATTAGGGGTAGAACAAAGGAGAGAGGAAACAATTCTAAAAATCATGGGAAGTCATGGGGAAAATCAAAGGACAAAATGTCCCAATCTAGAGACAAGAAGGATTGTTGGTACTATGGTAAGTTGGGTCATTTAAAGAAAGATTGTTGGTCTCAGAAAAATAAAGAAGGAGACAAAAATGAAGGAAGTAAAGAGGAAAACGTGGTAAGTAATAAATCTGATGAGGATACTTTGATTCTTTCCCTTAATAATGTTGATGATTCTTGGGTGTTAGATTCAGGGGCTTTATTTCATGCTACTCCCCATAGAAGTTATTTTCTTGATTATGTCCAAGGGGATTTTGGGCTGGTTTATTTGGGAGATAACTAACCCTGTCAGATTGTTGGAAAGGGAAGAATCAAGATTAAGTTGTATAATGGGAATTATTGGCTAAGACATGAGCTAAGGCATGTTCCAAAGTTAAGAAAAAATTTAATTTGGGCAGGGCAACTAGATGATGAAGGATGTGTTGTTACATTTAGTGATAAAAATTGGAAGGTCACAAAGGGTGCCTTAGTGGTAGAAAAAGGTGTGAAAGTAGGCACCTTATATATTTGTATAGGTCATATTGTTCCTTGTACTTTAATTATTATGGAAAAAGGTCAATGTTTAGGAATAGTTGTTGTAGTTCAGTAGGTAGAAGATCATACAGTTGTTGTGGATACTAAATTAGCACTGTGGCATAATAGAATTGGCCATATGAGTGCAAAAGGTATGAAAGTACTTCATTCAAATAATATTTTTCAGGTCTAAAATGTGTTAATATGGATATGTGTGAAAGTTGTGTATGGAAAAAAAGAGAGAGTAAGTTTTCTCAAGGATGAGAAGAAAAAGAAACATGAGAAATTGGATCTTGCGCATATGAATGTATGGGGACTAGCTCAGGTATCTTCTCTCAGTGGATTTCAGTATTATGTTGCATTCATTGATGATGCAACTAGGAAGGTATGGATTTATTTCCTTAGGAAGGAATCTAATGTATTTGAAACTTTTAAAAAATGGAGAAGCTTGGTTGAGCATGAGACAGGTAAAAAGATAAAATATCTCAGATCTGATAATGGTGGTGATTATTGCAGCAAAGAGTTTGAAGATTATTGTTCCTCTAATGGTATTCATAGGAAAAAACAATTCCAAAGACTCCACAGGAAAATGGAGTGGCTGAGTGCATGAATAGAACAATAATAGAGTGTGCACAGACTATGAGATTGCATGTTGGGCTACCTTTAAAAATGTGGTAAGAGACTATAAACATTGTTGTTTATTTAATTAATAGAGGTCCCTCTAATCCTTTAGGTTGTGGAATTATAGAGGAAGCATGGAAAGGTAAGAAGGTGGGTTATTCTTTTCTCAAAACCTTGGTTGTGAAGCATTTGCCCATGTAGATTCTGAAAATAGAACCAAGCTTGATGAAAAATCAAAGAAATGTATATTTTTTGGATATGGCATTGATGAATTTGGTTATAGGCTTTGGGATTTTGAAAATTAGAAAATTGTGAGAAGCAGGGATGTCATATTCAATGAGAAAGTGTTGTACAAAGATTTGTTGCTGCATCATGAGAAGAAAGAAAATGATTATGTAGTGTTGGATGATATTCCAAACAATGATGTTTCAGTGGTTCCTCATGCTCCATAACAACAACAACAACAAATACCACAAACTCCTGCGAATGTTAGATGATCTTCAAGGATAAGTAGACCTCTGTAAAGATTCTCTCCTGTTTTGTATACTATTTTGTTAACTAATGCTGGTGAATCAGAATATTATGATGAAGTTATGCAGGTGGATACCAAGGTTCAGTGGGAGCATGGAATGGAAGAAGAAATGAACTTCTTGTTGAAAAATCAAACCTGGGAATTATGCAAGTTTCCTCCAGGTAAAAGGGTTCTACCAAAAAAATGGGTTTAAGGCTGAAAGAGCGGGATGGAGGTAAGAAGATATTTAAATCCAAATTAGTTGTACAGGGATTTGCATAGAAAAAGGGTATTGATTTTGATGAGTTTTTTTCTCCAATTGTTAAAATGACTTCTATTCATATTGGTTTAAGTATTGTGGCTCCTGAAGATTTTCATTTAGAACAACTTGATGTTAAAACAACCTTTCTCCATGGAGATTTGGAAGAGGAAATATATATGGAACAACCACAAGGATTTGAGGTAAAAGGTAAGGAGAAACTAGTGTATAGATTGGAAAAAATTTTATATGGTTTGAAGCAAGCACCTCGGCAATGGTACTTGAAATTTGATAGTTTTATGGTTGAGCAAGGCTATAGCAGGTGTAATTCTAACCATTATGTCTATTTTAAGAGGTTGGATAATGACAACTACATTATTTTATGTTTATATGTTGATGACATGCTTGTAGTAGGGTCTAACATGGATCACATAAGTGAGCTAAAACAACAGTTAGAAAAATATTTTGCTATGAAGGATTTGGGGGCAGCAAAATAGATCCTTGGTATGAAAATTTGTAGAGATAGGAAAAATAAAAAAAATGTTTTTATCTCAGGCTAATTATGTTGAAAAGGTGTTGCCGAGATTTCATATGGAGAATGCAAAAGCTGTCAGGACACCTTTTCCTAGTCATGTTAAATTGACTAAGGATATGTGTCCAAAGACACAAGAGGAGGAAGAAAAAATGTCCAAGGTATCATATGCTTCAGCTGTAGGTAGTTTAATGTATGCCATGGTATGCATGAGACTAGATATTTCACATGCTATAGGATTTCTTAGCAGGTATTTGAGTCATCATGGAGTTGAGCATTGGAATGCGATAAAATGGATTCTTAGGTACTTGAGAGGTACATTTAATAAATTTTTATGTTTTGGGGGCTCTAATACTAATTTAAAAGGCTATGTTGACTCAGCTTTGGCAAGGGATATAGATACCAGGCAGAGTACCATAGGTTATGTATTTATAGTTGGTGTGATAGCAGTGATTTGGGTTTCTCGATTGCAAAAGGTGGTTGTTTTATCCACAACAGAGGAAAAGTATGTGGCTGCACTAGAGGTAGAAAAGGAGATGATATGGATGCAACTTTTCATGGATGAGTTAGGAAAATGATAGGCTAGAAATTACTTGTTTACAGATAGATAGAGTGCTATACATATTACAAATAATTCTTCCTTGCATTCTAAAACAAAACACATACAGTTGAGATATCATTTTATTCAGTTGGTGTTGGAGGATGTACATGTCAAGCTAGACAAGATACATATAGATGCCAATCCAATGGATATGTTTATGAAGGAAATGACAAGGGAGAATTTAAGTTCATCTTCAGCTTCAGTTGGCCTTCAAGGTTGAATTCAAGTATAACAAAGTAGCAAGGTCCAAGGTACTTATTTCCAGTGGGAGTTGTAAGTGCAGTAGTGTCGTCTAGGATCAGTTTCCAAGTGGGATATTATGTTGGTGTGGAGCCTAATTAGTCTCCAAGTGGGATATTGTTGGTGTGTGGCAACTAATCATGCTACATTATACACCCCAACATGTATCCTAATAAAACTAAATAAGGAAAAAATCAATGAAAAAGGAAAAAAACTGACTTTGTAGAACCTTAATCTAGAAGCTTATAATCTTAAAAAGGGGTTTGGATGATGAAATCACAATTATTCACAAGATTGTAATAGTTTTTTGCACTAGATAATAAAATCATTGGATGGTTGTGGTTTTGGTGGATGTAGGCTGGATTGGGAAAACCACATTAAATTCTATGCATTATAATTTATTTTGTGTGTTTTAGTTTCTTTGTTTATTAATTAAATCTACATTTAATTGTTAGATATCTTCCTTTCTAACCCTAACATAAGGGAATATGTCACATGTGTCCAAATGCATGTCTAAGGCATTGGAAATTGTTCCATGTGGATTTTGATGCCCCTAACCTTCTAGATGCTTCTTGAAGCTTGTATCACTTCATTTATTGAGTGGCTTAAGATGTAGAATGCATAGTTTGTTTGCATGTAATGAAGTACTGCTAGTATCACTCCATAATAGGTGTTCATGTAGAAGTACTTACTAAAGAAGCTTTTACTTGGTGATATCTTGTAATCATTATTTGAAGTAATAGAGAAAGTATTGTGCTTTTGGAGGGTGGGGTTTTTTACCCAAAAGGGTTTTCGCCACATATATTTGGTGTCACTTTTTTATGATTCTTGTTGTTTTATTTCCATTATTCTATCTATGTTCTTCTCTTATTGTAATAGTAAAAGGTGTTAAAAGATTTTTTTTGTAACTCTTCTCTCATTAGATTAGTGTAGGAAGTTGTTTCCTCTCACCCAAATTCCTTTAAGTTGGTATCAAATTCTAGCCATCCTTGGTTCCTTTGTTGGGTACAAGGGTTTTTTGAGCTAATTGTTGTTTCTGTGGGACTGTTGCAGAAAGTGAGTATTTCATAACCTTGTTGCAGGAAAGAGATGGAAAGCACATCTGAGAGGAATGAGATGCAAAAATTTAACGGTGGTAATTTTGAGTTGTGGAAGCTCAAAATGGAAGACATGTTAGAACACTAAGACTTATGGATTGCAATATCTAGAACCAAACCTTTAGGAATGAAACAAGAGGATTAGGATCTCATGGATAGGAAAAACAAGGGTCTTATTAGACTAATTTTTCGCTGATTTTGTTCTCCTAAAATCCTATGAAGAGAAAACTTTTACTTCTCTGTTTAAGAAGCTAGGTGATGTCTACAAGGGTAAATCCTTGGTAAAAGATCTTCCTAAGAAAGAAGATGTATTCTTTGAAAATGGAAGATTGAGGATCCGTTGAAGATCAATTGAACTCTTTTAACATGTTGGTTGCACAATTGGGTTCTATTGGAGACAAAATAGATGAACAAGACCATTGGATGCTCCTTTTATGTTAGATGATAGACTCTTGGGATCACCTGGTAATGGCTATTGGAAGCACTACTTCCACCTTGATGAGGTTGTTTCCTCATTACTATCTAAGGAGATGTGAAGGAAGTCTTCTAAGATGGCCAGGAAGGCCCTTGTAGTCCATGGTAGACCAAAAAGAGAAGAAAAAATAATGACAAGGAATACAAGTCAAATTATTTGGGGAAATCAATTTCTCCTAGTAAGAAGTCCAAGGAAAAATGTTAGAATTGTGGTGAAACTAGTCACATTAAAAAAGATTGCAAGAAGGAGCAAGAGAAGAAAAATAAGTCTTTCTCTAATCCTAAATATGAGAAATCATTCCAAGATGATGGAGAATCATTTATTGCAGCCTTGGCAGCGCATGCATCAAATGATTTTCCATTGATAGATTCGGGTGCATCCTTTGACATGACTTCTCAAAGATATTGGTTCTCTAAGTATTAGGAGCTCGATGGTTGAGAGGTGTACCTAGGTGATGACTCTCACCTAAAGATTATTGGACATGGAAGAGTCAAAATCAGATTTCCTGATGGAAGAGTGAAGGGGATTAATGGTGTCTTGCATATCCCAGGTTTGACATGAAACCTACTTTCTATAAGTAATCTGAATGATTTAGGAGTGCAATTTTTTTTCTCTAGTGGAGGATGCAAGATGACAAGAGTTGTTGTGGTGTTGGCTAAGGGTGTTCATATTGGGAATTTGTCTCACCTTGATGCATGTACTATATAGTGAAATAGTTCTTTTTTTGTATCAAAGAAGATATATTGGATTCTTCATCCTCACCATCATATCATGTAGAGAAGAAGTGTGTTACAACTACATCCGATGGTTAGACATTTTGGGTACCTAAGTGTGCTAATTTTATGGAAATGAAGTTTCCTATAGAGAAGACAATGTTATGGCACCAATGACTTAGTTACATTGATGAGAAGGATCTTAGAACCTTGAAAAATAAGAGCCTTGTTGAAGGCCTTGATGATTGTAATCTCGAGTTCAATTTTTGTGAACATTGTGTATATGGAAAACAACAACGTGTTTCTTTTTATTCTAGTTCTCATAAGTTGGACTATATCTATTCAAATTTTTTTGGTCCCATAAATGTTCATTCATTATCAAAATTTGTATATTTTATTTCTTTTATAGATTACTACAATATAAGGACATTTTTTTTATTTCCCCAAAAGTAAAGTTGAAGTCTTTAGTTGGTTTAAGGAGTTTAAGGCCTTAGTAGAAAATCAGACTGGCAAAAAGATTAAGTGTTTGAGGACTAATAATGGTGGTGAGTTTTGCTTTGTAGAGTTTGAAAATTTTTGTAAAGAGCAAGGGATTGAGAGACATAATATAACTCCCTACACTCCACAAAAAAATAGAGTTGCAAAGAGGGTGAACAAAACATTAGTGGAGAGGGCTAGGAGTATGCTGAGTGTTGCTAGCCTTGAACAAAAATTTTGGGCTAAAGTAGTAGCTACTGCATGTTATTTGATCAATAGATCTCCTACATCAACGCTTGTTGGAAAGACACCCATGGAGGCATGGTATAGTAAAAATACTTCGATGAGACATCTCATAGTATTTGGTTGTGAAGCTTATGATCATGTTTTGATTAAGAAGAGGTCTAAGTTGGAGAACAAGGCTATTAAGTGTATCTTTATTGGCTATGGTGTCGGTGTGAAAGGTTACAATCTTTAGGATCTATAATCTCAGAAGGTTCTCTATAGTAGAAGTGTGATCTTTAGAGAGATGAAATGTTCTACTATTGAGTTACAACCAGAGAAAGAAGAGAAATAGAAAAAGGAGGTAGTTTAGATTCCACCTACTCTAAAGAAAGAAGAACCAAGTACCCCTATTGGACCTGATGATGAGGAGAGATTAAGTAGCTTTGAAAGTTCTGAAGAAGGAGAACCTCAACCTCAGCCTTTGAGGAGGTCTACATGAGTTAGGTAGCAAGTGGAAATGTTTGGGTATTCATTGTTGGATTCTAGTTGCATTTTTTCCTTGATTACTAATACTAATTTGTTAGAGAGGCTATGGGAATGAATGAATTAGATTCTTGGATGCAAGCCATGGATGAAGATATGGCTTCTTTAAAGAAAAATAAGACTTGGGATCTGGTACCTTTGCAAGCTAGACGTAAACCTATTGGTTGTAAATGGGTTTTCAAGAAGAAGTGTGGTCTTGGTGGCAATGTTGAGAATTATAAGACATAGTTGGTCACTAAGGGGTTTTCCTAGGTGGAGGGAATTGATTATGAGGAGATATTATCTCCTGTAGCGAAGCTGACATCTATCTAGATTATGTTGTCACTTGTAGCAACATATGACTTAGAAGTGGACTAGATAGATGTGAAGACAACATTCCTTCATGGAGATTCAGAGGAAGAGATATTTGTGTCATAGCCAGAGCATTTCATTGAAAAAGGTAAATAAAATTTGGTTTTCAAACTAAAGAAGTCTATTTATGGTTTGAAACAGTCTCCTAGGATGTGGTATCAAAATTTTGGTACCTATGTGTTGTTATTGGGATTTCAAAGATCTAAATTTGACTATTGTGTATACTTTAAAACTAATAATGGTCTCATTCTCATTATTGTCCTATACATAGATGATATGTTGTTTATTGGGAATGGTAAAAGTATGATTTGAGATTTGAAGTTTTAGTTGTCAGCATAGTTTGAGATGAAAGACTTAGGTGTAGATAGGTACATTCTAGGAATGGAAATCACTAGAGACAAAGCTAACAGAAAGCTTTCGCTAAGCTAGAGCAAGTATGTGAGCTATGTGTTGGAGAGATTCAACATGGTATATTGAAAACAGTTAGTTGTTCTTGTGATGCAAGGGATGAAGCTTTCTACGAATGATTTTCAAAAATATCCTATTGATATGGACATGACTAGAGTACCATATGCAAGTGTAGTTGGCAATCTGATGTATGTGATGGTGCGTATGACACCAAATATTTCCCAAGTAGTGGGAGCCAGTCATTTCATGGCTAATCCTATATGGGTGAATTGGGATGCTATTAAGAGAGTGTTAGATATTTATGATGTAATTCTGAGTATGCCTTGTTTTTTCATGGTTATCCTACTAGACCTTATCATTATGTGAGAATTCAAGGATATGTGGATTCAAATTATGTAGGTGACATTAAGAGTAGAAAATTCACCAGTGGTTATGTGTTTATGATGTTTGGTGGTGCTACCAGTTGGATGAGGAAGTGGTAGGTTTTAGTCACTTTTTCCACAATAGAGGTAGAGTATATGGTAGATACTTATGCTTATAAGGAAGCTATTTGGCTTAAGAGATTGTGTTCTGATATTGGTTTATATGCAGGACGTATTAATATTTGTTGTGACAGCCAAAGTGCAATTTTTCTAGCAAAGAATCCTACCTTCCATGTCAGAATAGAGAACATTGATGTACAATACCATTTTGTTCATGATATGGGTATGTGTAGGATCATCATGGAAAACACGGGCCCTTAAGTGGTGAAAAATTTAGAAAAATCAAAATTAGGAAACTTGATGTAAAATTTTGAATAAGTTATCTATATTATTTCAAAATTATGTAAGAATAGAATCTATATCAAATTGAATTTAGTTTCTAAACTACTAGGTTTATTTAAAATATATATATATATATATATATATATATATATATATATATATATTTGGTGAAAATTTGAAATTTCAATGTAGTAGCACTTAAATTTCAGGGAAAAATAAGAAGTATGTGTCTGTCTGACCACCCTAACCATAATAAAATGATAATCATTTTTATAATATTTTAGATCAAAGTAGAGGACTTATGTCCCGATGTGATGCATATTTTTTTGTAATTTTTTTCCAAGTAAATAATTAATTATGAATTTTGTATTACAACTAAAAAATATAAAAACTCGTATGTCAAACCATCTTAGCTTGCTCAAAACTTCATGAAATTCATTTTTTTTTAATCCTATAGTATGAGAAGCATAAAATGTGAGACATGTTTCAGATTCAAAACGAGTGATATCATTTGAAAGCTATAAATGTTTTTCAATCAGCCTATCAATCAGGACTTTAGTCATAATTCAAATAGAAAATGAATAATAATTATTTATTAAATTCAAAGTAAATCATAATTTATATTGGTGGAAAGCTAAGAATCTCCTTTAAAAACCCTTTTCATTTCATCAATTTTGGGTAAAAAAATAGTCACCAACCACATACCCTACACATACCCACCATATCACCACTTTTTGGCTCATCATGATCCTGCATATACCCATATGGTAGAAGATAGAAAGGTGAATTTGGAGAAGGTTGACATTTTGGTGAATGTTGCAGATGCACTAACAAAACTAGTGAGAATAGAGAAGTTCATATGGTGTTCTAATTCCATGGGCCTTGGGGCCCTGAGTAGATGATTTCAAATGACTCTTAGCAGGTCTTCGACAAGTGGGAGAATGTTGGTAATAAGGTGTCTCAACCTTTGAGTCCTAACATTGATATAATTTGATGTATTATTGTATTTATTTGTATAATTTAAATTACCTATGGTGTCATGTCATTAATTAGGACCCACTGACTGTGTGGCATCCCTGTTGGAGGTGATTGGATCACACATCATCATCCCAAGTGTACATTGGCATCCCACTTTGGAATCTATGATATATGAAAGATTTTGTGACACATCATAAGGCATATTGGAATGCATGGGTGAAACTTGGATGCCCAAGTTGGGTTATGAGTAAAAGATGTAAGAGAATCAACCATTTTTAGCCAGTTATGATAGATTCTCTTACAATAGTAAGTGTTGTCAACTATGACATATTCTATGACAGTTGTAAGATGTGTAAGGCATCTATCATAAGCTATTTTTAGCATATTCTAGGTGTCCAAGATTGGAAGAAGACTATTTGCATGTTTGAAACTTGTCAAGGTGTAAGGGAATATGTCACATGTGTCCAAATGCATCTAAGGAATTGGAAATTATGCCATGTGGATTTGGACACCTCTAACCTTCTATATGCTTCTTGAAGCTTGTATCACTCTAGAATGCATAGTTTGTTTGTAGGTAATGAAGTGGTGCTAGTATCACTCTAGAACAAGTGTTTGTGTTGATTGTGTTGAAGCACTTGTTGAAGAAGGTTGTACTTGGTGATATCTTGTAACCATTATTTGAAGTAATAGAGAAAGTATTGTGCTTTTGGAGGGTGATTTTTTTACTCGAAAGGGTTATCCCCAAGTATATTTGGTGTCGCTATTTTATGATTCTTGTTGTTCTTTTTCCATTATTATATCTATGTTCTTATGTTATTGTAACAGTAAAAGGTGATAAAATAATTTTTTTGTAACTCTCCTCTTACTAGAGTAGTGTAGGATGTTGTTTCAACTCACTCGACTTCCTTTCAAAATTAAATAATACAAATAAATATAATAATAAATTAAATTAAACATGTTAGGACTCTAAGGTTGAGATGCCTTAATCCCAATAGAGCCTTTATATCCTATCCTATTTGTCCTTCTAGTGAGATAAATCACCTCTCAACCTAGCACAAATATCCATGCCCTCACCTTTGTGCTCATCACAGGTTGTCAATGCATAGGGATGATAGTGGGGAGCCTCCAAAGAACTGGTTGGGGTTATGGGGTCAATAAAAATGTATTTCAAAATTCTTTCAAATTATTAAGGCACAAATATTAAATGAATCTCACAAAATTAATTCAAATTTGTTCACCTATTGGATTCCAAAAATATCAACCTAAAGCTTTGATACCATATTAGAATTAGGAAGATCTAGGAGATAAAATGACAAGAACAAGTGAACAATAGCATAGATTGTATTTAGTAAGACCCAAATTACAATGAG
Organism: Sequoia sempervirens; assembly: GCA_007258455.2. NCBI lineage: Eukaryota > Viridiplantae > Streptophyta > Pinopsida > Cupressales > Cupressaceae > Sequoia > Sequoia sempervirens. The sequence continues at coordinate 274,474,670 of VDFB02271358.1, forward strand.
TACAAAGCATTTCTTATATTGGAAAGGATGGTGCAATCCACCTATAAGGTGAGTTGACAAGTAACCTATGAAATGGCAGAGAAAAGAGTAGACAAGTGTCTTATAGGTACCATTCTTAGGAATACTTGGAGTGTGCAAACCAACAACCTCTATGACCAAGTCATCAACCTTGTGTATCAAGTTTTGAGTGACCTTTGAGGTTAGATGAAAATTATTCCAACCTCAAAAGGTGTGTGCATGAGGTTAACCAAATAACTTTGTGTTCCTCGAGAGGTCTAAAAGTTGCACATTTAGTTAGACAAATTATCTAACCTCGTCAACCTAAGTACACTTTTTTTTTTTGATACGTAAGGTGTTGATTTTATTTATAATAATAAAAGTATACAAGCGTCTGCTATGCAGGAATGTTACATTAATGACCTTCAAACATTCAAAAATTGACATGGTGGATAACTACCCAGTTCCATATTGGAAGCGTCGATCAGTAGATGAAAACAGAGACAATTTTCAGCAAACTTACAAAAACTTAACTCCATTTCGTAGATACAGCGAGTAACAAGGCAAAAACTAGCAAGAAACCAGATAGACAACCATACCCCACTTGATCACCAGAAGCCATTAACATCTGCAAAACAAATAAAACCTTCCACCCAGTCCGTTCCCTCCACTGGCACTATCTTCACTCTTTTCTTCAAAAACTCCACTGCCACATCTGCAAGTGTGCGATGCTGGGACAATTCAGAGCCTTTGAGATCCAAAAGAAAAGGGTAAATCTTGATAGCGTCATCCGAGTCCCATATAGTGGCCAAGTCCATAGGGCGTGGTATGCCCTTACCCAAGAGAGCCGCCTTCAGAGTAGTGTCGATGCCCCTGAGCAAGTCCTTCCGAAACAGTCGCACCAACAAATCCTTAGCCATTGACTTCGGGGTAGCAATATCCAAGAGCGAAGCAAGAAACCTAGATGATATTTGGGCATTGTCCCTTGCAAATTCTTTTCGCTCTAAATGTTCCTTTCCAAGGACCATTTTCACTGCTACAACCGTCCCCAGATCATCTTCGAGCAAGATGCGTTTGAGACGCTGGTCCGTTACCTCTCAAAAGGCAATTTTCCTTTCCGTTGCCACTAAAGAAACAAGGGTGTCGACCCTGAAGGATTCAAGACCTTTCGCCGATATAATAATGGTGAACTTCAATTTCGACAGCCTCGCCATTGCCGAGGATGCGCCCGGAGCACCCTGCAACAAAAACATAAAAGCAAAAACCAGGGAGCCGAACCTAAATTTAGGAATGGGCTTCCTAAATTTAGCATGAAACCTCAATAATGAACCGTCAGTCATCGTGTATAGATACAGATTAAGGGCTTTGCAAATCTGTCCTTCGCATGAAAGGAAATTCCTCCCCCGTGAACCTATGATCAATGCAATTTATGGTGCTTACCACTCGGCACGTCCGCACACAGAATAAGGTAAGCCGTGCGCTACGTGTCCCCCAGCCAACGTCGTGATAATTGAGCCCATCATTCCACTAGACTCCCTTCAATTTGTCCGAGCAAAAAGGCGGCCAATTAATCCTTCCATTTCCATTCGCATACCACTAAATTTGGTAGGTTGGTGTGACTACCAACGCCCGACCCGAATGCCACTTGTCCATCTCACACCCCACCACACAGCCACTTAGACATCCATTGTCTGTGTGGGGGGCGAGGAGAACAACCTAAGTACACTTAAGTATAATTGTGAATAGATTAATTATTCACACTAACAATATTTCATTCATGAATTAAATTTATGTTATCTTTTATTTAATTTTTATGATCTAATTTAATAAAATTATCTAGCTCAAGTAAATATCTCATGGAAAATAAATTTCTAATAAAATTATTTGCATATAAATGTACCAATAATTTAATAATGTTAACTTACAAAATATTATTCTCTCATATTTTAGAAAAATAATAAAATATGTTATTAATTAGGCCTCATTTATAAAATATTAAAAACATGATTTATCAAATTTTAAATGATGAAATAGTTCAGTAATACCTAATTTTTATTTTTATGTTTCTTCCTTGAATATAAATATTATAAATATAGATCCAAATCATAATTATATGTCACATTTCTTGGCTCAAAAGAATTTATGATTATTTTCAAAAAAATATTAAAAGATACTCCACAAAGTTTTAGTATTCAGCAATTAATAGAAAATCAATACAAAATATAAGATCAAATAAGTCATTTTTTAATAATTTACAAACAAATTAAGTCAAGATTTCAATCCAAGACATTAAGAATTCTTAAATATTAGTAATAAAAAGGTGGAAAAATGTTACGCTTTCAATTTTATTTTAATTTTAGAAATTTTCACCACCAAAATGGTTGGTTAAAATTTAGTCTTATACCTATAATTTTTGTCTTTATGAAGAATTGTATATCTCTACCAAAGACAATCTTATGTTTTATTGTATGTCTCTTTTATTTTTTATTATTTATTCATTTATTAATTTGATGAGAATCTTTTTATCTATCATCTTTTCTTCAATGATAACATTAGAGAAATTTTATATAGATTTCTAGACACCGAAAATGGATGCACAACTTCCTTTTCCACATAAAAGGGGAAGAAGGGAGGGCGGTCCAATTTCACAATGCTCACATTCAAGAATACCTTAGAGATCTCAACCCAATGAAGGATATGAGAGATCTGACTGTAAGATATCCTTGGAAATGAATGGAGAAAAGAAATGGGGTTCACCACCAAGTGTAACTTGGAAAATGCAAAATGTTTGAAAACACAATGTAGTATGCAAAAAGACCTAGAAAATTACTTAGAAATGCAAATAAAGCAAAACAGAAAGCTATAAAATAGAGAATGTGTACCTGGAAATGTGTTGAAGACTGGAAATAGCTCTAAAATTCTAAAGATGCTAATTTTTAAGCTTGGTGGGACTCATTCGCCATCCTGGGAAAATTAGTCCCAAATCTGGAAACTATATCGGAGCCTGTTTTAGCCAAATGGGTATCCAAATCAATAAAAATATCTGAAAAAATAGGTAGAGTGGGACTCATTCACCACTAATGTTGAATTATTTCACTTTAATTTTTTTAAAAACTCAAAAGTGGAATCTATAGCTCTCAGTCTGCTCTTTCTGTATCTCTGGGTATTCATATCTAAAAACTATATCGGGGCCTGTTTTAGCCAAATGGGTATCCAAATCAATAAAAATATCTAAAAATAGGTACAGTGGGATTCATTCACCACTAATGGTGAATGAGTCCACTTTAAATTTTCTAAAAACTCAAAAGTGGACTTTGTAGCTCTTAGTCTACTCTTTCTGTATCTCCAGGTATTCAGACCCAATGAAGGATATGAGAGATCTGATGGTAAGATTTCCTTGGAAATGAATGAAGACAACAAATGGGGTTCACCACCAAGTGTAACTTGGAAAATGTAAAATGTTTGAAAACATAGTGTAGTATGCAAAAAGACCTAGAAAATAACTTAGAAATGCAAATAAAGCAAAACAAAAAGCTATAAAATAGAGAATGTGTACCTGGAAAAGTGTTGAAGATTGGAAGTAACTCTGAAATAATGAAGATGCTAATTTTTAAGCTTGGTGGGACTCATTTGCCATCATGGGAAAATTAGTCCCAGATCTAGAAAACTGTATTAGATCCTGTTTTAGACAAATGGGTATCCAAATCAATAAAAATGTTTGAAAAATAGGTATAGTGGGACTCATTCACCACTAATGGTGAATGAGTCCACTTTAAATTTTCCAAAAACTTAAAAGTGGAATCTATAGCTCTTAGTCTACTCTTTCTATATCTCCAAGTATTCAGATCTGAAACCCTAATTTTCGGGACTGTGACTTTCTATGAGGATTTTGACCTTTCCAAGAGGGAAATGACTTCAACAACTTTATAACATATTCTTCAATTATTTCCAATCCTTCAAAGTACCTAGTTCTAGAATCACACAAAGAAAGAGAGATAAAATGTTGATTGTTAGAGAATAGGGGTTTTCCTTGGTCAAACCGCTTTTAGGTAATTAACCCAAAATGATGAAATAAGATGATGAAGCATGAACATGAGATAATGCAATTAGAAACTTTCCATGATGATAGATCTTGAGTTGCTATAAGAATGGATGGAGAATTTTCCCTTGAATGCCTTACAAATAAGCTTGAATTCTATATTAATGACCTTGTGAATACATGAAAATACCTAACCCTAGCTTGATTGACTTGAAAATATGAATGCATTTTGAAATAGTAATTTGAGAGCTCATTTATATAGGCAATCCATTCAAATGCAGATTAATTTGATCCCCAAGGCCGACATTGGAGAAAATTAAACTTAAAACCAAATTTTTTCGCTCAAAACCTTAAAAATGTCCCTAATAGAACTTGTTCACCATCCTGGGAAAATGGGTCCCACCTAGATGGGACTCATTTTCCCAAAGTGGCGAATGGGTCCCATAGGGGCTCTTTTGCTAGCTGAGATTTTGGGGAGTGAAGAAATTAGGTTTATATGTTGATATAGTTGGGTTTTTTTAGCAAAATAAGCCTTGAGATGCACAATATGGGGTCATAGCTTCCTATTAATGATGATGTAAAGGGTAATTAAGGATATGGACACAAATTTCAATGTGAAAGTTTGATTAAATACACTGTACAACACTAAAATGAGGTCCAAATAGTCTAGAAAGGAACAAGATTGAATGTGAATGGGTAAAACAAATTAAAACACTAGATTAAAACTAGGTTTAATTTACAAGCATTCTAGATTAATGTGAAAATATAATTAACAGAAAAATAGGTCCATTAGACTTTAATACTTAATAAAATTCTAGAAAAGTGTGAAAATTATTTGCAATATTCTACAACACCTTTACAAGACATGTATTTTATTCAGTTTACAAGGGCCCAAGACCTAATTTGGATGTGTAAAACATGTCACAACACTAGATCAAGATGACGTTAAGTCCAATTTATCATTAATTATTACTGAATTAAGAAAGGTGCACTTTTTTCTATGCTAAATTTAGCCCCCACTTTAGTGAGAGGATGAATTTGCTTCAAAATCACACTAAAGTAGAAATTCAAGAGAGGTCCAATCATACCAATGTGGATGGTCTAGGATAATAAAGATGGAGGCGGTCAAACCCCTAGGATCCAAGATCCTAAGTCAAACAGACATAAGCGCAAAAGGACATGCACAAGGTGAATGATTATCAATAAACTTAGATACACAATCATGCAATGGAAATAACTATAAGGAAGAGATGTACAAATGAGCATAAATAAAATGGTGGATCAAGCTTTGACTATTTGTCCAACATCTTATGGATCAGATGTAAGATGTTTGTCCAAAAATGCATACTCACTTTGAGGCAACAAAACTCTTATCTGTCCTCTGGGTGAGAAGTCCTAAAAGGTGAGAAACATACACTCATGGCTCATATGAACTCACACACACAAGTGGCTATAGGGAAAGTCATGCCTCAAATCAGGCTTCCCACTCAAACCTTACCAAAGTTATACCTCTTGATAAATTTGATAAGATGCCACACAAAAATGATCTTCGAGCTCCATGAGGCAAGAAAAAAATTGTATGCTTAAAAATCATAGACATTGTAAATGCAAAATAGTGCAAGGATTTTGATTAGTTCATGCAAGGTCTTATCTTAGGGAACATTATGCTTAATGTCTCCAAGAGAGGACAAGTCAAAGAAATATCATGCTCTTGGAGGAAATCAAGCCTAACGACACCACCGAGAAAAGGACACATCACACGAAGAAAGAAATCATATAATGAAATATGAGTGTCGATGTATGCCCCCACTTTAAAGTAGTTGCTAACATCATTACTTTGAGCAGTTGCTTTAAAGTAGCAAAAGACACAAGAGCACATATGGAAATCCCTATGCCAAGTTATATGTTTCCAATAAGCTACATCATGAATAGGTAGTATGTCACATGCGATCCAACTTAAGGCATTTCATCCATGGTCCAAGCTTGCTCTTTATGTTCATGAAAGGTTAACAACTAGCCAAAAGAGGCAACAACAAGTGACATACAAGGACAAGGATACCTAACCCCTTGCCCCTGTTTAGTGTAGGCACCAAACTCCTTAAGATGTTGGATTTTACTACTCAAAGCCTTACATTCATTAGTAGTATGACCATGAACTCTATGATATGTGAAAAATGAAGTCTTGTAGTAAAATTTATTTTGAGTTCTTGGAGGAAGGGATATCAAGTGATCTTGGAGGAGTCTCGACAAGATACCCTCTTGATCAATGGTAGATATTCCTTTATTATGCAACAAAGATTTATCTTGCATAGTACAAGATGTCATATCTACACAAGACTCTTTATATTGAGAGTTTTTATTCTCTCCTTTATAGGAGGGTGTAAACTCTAACGAATTCAAATCATTAGTGTTTCATGAGATGACATTTACATTAGGTGAGGATGTATTTGTTTGTTTCATTTCTGGTAAAGGATAAAGACCACTAGTGTCTATTAGTTCAGGATGTACTACTGTTAAAGTCGACTTAGAAGATTTTTTTATGATAGTGTTGATATTAAGTGAATGTTTGTTTATTTCTTTCAAAGGACAATAATCAAGACCATGAGTTGTTTCTTACATTTTAGGCTCTATAGGGCTACATATACCTTTTTCTTTAGCACCACATCCTTTTCCACTATAGCCAAATTGTTTCATAAGTTCATAACCTTTTCCATAAAGAATATTTATATCTTTTGGATTAGGTGTTGTTCGTTGTGAAGTTCATCAAAGTTTGTTGTGTAATTTGTTTTCTTGTGTTCTAAAGTGGTTGAGGTGGATTCTTTTGAATGGTCTTCTAAATTTTGTGTTGAAATTACTGCTTTTCCATGTCCTTTATTTGAATAATTATTTATGATCTTTACTCACACGTGAATGTATGTTCAAAATCAAAGGAACCCCAATTATCTTCTAATAGCTTTGTGACTTCTTCAATGTGTTTTTTTTTCTATATGTTGTATGGGTTCCTCTTGTGTAGTTGGTGTTAATGTTGCTAAATGATTTTCCTTATTTTTCTCAATGTTCAAACATTTGTTTGGGCCAGGGTCAGCTTCAAGTGTGTACACTTTGTTATTGTAGATGTATTTCATTTTACGATAAAGAGTAGAAGGCACCCCATTCATTGCATGAATCCATGGTCTGCCTAAAAGAAGATTATATGAAAGTTCACGAGGCATAACATGGATTTATGTTTCCAATGTGGCCTTCCCAACTATAATAAGCAAAGTGATCACACCAAGAAGTTGTTTTCCTACATTGTCAAATCCCGTAATAGAAAAAGAGTTGGGTTGAATTTTTTATTTATCCACACAAAGCCTATCCAAAAGGTTGACGCTACACATAGTAAGGGTGGAGCCATTGTCAACAAGGGTTCACTTTATCCTTGTTTGTTTGTATTGAGATAGTATTATGAAAGCTTCATTTTCTTTTTGCACTTCCAAAGGGGGGAGTTCACTTTGGTGGAAAACAATGCTAGCAGTTATTCCTTGGATCATGGTTGTTATGTCATTCAGTTGCAAATTGGAAGGGATAGGAACTTGTTGTAAGGCTATTTGAATCATGTTGTGGTAGTGACGGGAGGCTTGAATAAGGTCCCATAATGATATCTTAGTAGGAGTATTCTTTCATTGTTCAACAAGATTGTACTCATTTCCACTTTGTGGAGATAAACAAGGAGGGCTAGGTAAAATGGGGTTAGGCAAGGGTAGGGGTGTTGGGGTTGGTTGTTGTGGTTGTAGATTATTTCTAGTGTTATATGTATGAGCAATGATATTATGAATTGACTATTTTGATGCATTATGCTTAGGTGGGTAAAGGATAATTTTGGGTTTGTTTTGAGTTTGTTGCTTGTTTGGTGGGGGTAAGGGATTAGTTGAGGTTAAATAATATTAACATCCCTTAGTGAAGGAGAGTCTAATGTGGCCTCATCATGTTCTTCTACTAGGATATTCTCGATGTTATCTTTTTCTTGCACCATGATATCCTTCCTAGGAGGACAGTTTTTAGAACAACAAACAAAATGTTCTTGACATTCAAGGGTTGTCTCTTCTAAAATGACTTCATCGTAAGTACGGGAGCTATCAATAGTTGAATTTTCTTGTTTATCAATACTGGGGAGATTAGGGGAAGGCTATATTTGATTGTCCTTGTTCTCTAAGGTTGCATTCTCTTGTTCCCTACTATCTATAGATGGTGAAATCTGCAAATTGTTAAAAACCTCCAACACATACACTCTAGTTAGTTGTTAAAACAAAGCAAATAATAACATCTCTATGAAATAATCTAACATGTTTCATATTGCAAAAAAAAATCTACAATGAAACTAAGCCATTTGAAAACATGATGCAAACTCTATCTCATAGTGTATTGGTGCTTCTTTGATGTGGAAAGAAGCCCTTTCCTAATCCTTGATAAGCTCCAGATATGATGAAGATGCAAGATGATAAGTGATCAAGTTGAAATGCTAACTTGGATGAGTTGTGTAGGAGGATACTAAGATTGTGGAGGAGTAATAGAATAGAGGAGTCCTCTATTTATAACAAAGAAGGATGGAAGAATGCCAAACATGGAGGATGTGGGACTAAAAACCAACCAATGGCAAGATGCCACTTGTCCAAGTGTGAGTGGTTGAGGAATGAGCACATTTTGGTCAATGTGCCAAAGAGGGGGAGATTTGAAATTTGAATTTGAGAGTTAAATGCTAAGTTTGACCTTTGCAAGAGACATGTAAGAGACATGTAAGAGCTCATAAATGCCTTGTTGGATGTACATGTCAAATTGGGGGGAGATTCAAACTTGGAGAATATTCCTCAAAGATGCCATGTTGAAAGAAAATGATGAATTAATAAATAAATAAATAGATTTATTTGTGCAAGTGGGAAAAGCTAGAGGATGTGATGGGTGATTAGATTAGATTAATCAATATTAGATTAATTTAGTGGGTGATTAGGTGATTTGACCCATTTGAATTAGATTTAGGGATTTAAATAAATCAAAGCAGGATGAAAGGTGATTTCAGACTTGATTAAATAAATATATGATTTATTTAATCAAAGAGGATGTTGTTAGGCTTAAATTAAATAAAGTTAATTTGTTCAATTTCAATGGATGACCTTAGGAGATTAATCAATTAATCTTGGTTTATTTAATTGACAAGCAAATATGATTATGCATGATGTCAATTTTAGGTGTCTACATTTTCCCCCTCTTTGAAGCAATGTACTTGATGTGTTGGTTATAACAATAAACTTGCTGCAATTAAAATTGAAAAAATTTCTATTTTTTTTAGATGCCCCAATGGAAAGAAGAACACTGGTACATTGCCCCCTCAAGAGATTGAGTGAAAAGATTCAAGTTTTAGGGTCGATCTCATGATAAAGAGGTTCAAGATAGACATATAGATGGTTATGATGATGATGCAAATGAGATGGTTTTAAGATGCTTAGAATAACCAATCTATATTATCCTAAACAACTTAAATGATGATATAATGCATGTGTGATGGATGAGATGGATGATGTGATATGCGATGATTATGCAATGGATGTTTTATGTAGATGTTTAGACTAATAGATCTATTTTATGATGATGATGCAAGTGCAATGCATGTTAAATGATTAGTGTTTCCTATTATGTATGATATGAATGATATCTGGTATGTTGATAGTTTGTGGATGTAGGATGGATGCATGATGGATACATTGGTGATGTTATGTTACCTCAAAGAAAAGAAAGAAGAAATGGGATGATGACAAGAGGATCCAACAAGTCCATGATCTAACTAGACTTTATTAGAGATGATGATAATGATAGATGATGTTTTGCTTATCAAGGATTGGGATTTTAAAAGGGATACTTACCTTATGTTTGATAATACACATAGATACGATGGATCAAGGTATAAAGAACCAGAATGTCATTGTACCTAGTATTCTTGTTCACACCTAGCATACGAAAACCTTGCTAGGATGTATTTTAGAAGTTTCAAAAATCTTGGACCAAAACACAGAAAGGTATAAACTATCAATGCAATAGTTAACAAGCTATCCAAAACACCTCCCATACACACCTAACAGAGCAAGTATTCACCAAGGTTATATTACAAGAATGTCCAACAAGCACAACAAAAAAAGGATAATGATCTTTGCCCCATTCCTTTCTCTCTAAATCACTTTGATTAGAAATCATCAAGAGGTCATTGGAATGAGTGCAATAAGATAAATCAAAAGAAAAGATCAAGTAAAAAAACAAGCCAATGTTCTTCATACCTTCAGCCAGAGGGATTTTTTTGATAGGATAAGAATCCAAGGTGATATCCAAAATGATGCCCATTGTCAAAATGCTATATCCTAGGACATGCATTGTATAGGATGATGATGGTTTGATAAGTTGATTGATAGGATGTTGATATAAAGTTGACTGACATGTTTGAAAATGATCAAGGGTTTGATTTTTACATTTAAAGGTTTGTTGTTTTGATTTTGATTTTGTTTTTGAAGTTTTCTTTTACTGATTGTTATGCTTGTTTCTATTTTTTTTTCAAAAGGATGAAGGTGACGATCAGTTTATTATGGATGATTGATTATTTCTAGTGAAAGCGAGATGAGACAGATGGATTTTTCAAATATTTTAATTTTTTTTTTATGTTTTTGGAATGTTTTAAGGCTGTTTTTGGTATTTTCAAGATTTTACAAATGTTTTGATTTTTCTTTTTCGAATTTTTTTGGGTTTTCTAAGATTTTATGAATGTTTTATTGGATATTGTGTTTTTTGAATGTTTTTGGATTTTTTTTTGAATGTTTTTGGATTTTGAAGTCTCGTGGGCTGATCAAAGATCAACCTTGCCTACATTTAATATTAAAGATGACGTAGTTTGGATAGCATTATTTTTTATATTTTTCTATTTTTCTGATGTTTTTGGAATTTTCACATGATTTGGATATGATATCAATGCTCTGTTTCATATTTTGTTGAAAACCAAGCTAAAGTCGATTGATCGGATCAATGGATTGATGATGATAACATTGTTGAGGATACACAACAATGTCAGGATACTGATAAGAAACACAATGATTGAGATGTTGATGGGATTGATGATGATAACATTGTTGAGGATACATAACAATGCAAGGATAGTGTTAAGCAACACAAGGATAAGGATGGATATCCCAAGATGATGATTTTTGGTTGGATTTGATTGATCATGATTTTGAAGTTTGTTTTTGGAAAACACTGATCTTGAATGATTTGATGTGACATTTAAAGTGAAAATTAGATGCGACTGATAGTGATTGTTTGGATTGATGTTCGATGAAAGATGAAGATTAATAAGGAATTTCCTCTTCATCAAAATATGCATGCCATGGGATAGTGATTTGTATTTTGGATCACAAATCTTTGACCAATTTGGTTTCACATTTTCCAATGTTTGGATCACCATATAAGTTGGTGGATATAGATCAAGATTTATTCCCGAAGCAAGATGTAAATATCTGCCCCTAGTGTCTAGCAATGTATGGAATGCCATGGATGGATGCCTGGATAGGTATATGGATGGATGTATATGGTAAGAATGCAAAGGATGCTAAGGATTATCTTGTGATAAGATAAGGTGTTTGAATAGAGGAATTCTCTTTTGGATAATGTTGCATAGCTTAGATAACATTGTATAGGATAGGATAAGTGAAAATGACCCATGTCAAGATGTTTACATAAGTAAGTGTAAAATGTGCCCCAAACTTTCATCAAGATCAAGATAACTTGGATGATAGATACAGATGGATGCAAATGGAATGGATAAATGGTTCATGGATGAATGGATTTATTATGGCTAAGATGGATGGAATGCTAGATTTATTATGGATGGAAAAAAGATTCTTTCACCTAAACTAGTGCACGTAGATGATTGATTCTACACATGATGCCTATTTGCTAGGTTTTCATCATGGTACCTACCCAAAGCACCACCACAATAGTTTTCACTAGAGGACAATTTTTATCTTTACTATTTTTTATCCTTTTTCTAATTTTTTTGTATTTTTCTGAAAGATTCATGTTGACCCCCTTCGTGATGTTGATGTAGATGCTTCTATCATAATGTTCCATCAGTATCTTTCCTGAAGAAGCTGATTTGCTAATATATGTGCACATGGATGTAGCTTTTCATATTCCTAATCTACTTTATTGATACCAAAGTTAACTTTGTCTTTGTGCACATATCATGATAGAGTTCCTTCTAAATCCTTACAATGAAGGGTCACTGCCAATACATGGTCCATGTGAGAATTGGATATAATGCATGTAGGTGTGGAAGGAGCGTGTTTAGGAATAAAACATGGATTGGTTGACAGTTTGGAACCTTTGACTCTCCAAACTTGGGAAGATGAGTAATGATGGCTGGATACGAAAGTGTGCATGGAATTAGAACCAACAGCTTGATATACCTTGTATGTCACTTGAAAAGCTTTCTTTTTATTTATTGATGTCTTTGATGGATACATTTCCCTTTTTGATTTTTCCCCATAGTTTCTTTGACTAATGGAGTTCGATAGGGATAATCTTTCTTTGTATTTTTTGGTATCCATATGTATTTTATTTTTTTGATATGATTCTTAGCTTCTTTTTCTTTGATAATGTTCCTTGTGCTTTGATTCAAAAATTTCTTTTGACGTTTGTCCCAATTCATGGATGGGGTGATGGATGGATGAATATTCATGACATGGCTGGTTGTAGTATTGGCATCGGTTTCATCATAAGGATTCTTCATGCTCCCTATGTTGAGGGCTGCTTGAGACATAGTTTCCCCCAATATGGTGGTAGTGGTACCTTTGTTACTTGATTCTACTTGTTTTGAGGGTTTCTTTTTAGAATGAATTCTCTGATAAACCACTACAGATGATGTTATTTCAATTTGTTGCTCTACTAACTCTGAAATATCTTTTTTCTATCTGACTTGCTTCCTTGAGTGGATAATGTTGGATATCTTCATACATGATGTATTTAGTCGAGATTTGGGATATATTTGATCTTGATGTTGACAACTCAGTTTGACTGTAGGAATCAATAATCTTTTTTTTTGTGTAATAATGTCAGGAGTAAAAGAATCATGTTCTGAATTAAGATCATCTACATTTCCATCCACAAAAATCATCTCATGGGTAGATGGAGGAGTATATGCTATGTGGATGTGATCATCATTTGTGACATCTTGTATAGATAGGAGAGTGTCCATTAGATCATTAGAGTATCTTGGAGATACAAATTCTTGATCTTGAATGACTTGGGAATTACTTTCGACATGCCTTGGATCAATTTCTTGACATGGGTCAGTTTCAAAGGATGGATTGCTTACAAAGGGTTCTTGGATATTGTCATTGGGAATGGGAAGTGGCTCAATATCCTCTTCATATTTGTGTAAAATTAGGTCAAATGTTGAGTTGAGGATCCCTTTAGTATATGTAATCATGAGGTCAAAGGGGGTCAACATGTCTTGGAAAGGACCATTGCTAGACCTTAGTGAAAGATGTTAATCATGCTTTAGAATAAATTCTTAAGATATGTACTCTAACTCATAAGGTGATGTAGAGACATTTTCAATATGATCATTGGTTAGCGGATCATAGATTATGTTAATGGGATCAAATAATTCTAACACTCCTTGAAATAGATCACTAAAAAGTGGCACTTGATGTATGGTGAGTTGAACATCGAATGGGGTAGAAACATCTTTAATGTGCTCATTAATGGAGAGATTTTGAACAATTGTGTCAGAGAGATTGTCAGTGTCTTCAACCATAGGGTTAAATGATGTTGGAATTTCTTGAATTAGATCATTGTTGGGTATCGTTGGTGTATTTTTATCATGATTGAAAAGTGACTCTTGATGTATGTTAATTTGATAATTAGATGACGTGGAAACATCTTCAAGGTGTTCATTGATTGATAGATCTTGATCATTGTCCCCAATAATTATGGTGGAGATATTTCCAATGCTATCATTGTTCCCAATAGTGATTATCTTTTGATCAATCAGGTCTTGGATGAGTTTTTTGAGTCAAACACAATCTAAAGTTTTGTGTCCATTTATTCTATGATAATTAGAAAGGTTATTATTGTTATACCTCGGCGGTTTTATGTTTGGTTCTTGATAGTTCACATAAATGAGGATTTTGCTGAGATTTTCTTGTACCAACTGTTGGAGGACTGATTTGATTGGTCTCCCAAGTGGTGTATATTTTTGCTTGTTACCTTGTGAGATTTGTACTTTAAATTGACCTTGTGGTGATTGTTTTTGGAGATGTGGTGAGTGATCTTCAAGATGTGGTGATTGATCCTTGAGACGTGGTGATTGGGTTTTTTGTTGATGTTTTTGATCTTGATATACAAATTCTTGACATTGGAGATATCGTTCTTGATGTGGTTGTGGACACAACTCAATTCTTTGATGACATGGATTAACCAATGGATGATTGTATTGATTTTGGAGTGAAGATATCTCGTGGCTCAATAATTTGAACAATTAGTTTGGCATGTGAAGCAAGTTGCTCTAGCAAAATTTGATATTGATTTTGAATTTGACTCCATTGATTTGGATTTTGTTCAAGCATATTTGGGATGTACACTCATGTTTGCATGGGATCATAGAAAATTTGATTTTGGACAATGTTCTAATTTGGGATGGTGTTCAGATTTGGAATTATAGGTTGAAATTGAACATTTTCTTGATTTAGGTAACTTTGATTTTGGATGGTGTTACCTTGACTTGGTTTAATACATGGAGCCGTTATCATTGTGTTTGGACTTTGAACAACATTTGTGTGATTTGCAAACATATCCATCCCAAATGTTTCCAAGTGTGGATTTGAAATGTTCGTGTTTGGAAAAATTGTACTTGGCATGTATGGATTTGGTGGGATGATGTCATTTTTTTTGGAAGACTCATGCATTAGGTGTTTTGTTGATAGATCTGTAGGTTTGGACTTAGACTTAAATCACTCATGCATTGGGTGTTTGGTTGACAGATTTGTAGGTTTGGACTTGGACTTAAATCTACCATTGGGAAAAGTGTTCCAAACTTTTGACTGGGCATACTCACATTTGTTCCACCATCAAGGTTTGTCAGAGATAATGATCCCATATATGGATTTTATAGATGTGAGTGTTGATAATCAATTGGCATTGTAAGGCTTTGAAACTTCAGTTGACTTGGTTTACTCATGATGTATGGATCAACTTTATATTCCATGTCCTTCTTGTGTTTTGACCTTGTTGCAAAAGTGACCTCTAAGGTGTTTCAGACCAATGATTGAGATGAAGGATGAAAGGGGTAAATGATATGGGTGTTGAATGTTTAGGAACTTTGGATCAATGCTTAGACTTAGGGTTTAATTTTGATTGGTTTGATTAGGACTTGGATAATGGACTTGTAAACCCTAAGATGTTAGATGTGATCTTAGGATGAACTTGTTCAAAGGATTGCTAATTCAATTAAATGTATGAGAAAGGATGCATTCCCATACACCTAACTAAACAAGGTGATTTTAATTTTGATGATTTACCCAAGTCTGGAATGATGTTTCCAAAATATCTTTTGTGGGATGGAGATGATAAATGTTTGGGGTGGATGAAGTGTTTGATTTGATCCTAAATGAACCTAAGAAGGACTTGTTTACTAGACCAAGATAGTGAAGAACATGCCTTTCTCTAAGATTAATTCAAAATCTAAAGACCAATGTTTGCATGAAAACCATATGACAAAAAGATGCCGAACACATGTGTGGGGTCCAATTGATTCAATCTTTGCTTAATGGATTCTTTTTACCACAAACACTTCTTGATTAACTTTTGAAACTAGATGTCCAATGTCCTAATTTTCTTTCATCCCACAAAATGCATTATGTGGAAATCGAGGAAATCAAGGAAAAGGTTTCCTAATGTTGAACTTAGTAGGAGAAAATTGAGTTGAAATCCAAATGCTTAGAAGCCTCTAAGGATAAAATCCCAAGGGCAAGAAATAGCACGTGAATTCATTTCAAGGATATTTGCTTCTCCCAAAGGGTTTGATATTTGATGCTCATGTTGAATATTGGTTTCCCAATGTTTTTGATCAAGCAATGTGTTTTTTATTTCAAGAACAATCACAACCCTATAGATATGAAAGACTGTATTTGTTGAGTCCCCACTTGGAAAAGTCCAGCTATGCTTATATTTAGTGAATGGTTAGATGCTTGACCCCACTGGCTCCCCTCCATGACACTGATTTATACGGGGCAACCAAGCATCAACACCCATGAAACTCCCATGTAATGATTTCCATTTCTACTGAAGACTGTAAAAGTATGGTGTAACTTTAGAATGACCATTCTTGCACCAACAAATAGATCAAGGATTTTGGAAATTCTAATATAAGGGTTTTAATTCAGACTTTTTGTTCATAGGAGTTGACCTTGCATGGTGAGAGACCATTGTTTCCCTTCTCATCAGAGTCAATCGCGTGATATTGGTGTTTATTCCAATACCCACATTTATATCCTGGCTAGAAATACTCTTGGCTTTAGAGTGTTATCGGTTGAGTCGTTCCCTTGGGTGAGTACTTTTTCCCCAAGGAAGACCCTCTAAGATAGGAAAAAGTGAATAAACATATTCATAGTTCGATCAACCTTCATTTAGAAACAAAGGGAGAACACATGCAATAGGTTTACTCACACTCGCAAAGTGTTTTGCTCAATTTTTAAACCCAAAATGAAGTGTGGAGGTGATTACTTTATCTTGACCTACGATCACAAAAAAAGGCCTTTTGATTCTCAAGATCGCTATAAAGCGTGAGAGAAGTGCATACGTCCTTTTCGATGATGTTAGTTTAAGTAAGCAATCATAAAAAAAAAGTTGTATATGTTCATTTTAAGTCTAAAAAGCAATGATTTTGGTTCGTTTTAAAGCACCAAAGGACAAATGAGAGTTGTTTTTTTCAATTTATTTATCCTCAAACGAAATCTAGTCAACTTTCCTAAAGTTTTTTTTAACCCCTTTTGCAATGAAAATTTGAAAGCCTGGGTAATGCTCATTTTAAAGCCCAAAAAATTAAAGAATACGACAAAATCTCCAAGCATTTTGAAATGTTTGTTTTAAAGCCCAAAACCAAATGAGTTAGCCTCAAACAAAAAATTAATCCATAAGGTGGAATCTCCAAGCATTAAAAAATTCTTTTGAGTTTCAAGTTTGATGCTCAATTTATCTTCAAGTTCCTTTGAAGATATCTTGCAAGCTCCTTGTGTAATGAAATGCTCCTCACTTTTCCTTTACACCTTCCTCATTTTCCTTCTTCATTTTCCTTCGTTTTCCTTCTTCATTTTTCTTTGTTTTCCTTTGTTTTCACCTATAAGAGAAAAAAAAGAAAAAGATAATCATATGAGGATCAAGTAAGTTCGTTGATAATAGAATGATTTTAAATAGAAGATAAAGAAAATACCAACATAATCCTTATTAGCAATCCAACATCAAACAATTTTAATACAATTAAGTAAGGATTTTGATTTACACTCAATTAGTCTTGCATAAAATCATTAAATAAGAAATATCAATCAACAAGGGTATATGTAAAAGTGTAAATGGCATGACTCCAAAACATAAATGTTTTGGAACTTAATTCAATATCCATGATTTGACTTTATTAGTGATCTACTCATATGAATATCCAAGGATACGCCATTATGGAAGTTTATGTTGGGAAACAACAAAAGGCTCTCTTTTTTTCTCTCTTTTCAATGAATGCTAGGATTGACAAATATGGATGAGCATTAAAGGAAATGTAATAAGCTTGAAGGATTTTGAGAAAGACTCATTGTCAACCAAGATTTTATTCATTAAAAGCATGAATCAAAATCTAATGCTTAAGTCTGCATTTAATGAACCAATTATTGTAAAAAACTAAGAAACACTATGGTATTTATGACAAACCTTTTAATCCAACTACTCCATGTAGTTTTCCCCTCTTCCCATGTAGCCGAAATAAGGGGTGCAATTTTCCACCACAAATTCTCATGAACCTGCACATAAATGCTTTCAAAATAGTCAGACCTAAGATTTATGCTACTCTTAAAGTACACATTTACTGCTTTAATGTATTAATCTTTTGAACTTTGAAATATTCCTTAACTGATCTTCATGTATTACTTCTTTTTAGATTTGCAGTTATACTTTTCAAGTTGTTATGAAGAGCAGAATATGAAGATATTGCATGTGTTATCAAACAAAATGTGCATTAGCAATAGACGGTCATAGAGCAAACACATCGGACTATGAAGGCATGTGGACTATATGAGCACAACTTTGAAGTGTAAGAATGGATTGAAAGGTCATTTGAAGTAAATGTGCACGACAGGTGTAAAGAACAATGGTCACAAATGTCAACGAAATCAAGGCATGTATCGCTGCAAGGAAACCACATAAATGTTTGACAAATTAAGAGGGATATCATGAAAGGCATGGTGATTTGATGGAAATGGCTAGTGCATGGTATTATATTTTTTGTTTCTTTTCCACTGAAAATAGTTGGAAAACCCTGCAAACTTTGCTGAAAAAACCTTGACAGAAAGACTTAGAATATCCATCTAGAATGAGACACCGATTCAAAGAAGAAATGAAGAAAACTCACTTACTATAATTACTAAATGACCCTGAAGAAGACAATGAGTTGAACCAAAGGCTAGTACATGTTCACAAACAAAGATGACCACAACATGCTATTTATGTATTCTTCAAACCCTCACCTTCAAAACCTCCACAAAGAAGAATAACAACAATACGCCTTTAATGATGAAAATCTACAGTATTTCACTCCTCAAATAGTAGATTTGGTAGATCCAGAGACTAAAACACAATTGGAACTATTGCTACCATGGTATCTTTGAAAGAGGTGACAAGTGATGTTGATGAGGCAGAAGCTATCCTTGACGGTGTTGTTGTTCACATAGAAGCTTTGACTAGGCTTGTGTCTCCTACAGCTGATATAGATCATGTTAAAGTAGAGGTATACAAAAAGTAGCTCCCTCCCTTTCCAAGTCTATCAAGTGTTGACACAATAGAATTAGAAAAGAAAATAGTTGGGGCAAATCCCACTATGATAGGAAAAAACCTTCGGGCTAAAGATGCAGCTAAAATGTCTAAACTAGGATAAGATAAAAAATAAAGCCAAATTAAGAAGAAAACACAAGAGAAAACCTAGATATCCTAAAGGTTTTGATCCAAAAAATCCAAGCCCACCACCTAATAAAAAAAGATGGCTACCAAAGCGAGAGAGTTCTTCCTATAGGCCAAAGAGAAAAGACAAAAGAATTGCACAAGTAAGAGGTTCACAGGGAACTGTTGTGAGAGATAAACATGTTGATTCTATAAAAAATGGTCCTAGCAGCTCCAAATCTAGTCAAGCATTGGGAAATTTTGGAAATATGACAAAAACAAAGGCTAGCTCATCACAGATTGTGGTGATTGCCAGATATGCTTAGAATTTATTTACTGAAGAGGCCCTTTTTTATAGAAAATTTCAAGAAAATGCAATTGGCATGTGTAAATCCAAATCACCTGACACTATCAATAGACCAATATATCAAATGAGGAAACATAGAAAAGGCACACTAGAATAGCAGTGAAAATTCAAATCAATCCATCATAGATCTGAAACTTTCAAGCTAATGCAATTGTCGGGTGTAAGACTAATTTCCATAGTAATGCACACGTGAGATAAATGCGCAAACCTAGGATTGATTTAAAAGTATAGAATACCAAAATTAATGAACATATTGATTAGATACACAACAGACTACATTTTAATTTTTAAATAAACATATTGAATGACCAATGATTCAACCCTCATTCTAGCACCATTTTATAGATGGTGAAATCCACAAATTACTAAACACCTCGAACACATACACTCTTAGCATGGTTAGTTGTTAAAACAAAGAAAATAATAACATATCTATGAAATAATCTAACATGTTTCATATTGCAAACAAAATAAAAAATGAAACTAAGAAAAAACATATGAAAACATGATGCAAACTCTATCTCATAGTGGATTGGTGCTTATTTGATGTGGAAAGAATCCCTTTCCCAATCCTTGATAAGCTCCAAATATGATGAAGATGTAAGATGATAAATGATCAAGTTGGAATGCTAACTTGGATGAGTTGTGTAGGAGGATACTAAGACTGTGGAGGAGTAATAGAATAGAGGAGGCCTCTATTTATAATAAAGGATGGAAGAATTCCAAACATGGAGGATGTGGTACTAAAAACCAACCAATGGCAAGATGCCACTTGTCCAAGTGTGAGAGGTTGAGGAATGAGCACATTTTGGTCAATGTGCCAAACAGGGGGAGATTTGAAATTTTAATTTGAGAGTTAAATGCTAAGTTTGACCTTTGCAAGAGACATGCAAGAGACATGTAAGAGCTCATAAATGCCTTGTTGGATGTACATGTCAAATTGGGGGGAGATTCAAACTTGGAGAATATTCCTCAAAGATGCCATGTTGAAAGAAAATGATGAATTAATAAATCAATAAATAGATTTATTTGTGCTAGTGGGAAAAGCTAGAGGATGTGATGGGTGATTAGATTATATTAATCAATATTAGATTAATTTAGTCGGTGATTGGGTGATTTGACCCATTTGACTTAGATTTAGGAATTTAACTAAATCAAAGGGGCATGAAAGGTGATTTCAGACTTGATTAAATAAATATTTGATTTATTTAATCAAAGAGGATGTTGTTAGGATTAAATTAAATAAAGTTAATTTATTCAATTTAAATGGATGACTTTAGGAGATTAATCAATTAAACTTGTTTTATTTAATTGATGAGAGAATATGATTATGCATGATGTCAATTCTATGTGTCTACATTTTACCCCTCTTTGAAGCAATGTACTTGATACGTTGGTTCAAAGAATAATCTTGTTGTGATTAAAATTGAAAAAATTTCAAATTTTTTCAGATGCCCCAGTGGAAAGAACACTGGTACATTGTCCCCTCGAGAGATCGAGCAAAAAGATTCAATTTTGAGGGTCGATCTCATGATAAAGAGGTTCAAGATAGACATACAAATGGGTATGATGATGATGCAAATGAGATGGTTTTAAGAGGGAAAATCGAGACTCTCAATTCTTGTATTTTCTTTCTCCAAGATACCTTCATCACTAATAGGAAAGGTATTGGGAGAAGAACAAGTATGATTGTTATGATTGTCTACACTTGCATCCTCTTGTGTTATGACATTCTTACAAATCCATTAGGTAGTAGGAGGGTATGCAACATGCTTTTCAATTTTTTTACTTTGTTATCCTAGATTATACCCATGAGTAGAGAAAATAGAATCATACAAGCCACTTGATATTCTAGAAACACTAAATTCTTAAAAAGAACACATGCTAACATGAGAAGGTAAATAAAGTGCAATGCAATGACATAAAGTGAAATGTTTAAATACAATTTTCTAATGTGAAACAAGGTAATCTGTTGACTACATTATGCAACAACCTGAAAGATAAAATGTTGTAAATGCAAATTTAAAATTGAGTAATGCATGAAATGAGCTAATTTAAGCTAGATCTAATGAAATGCATGTAAGAGAAACTTATCCAATTGATACAAATAGTTAATGGCAACAAACAAAAGTGCATAAATAGGTTTTTTAGTGTTGCTAAAAGTAGTTTTAGGGGTGTAAGGGAACTAATTTTCCCAAGGTGGAAAATGAGTCCCAATGGGGAGTTTTTTCAAAATTTTCAATTGTTTTTTTATTCTTTTTAGTTAGTATGATGTGTATCCAAAATGAAAATGTAGTTTTTTGATGATTTTCAATTGTTTGAGATGCAAAAAAAATGAAACCTATATGCACTTTCACTAATGCAAACAATTATAAACCCTAAATGCAAATTAACCAATGAAAATTCTAATGCAAAGTTAATGTGAGCTAGATCTAGGAGGATGATGGACTCTGAATTATTTAATTATTATAATTAAAATTTGGGTTCACCAAAATGTGGACACTGAAAATGGATGCTCAACTTCCTTGTCCACATAAAAGGGGAAGAAGGAAGGGGGATCCAATTCCACAATGCTCACATTCTTGAGAATACCTTAGAGATCTCAACCCAATGAAGGATATATGAAAGATCTAATTGTATGGTGTGCTTGGAAATGAATGGAGAAAATAAGTGGGGTTCACCACCGAAAATGCAAAATGTTTGAAAACATAGTGTAATATACAAAAAGACCTAGAAAATGACTTAGAAATGCAAATAAAGAAAAACATAAAAGTATAAAATAGAGAATGTGTACTTGGAAATGTGTTGAGGACTAGAAATAGCTCTGAAATTCTAAAGATGTTGAACTTTAAGCCTAGTGGGACTCATTCACCATCCTGGGTGAATTAGTCCCAGATCTGGAAAACTATACCAGAGCCTATTTTAGCCAAATGGCTATCCAAATCCATAAAAATATCTAAAAAAGGGTACGGGTATGTGCAAGATCATCATGGAAAAAATAGGCCCTTAAGTGGCAAAAAATTTAGAAAAATCAATGTTAGGCAACTTGATGTAAAAATTTGAATAAGTTATCTATATTATTTCAAAAATATGTAAGAATTTAGAATCTATAGAAAATTGAATGTAGTTTCTAAACTACTAGGTTTATTTAAAAATAAATAAAATCTATTTGGTGAAAATTTTAAATTTCAATGCAATAGTACTTAAATTTTAGGAAAAAAATAAGAAGTAGGTGTCTCTGACCACCCTAACCATAATAAAATGATAATATTTTTTAATAATATTTTATATATAAGTGGAGGACTCATGTCTAGATGTGATGCATATTTTTTTGTAATTTTTTCCAAGTAAATAATTAATTATGAATTTTTATTACAACTTTTAAAAATATAAAACTTGTATGTCGACCATCTTAACTTGGTCAAAACTTCATGAAATTTAATTTTTCTTTTTTAATCCTATAGTATGTGAAGCATAGAATGTGATGCATGTTTGGATTCAAAAAATGTGATATCGTTTGAAAGTTATAGATGTTTTTCAATCAGCATATCGATTAGGACTTTAGTCATAATTCTAATAGAAAATGAGTAATAATTATTTATTAAATTCAAATTAAAGAATAATTTATATTGGTGGAAATCTGAGAATCTCCTCTAAAAACCCTTTTCGTTTCATCAAGTTTGGGTAAAAAAAAAGTTGTCAGCCACATACCCTAGAAATACCCATAATATTGCCACTTTTTAGCCCATCATGATCCTACACATACCCGTACAGTGGGACTCATTTGCCACTAATGGTGAATGAGTCCACTTTGACATTTTTGAAAACTCAAAAGTGGAATCTATAGCTCTCGGTCTTCTCTTTTTGTATTTTTGAGTACCAAGATCTGAAACCCTGATTGTTGGGACTGTAAGTGACTTTTTGTGAGGATTTTGACCTTTCCAATATGGAAACTACTTCAACAACTTTGTAGCCTATTCTTTAATTATTTACAAGCCTTCAAAGTACCTAGATTTGCAATCACACAAAGAAAGAGTGAGAAAAATTTGATTGTTAGAGAATAGGGGTTTGCCTTGGTCAAACCCCTTTTAGGTAATTAAACCAAAATGATGAAATAAGATGATGAAGCATGAACATGATATAATGGAATTAGACACTTTCCATGATGACAAATCTTGATTTTCTACAAAAATGGATGAAGAATCTACTCTTGAATGCCTTAGAAATGAGCTTGAATGTTATCTCAATGACCTTGTGAAGACTTGGAAATACCTAAACCTAGCTTGCTTGACTTGACAATATGAATGCATTCTGAAATAATGACTCGCGAGCTTATATAGGCAAGCCATTCAAATTCCCATTAATTTGATCCCCAAGGATGACATTGGAGAAAATTTTTAAACTTAAAACCTAATATTTCTCTCTCAAACCTCAAAAATAGCTCAAATATGACTCATTCGCCATCCTAGGTGAATGGGTCCCACAGGGGCTCTTTTGCCAGCTGGGATGTCGGGGAGTGAAGAATTTTAGTTTTTATGTTTATTTTATCAGGTTTCTGATAAAAATAAGCCTTGGGATGCACAATATGGGGTCATAAGGGTCTATTAATGATGATGTAAAGTGTAATCAGCACTAGGGACACAAATTTAAATTTGAAAGTGTGATTAAATACACTCTACAACACTAAAATGAGGTCCACATAGCCTAGGAAGGCACAAGATCCAATGTGAATGTGTAAAACACATTACAACACTAGATTAAAACCAAGTTTCATTTACAATCCTTCTAGATTAATGTGAAAATATAATTAAGGGAAAAATACGTCCATTATACTTAAATACTTAATAAAAGTCTACAAAAGTGTGAAATTTATTTACCATACTGTACAACACCTTTACAAGACATGTATTCTATTTAGTTTATAAGGGCCCAAGACCTAATGTGGATGTGTAAAACACCTCACAACACTAGATCAAGGTGATGTTAAGTCCAATTTATCATTAACTATTCCCAAATCAAGCAAGGTGAACCTTTTTCTATGCTACAAGATTACTAACTTCTCATAGAGCCTTGAAATAAAGAACATCAAATCTTTCAATACTTTATAAACTAGGTTTTGTAAAAACCACTAGTTTAGTATTGATCTCATATTTGATTTAAAATATTTAATATAAGTCATTAAATATTTGAGATGATAATTACCTCTAGCAAGGGAAGTAGTTAATGTATATTTAAAACTAGAATCCAAGTATGAACATATATTATAAGATCATATGAAAGAATATAAGGGGATTAATGACATAAGAATTTAGGTTGTTGGATATTAAAATTGGAGGTTGAATATATTTTCTCTACATTCTATATGCAAATCATAAGGATCTTTAAATACATAAAACTCATGAAGAGATGTGTCTCTTGCATGAGACATGAGTGTTGTTAATTATGATTAAATATAGTTTAATTTTAACACCCCCGATTAACTTTATTTTATCATGCAGTTAAACTAGATGATTGGGGCCTCCTATACAAATAGGATTGTTTGCTTACCCATTTACAAGTGATGAATATTTGACACTAATACATGAACTAAAAAGTATACAAACTTATCCTTACTTAGGTTTAGTGAAAATATCTGCAAGTTGTTCATTGGTTGGTGTATAGACTATTTCAATTTCCTTATTGAGAACATGCTCATGAATAAAGTGATGGTGTACTTCAATATGCTTTGTGTGAGCATGAAACACTAGATTCTTAGATATCTGCAACAATCTTTGATTATGAAATTATATAACTATTGAATCAAGTTGTGGATGTTCAATATTCTCAAGAATTCTTCTAAGCCATATTGATTCACAAGTTGCTACAACAACTTCCTTGTATTTTTATTCAATGGATGATAAAGCAACATTAGGTTGCTTCTTGCAACTCCATGAGACAATAGAAGATCCAAGATTGGAACAATAACGAGAGGTTGATTTTCTACAATCTATACAACCTAACTAATCTGAATTAGAAAAAACAATAAGCTTGAAATCTTCATTTTTTTAAATACTCCAATCCAAAATTTTTTTTCCTTGAAGATATCTCAAAAAATGCTTTGCAGCTAACTAGTGAATTTATTTAGGATGATCCATGAATCATGATAAGATTCCAAGTACATAAGATATGTCTGGATGAGTAGTAGCTAATTAAATCAAATTTACTATCAAAATCCTATACAATGTTTCATTAATTGATTTACCATTTGGGTCTTCAGTCAACTTAGTTCATGTCTCCATTGGTATTAATGAAGCTTTGTAGTTTTGCATGTTGAATCATGTGTGAAATTCATTGATATACATTATTTGAGAAATATATATTTTAGGTGTTTTCCACACTTCAATTTCAAGAAAGTAATGAAGTAATCCAAGATCATACATCTCAAAATGTATCATCATATCTTCTTTCACCTCTTGCATTAGTGATTGATTGTTCCCCATAATCAGCAAACCATCAACATATAACATAATGAATAGTAAGTATCTTATAAAAAATATTAATGCATAGATTGGATCCACATCAAAATTTTGGAATCCTTCTTGAATAAAGTACTTATCAGTGTTTGAGTACCAAACTCGCGGGGCTTGTTTCAAACCATATAATTCCTTTTTTAATCAACACACCTTGTGTTCCTTTCCTTTTTCAACAAATCTAGGAGGTTCTGTGAAATATACCTCCTTTGTAAATTCTCCATTTATAAATGCACTTTTTACATCCATTTGGTAAATTTCCTAGCTGTGATAGAAGGCAAGTGTAGATCAACATTCTAATTTTGATCAACTTTGCAGTAGGAGAAAATGTTTCCTCATAGTCTACCCCTCAATTTTCTTATAGCCTTTGTCTACCAATCTAGCTTTGTGTTTATCAATTGAACCATCAAATTTAAACTTTATTTTAAATACCCATTTACAATCAATAGCCTTTTTTCCAATAGGTAAGGGAACCAACTACCATGTTTGGCCTAGATGAATTGAATTTAACTCTTGATTCATAGCATTTTTTCATTTTTCATCATTTATTGATTCATCAAAAGTGCTTGGTTCATGAGCACTTAGAAAACTTGACATTAATGCATAATTGATCTCATAGTATTATAACCTGATAAATGTTTTCTCAATTTTTTAGATTTCCTTAGAGGAACATTAGATTGTGGAGTAGACATCATGCTTGAATTTGGCTCATCAATTTCGTCTCCTTCTTTTGTAGATTCAATAGGAATTTTTTATTGTACTTCATTTTTTGGTGAGTATTATGATGTCCCACTGTCATATTTCTCTTCTAATACATCATCATGGTGAATGAATGGAAGGGGACACTCTTCTTCAAATTTTACATCTCTAGAGATATGAATTTTGTTTGTTTTAGCATCATATAGCCATTAAGCTTTACTAGTGTCATCATAACCTAGACAAGGATGCATTTTTTACTCTTATCATCAAATTTTCTTCTCTTCCCTTTTGGAATATTCCTATAGGAAATGCTTCCAAAAAATTTAAAATTTCTAACTATAGGTTTCCTTCCTAATCACACTTCTTCTGGAGAGATTCCTTCTAAACTATTAGTTATACTTTGATTGATCAAATAACCTATTCTATGGATTACTTCTCCCCATAATTTTTCTTCAATATTACAAGCCTTAAGCATGGACATAGCTTTCTCTTGAATTTTTTTATTCATTCTTTCAGCTACTCCATTTTTTTGTGCAGTATATAGAGCTAAAAAATTCCTCTTAATTCCTTTTTTATTACAAAAATTGGTGAATTTATCTAGAGTATATTCCCCATTATTTTATCTTAGAATTTTAATTATTTTTCTCACTTTCATTCTCAACTTGATGTACAAACTCTTTGAAAATATCAAATTCTTCAAATTTATTCTTAAAAAATAGACCCAAACCTTTCAAGTGAAGTCATCAGTGAATGTTATGAAATATCAAGATTTTCCTATGGAGATTATCTTCATAGATCCAAAAATATTGGAATGGACCAATTTTAGATTATTGGAGGCTCTCCAAGATTTTCTAGAATCATTTTTTTCTCTAAATGTTTCCCCGTGACATAAGCTTCACAAAAATACTTCTCTATAGTGATGAGTGGAAGACCATAAACTATGTTTTGATAAAACATTTTTTTTAGTGATTGAAGGTTAATATGGCCAAGACTTTAATGCCATAGTTGACTTATTGAGGAAATACAAGTTGAAACTAAAGCTCAAGAGAGGAGTTTTTCCTCAAGTAAAATAGGCCTCCTTGCATATATCTGTGTCATAGAAAATTGGCTCCTTGTCATTGTCATGGCCTTTTAGGTCTTATTTCATGGTATTTGATATATTTGGCTTTGATTTTATTTTGCAACATGGCTTGAACATGAATATTTAGGTACTAAAATTCAAATAATGATGCCTTGTGAAGGTGTTGTAAGACATTTCTACATTCTTCTAGACTTTGTTTGTTACAATTTACCTAAAAATTACCTTTTTACACATCATCAAGTCCTATTTTGAAGTGTTGTAAAGTCTTGTAACAAGATTTCACACTTTCCTAGGCACAACTTCACTATTTATCTCTTATTATGACTTATTTGACCCCTTTATGGCCTCATATGCTTTAATTAAGTGTATTTTTGGATACTATACCAACAAAAAACATTAAATACAACTTAATTTATGACACTTGTTTCTAGGTTCTAGGTGGGCCCCATTCGCCATGGGTGGTGAATGAGTCCCCCTTGGCCCCAAATTCAAAATATTTTAAATTTATTTTCAATATTTTATTAAAAAACACTTGATATCAGCCTACGATGAGGTATGAATGGGAACCTACAACACAATATTGTATAAATAGGCAATTTTCACTTCATTTTACATCTCCTAATTCATTCAAGCATCTTACGACATCAATTCAAGCAATATTAAAACACTTTGAAGCATCCATTGACATTACTTCATATTTACATCATCAAGGGTTTGGTGAGTTAATAGAAATTGCATGTTTTTAGTTTATCATTCCTTTAGATTTCATTACTTCATTAAGGGTTTGATTACCCAAAGTGGGGTTTGACCAAGGAAAACCCCTATTTGCTAACCCTTAACCATTTTTCCCCCTTGTATGTGTGTTTGTAAACTTAGGTATGCAAATTTAACAAGATTTTTGGTGTTGAAAAATGGAGAACAAGTCAACTAGGTGTTTCAAGTCAACTCAAGTCTATTTCGAGCTTGAAGAAGGTTTTCTATCTGTTTCCTATAGAATTGACTTTGACAACTCAACAAGAAGATATTTCTAGATCTAGTGTTGTAGAGTTGTCTCTTGATTTTCTAGAAATTTGGGAGAGGATTAATTTGCCATTAGTGGTTAATGAGTCTCACCTTAGGACTGAAAATTTGAATTTTTTCATATTCTAGATCATGACTGTCAAAAACCAATTCTCGACACTGTTTTACCAAGAGGAGGACTAATTTTCCACCTTGAGTGAATGAGTCCCACTGTGAAAAATCACTAATTTCAACCAGCATCCACAACATTCTAGATTCTTCATCAAGTCTTGCAGTGCACTCTAATTCATCCCTTTTCTTTCTATTCTACATATTTTGTTCATTTAGTTCATTATTGCATTACACAATGTGTTTTCAAACATAGCTTTAAATTGCACGTTTACATTTGTTTTCATTCATTTATATCAGTCAATTCCATTTAGTTAACTTAATTTAGGTTAGACAACATCACACATAATTTTTTTTGAATGAACCCCATGCATTTTTGGGTCCTATCTCTCTCCTTTTAGGTGAAAAACCCTAGAAGAGCTAGAGTTGTCCATAGTAACCCGAAAATCTACAGTTCATTTTGGTGAACCCTATTTTGGTCACTTCGCATTTTTTATTTCATTTTCATATTGCATCCTACTTTAAATTTTCATCAACATTAAATTAGGTCATTGTTTTGTTTTTGCATTCTAGGTATTTCATATTGGATAATTAGTGAAAACCTAACTTAGATTTCATTTTTGCATTGAATATCATTGAAAAAATATAAAATCTACATTTTACAGCCTTACTTGCATTCTATAGAACATTAAAATAATCTTAATTTTTTTGAAAAATAGAAAAAAATTGCATATTGGGACTCATTTGCCACCTTGGGTGAATCAGTCCCTCTGCACTTTTTAGACAACATTTCAAACATCTTTCTAGCATTTTTTTTGCATTCTAGTTTACTATTCCTACATTCTATTTTAATTTCTAGAATCCCTATTTTTATTCATTTATTGCATATTAGTTTATTTGCATCATGGCATTTTGTTTCAATAAGTTTCAAAATTCATTAAAATCATTGGTAGACATGTCCAATTGTGCCTTTGGCTGTGACCATAATGAAATTGAGCTACCTTATGTTCCTTCAAATCCTCATGATTGTCCTCCTTGTGATGTATACATCATTGGAGAAGATGATGTTAGCATGAACTAGTTCTACAATGTTTGCCTTGATAACTTAGAAGCCAATGCAGCCTTTTATCCCTCCATGAACTCGCAATATCTTCCTCCTATTGCACCTCTTGATCACTTTGAATATTTACATTTTAAAATCAATGATGGACCTATGGTTCCTCCCTCAAGAGGATCTATTTCCTTTAACCCAACACACTCAACCCATTTTATGATCATAAAGTCACAAACACTTCTATAAACCTTGAAGCAATGTATGGTAATGGTTTCACTATCTTGCGTAAACAAGGTTGTGACACAAAACATGAACATGACAGTCATCAATTTATGGAACAAAACTCAACTTAATCAAACACAATAGGACTAGGATATCAAGATCCTTCTCATCCTAATAGACATCCTCTTCAATCTAGGAGACTTTGGGATGCTAGTACAATGATCTTGAATACTCCTCCTGACTTGAAAATTCTCCTTCCACATGAATAACCATTCTCTCCTTCTAATTATAATGATTTTAATAACCCTATGGGTCCCCTTCCTCCTTCTATTCATGAGAAAGGAGAACCTAGCAAACGAAAATGACCATACAAATTGAAGAAGCTAAATTTTCCTACACATCCTCCACCTGAATGTGAAAGGAGACTTCAACTACTTTTAAACAAATGTATTATACTCTTACCACCTTCAAATAGGTTGTTCATTCATCTTGATGATTCCCACATACCATATTGAAAATATCATCACATTCTTGGACATCAAGCAGAAGCATGTCGAACATTGAATGAGATACTGGATAAGTATCACTTCACTGATATCGACTACTTTCCTATCATCCCTTAAAACATCATTTCCTTATCATGCCATAATTGAATGGTTTTCCATTCTCACTATCACATGATCCTCTCCATCCTCACCTTTGGCTCATACTCTTTTCCCCTTTTTGGATACCTGTAGTTGTTAGCCTTTGACCTTGTAATGCACTTCTCTTTGTCTCTTAACTATGTTATTCATTTTACGCTTAAGATTAAGAAACCAATAACTTAGTTAATGGTTGAATTACTCTTGCATTACTTGTTTCTTTTTATTTTTCTTTCATGTGCATATCATGTTCCTCCATGATGTTTGTTTGATGTTCCCTCTCTTTGTACACTTCTTCTATTCATACCTCTTTTCTGCTAATCATCATTCCTTGTCTTTTTATCTTTTCTTTTGTTTTATGTTTTCCATTTGGGGAGACGCAAAGTGTAGACATGCCATATGTCTCTTCCATGTTGACCCAAAAGTTCGTTATCTTTTTCTCTTTTTTTTTGTTTTGTGTTTTCTGTTTGGGGATGACACAAAGCATAGAGACGCCATATGTCTCTTCCATGTTGACCCAAAAGGTCCTTGTCTTTTTCTCTTTTTTTTTCTTTTTTTTTCTTTTTTTTCTATTTGGGGATGACGCAAAGCATAGAGATTCCCTATGTCTCTTACATTTTGACCCAAAAGGTCTTTGTCTTTTTCACTTTTTTTTAAGTTTACCTTTTGGGGACAATGCAAAGCATTGAGACTGAAATGTCTCCTTCATGTTGACCCAAAATCTTTATCCTTTTCATTTCCTTTTCGCTTGTGTTTTCCTTTTGGGGATGATGCAAAGCATTGAGAGTGCAATGTCTCTTCCATGTTGACTCAAAATGGACTTTCTTTTTCTTTTTTTTCATTGTCTTTGTATCATTCTTCCAATTCTGTGTGCTTTGGGGAATCATGACATTTATGAGCTCTTTCATAAAAACATTGCAGCAACGAACATACTAACCCCAAATCCATAGATCCCTTATGTGTTTGGTGTGCTTTCTTTTTTGGGGGGAAACTCCCTTTCTTTGTTGTTCAGTTTCCTTGACATGACGTGACCTAAATTTGAAACATATGACTTGGAATAGGGATTTTCAAGTTGGCTCTTGTGTCTTGTTTTATTTTTACTTTTTATTTTCTTCTCTATTTTCAAGTAATTGCTCACAGAATGATGTGTAGCAATTTCTTTAAAGTGGGGGGCATACATTACCATAATTCATTTGCATTCTTTGTTCTTAGTGTATCCTTGTTGTTTTTATGATTCATTTTTTACTTTGTGGATGACATTGGGTGTCATGTCTTTCATAAGTGTGATCTTTCTTAGCATATTGCATTCCTCTTGGTGGCCTAATGCGACACACTACATCCCCTAAGTTATGGATATAGTATTCTTTTATTGTTCCTCTCTTGGAGACATTACGCACAATGTTTCCAAGTGAGTGACCTTGCATAAACTGAACAAGACTCCATTGAACATCTTTTACATTTTTGAAATTTTCATTTTTACATTTTGCATTTTTTCCACCTTGCATAATGCAACTTGCATGACTATGGTACCTTTGTCTTTTTTGTTGACAGGAGCATTTTTCTTTGTGGTTCCTTGTTAAAGTTATCAATGAATATAACTTAAACATGGTTGAGTGGGAATCCCACCTAGTGGCATGACTTTTCCCCATAGCCACTTTTGTGTTTGTGAGTGCATACCAACTAGCATATGTATCTTACCTTTTTGGAATTTCTCAGCCCACGAACAACTAGTTCTGTGGCCCTAGAGTGATTACATTTGGGCCTTCTCACCCGGTGGACCATCCTATGTTTTGTCACCCCAGATTGAGTCCACATTTTTTTTTAGCCTAGATCTTATTCACAACTAGTTGGATTAGTGATCGAAGCTTTATCTTATTCTCAACACTTGTGTTTTCCTTTGTTCTTGTGTTTAGTTTTCCATGGGATTTTCATCCTGAGGGCTTGATCATCTCTCTTGATCATTGTCATTTTATCTTGCTAACGTAAGTGCATTTGAACCCTCCTCTTGATGTTCATGGCTACTTTAGTGTGAGTTTGAAGTAGATTCATCCTCTCACTAAAGTGGGACCTAAATGTGTTGTAGAAAAATGGCCCCTTGTAATTTTCATGGCCTTTTAGGTCTTATCTCATGGTATTTGATATATTTGGCTTTGATTTTATGTTGCAACATGGCTTGAACATGCATATTTAGGTACTAAAATTCAAATAATGATGTCTTATGAAGGTGTTGTGAAGTGTTCTAAGAAATTTCTACATTCTTATAGACTCTATTCATTACAATTCGCCTAAAAATCACCCTTTTACAAATCATCAATTCCTATTTTGAAGTGTTGTAAAGTCTTGTAACAAGATTTCATGCTTTCCTAGGCACAACTTCACTATTTATCTCTTCTTATGACTTATTTGACCCCTTTATGCCCTCATATGCTTTAATTAAGTGTATTTTTGGATACTATCCTGACAAACAACATTAAATGCAACTTAATTTTTGACACTTTTTTTAGGTCCCAGGTGGGACCCATTCACCATGGGTGGCAGATGAGTGCCCCTTGGCCCCAAATTCAAAATATTTTAAATTTATTTTTAGGATTTTATTAAAAATCACTTGATTTTGACCTATGATGAGGTATGAATAGGAAACTACAACACAAGATTGTATAAATATGCATTTTTCACTTCATTTTACATCTCCTAATTCATTCAAGCAATCTCCTACAATCTCAAGCATTCATGCATCTTACGACATTAATTCAAGCAATATTAAAGAACTTTGAAGCATCCATTGACATTACTTTAGATTTACATCATCAAGGGTTTGGTGAGTTAATAGCAATTGCATGTTCTTAGTTTATCATTTATTTACATTTCATTATTTCATTAAGGGTTTGATTACCAAAAGTGAGGTTTCACCAAGGAAAACCCCTATTTGTTAACCACATTTTTCCCTCTTGCATGTGTGTTTGCAGACTTAGGTATGCATATTTAACAATATTTTTGGTGTTGAAAAGTGGAGAACAAGTCAACTAGGCGTTTCAAGTCAACTCAAGTCTATTTCAAGCTTGAAGAAGGTTTTCTATCTGTTTCCTATAGAATTGACTTCGACAACTCAACAAGTAGATATTTCCAGATCTGGTGTTGCAGAGTTGTCTCTTGATTTTCTAGAAATTTTGGAGAGGAATGATTCATCATCAATGGCAAATGAGTCCCACCTTAGGATTGAAATTTTGAATTTTGTCAAATTACGGATCTCGACTGTTAGAAACTAGTTTTCAACACTTTTTTACCAGGAGGAGGACCTTGGGTGAATGAGTCCCATTGTGAAAAATTACTATTTTCAACCAACATCCACAACATTTCATATTCTTCATGAAGTCTCCAGGTGCACTTAGATTCATCCCTTTTCTTTGTGTTCTGCATATTTTCTTCATTTAGTTCATTATTGCATTACACAAATTGTTTTCAAACATAGCTTTAAATTGCACTTTTACATTTGTTTTCATTCATTTAGATCAATCAATTGTATTTAGTTAACTTAATTTAGGTTAGATAACATCACACATAAAATTAATTAAATGAAACCCATGCATTTTTGGGTCCTATCTCTCTCCTTTTAGGTGAAAAACCCTAGAAGAGCTAGAGTTGTCCATAGTGATCCAAAAATCTATAGTTCAATATCCATCACATATTAACATTCCTTCACTATCATACACTTGACACTTTCCTTTTTTAAAGGTAATTTTCATATCATTCACAATAATTTGAATAATAGAAATAAGGTTTTTTTAAGCCTGGAACAAATAAAACATTATCAATACTTACTTTACCATGTGTGGGAACATCTAGAAGAGCTTTTCCAACTCCTTCAATATTTAATTATGAATTATCTCCCAATGTAATCATGTTTCTTTATTACTTTACTACATTTCTTAGGTTATCAATATTGCTAGTCATGTGGTGAGCAGCTCCCAAATCAATAATTCAAACATCTTTATTTTGAATATATTTAGAGTCATCTACTATAAACAATTTATAACTATCATCATCTTCAATACCTCCATCAGTTGTCATAATTTTCTTAATATACTTCTTACCTCTTATATTTTAAAGTATTTCTCTTTAAAACAACCTAAATGATTGCAATAATAACAAACTGTTTCTTTTATTTGTTCATTATTATTCATAAAAAAATGTTTTTGTTGAGATTATTTTCCTTTGAATTTAGAGGTAAAAACATTTTTTGATTCAACTTCATTATCTTTATTAAGAATTTCCTCATGTTGCAATAGTAGACCTTCTAGATCATTGAATTTTAGTTTTTCCAAATTTCCACTTAGTGCAAGAGTAGTTTTGAAATTCTCAAATGATTTTGGAAAGGTATTAAGTGTTATAGAGATAAGATCTTTATTATCTATAGTCTCCCCTACATTAATAAGATTTTTTAGAATACCCTTGATTTTTATTAGATGCTTAGTCATTGATCCATCCACTCTTAGATTATATAATTGAGTTCTCAGCACATGTTTTCTAAAATCACTCTTCTTTCAACAATTTTGGTTATTGCTTCCCAAGCTTCTTTTGGTGTAGCTGCATTCCACACATTTTCTATCAACATATCCCAATAGACAATATTATCGAAGCTGGTGCATGGTTTGATTTATTTTCAAACTCTTCTTGTAGATGGACATCTATTAGATGTCTTGTTTTAGTTCCATTTACAAATGATGTGAGATCTACCAAGAGAAAAATAGTTTTTATTTGATGATGCCATTCTCCATAATTGTCAGCACCAGCCAACTTAATATAAATGACATTCAAAATTTTATTTACCATTTCTAGTGATCTTTGTGATGAAATCAATAATTTTTATTTTTATTGTAATATTAAAAAAAATTGTAATGATCTTTGAGATCAATGATGGAGTTTATCTTTTAAAAACATAACAATTATTTACGCAATAATGCTACAATTATTTTCTCTAGAATCCATCCATGATTTTTGCAATCATGCTCCAACCTACTCTAATACCAATTGTTAAAATTAGAGATTAAATAGATTTTCTCTACATTCTATATGTGGATCATAAGGATATTTAAATACATAAAACTCATGAAGTGATGTGTCTCTTGCATGAGACATGACTATAGTTAAGTGTGATTAAATATAGTTTAATTTTAATACAAGAGCCATTTTCAAGTAGATTTTTATGTTGATGAGAAAATGTTTCCCAATGAACTTGCCCTGTTTCTCAAAAATAGGTTTCAATTTAATAAATTATTTGACAACTCGTTAATAATAGATCAATATTTGTAGACAAAATAAAATAAAATAGGAGAAATCAAATTTAAAAAATAAAACTAAAAATTTACAAGTATATTTATATTTTTTATATTATTTAATAGATGTACTAAGCTTCTAAATTATTTGATTTATGGAGTTAGACTTCTACTTACTAGAAACCTATCACCCATGAAAAGTTAAGAATTGAAATAAAACACCATATTCTAAAACAACAATGAAAATGACAAACTTCATTCTAGAAAGTAAAGACTAAGAATCATTTGATTTCCAGATATACAATTTCTTTTATAAAATACATGGAATATTATAGAATCTCACTAAGAAGTAAAATTAATTTTACATAGTTGTTTGCATACATCTCCTAGTAAAGGAAAATGACTTTAAGATAGTAATAAAAAAAAAAATGTGTTAAATCTCAAAAGACCTATAAACAAAAACACTCATATTGCATATGTATTTCACATGTAATTGAATTTTTATTTTAATATTAATTATCATTTTTAAATTACTTATTTAATAATTTTTTAATTTTTAATTAAAAACAAAATAATCACTCTATTAGTTTATTAGTTTATCACACTATAGTTTATCATAAACCATATTCTATTAGTTTATCACACATTCTTGAAACCCATAATATAAGAGACTTTGAGAATAAATTAATTTGTCATTAGTTTTTCCAATTCTCCACTTAGTGTGAGAGTACTTTTGAAATTCTCAAATGATTTTGGAAAGCTTATAAGTGTTATAGAGATAAGATATTTATTAGCTATAGTCTCTCTTGCATTAATAAGATTGTTTAGAATACTCTTGATTTGTGTTAGATGCTTAGTCATTGATCAATCCATTCTTAGATTGTATAATTGAGTTCGAAGCATGTGTTTTCTAACATCACTCTTCTTTTAACAATTTTTGTGATTGCTTCCCAAGCTTCCTTTGGTGTAGTTCCATTCCACACATTTTCTATCAACATACTCCTAATAGACAATTTTATCAAAGCCACAACATGGTTTGATTAATTTTCAAACTCTTCTTGTAGATGGGAATCTATTGGATGTATTGTTTTAGATTCATTTACAAACGAAGTGAGATCTATCAAGAGAAAAAAAAATCATTTGGTGATGCCATTCTCCATAATTGTCAATAGCAGCCAACTTAATAGAAATGACATTCAAAAATTTATTTACCATTTGTAGTGTTCTTGCAATAAAATTAATAATTTTTATTTTTATTCTTTTTTTTTTTTAAATGTAATGATCTTTGAGATCAATGATGGATATTATCTTGTAAAAAAATAGCAATTATTTTTACAATAATATTTCAATTATTTTCTCTAGAATTCAACCATGATTTTTGCAATCATGCTCCAACCTACTCTAATACCAATTGTTAAAATTGAATTTTGAATAGATTTTCTCTACATTCTATATGTGGATCATAAGAATATTTAAATACATGAAAATGATGAAGAGATGTGTCTCTTGCATGAGACATCACTGTAGTTAAGTGTCATTAAATATAGTT
This sequence comes from Sequoia sempervirens, assembly GCA_007258455.2. Lineage (NCBI taxonomy): Eukaryota > Viridiplantae > Streptophyta > Pinopsida > Cupressales > Cupressaceae > Sequoia > Sequoia sempervirens. Next base: position 274,512,439 of record VDFB02271358.1, read on the forward strand.
TAATTTTAACACAAGAGTCATTTTCAAGTAGATTTTTGTGTCGACAAGAAAATGTTTTCCAATGAACTTGCCGTATTTATCAAAAATAGGTTTCAATTTAATAAATTATTTGACAATTCATTAATAAAAGATCAATATTTTGTAGACAAAAAGCAAATCAAATAGAAGAAATCAAATTTTTAAACATTTTTAATTTTTTTTACAACTATATTTATATTTTTTATATTATGTAATAGAAGTGTTAGCTTCTAAATGATTTGATTTATAGAGTTAGACTTCTACTTGCTAGAAACCTATCACCTATGAAAAGTCAAGACTAAGACTAATTTCATTTCCAAATATACAACTTCTTTTATAAAATGCATGGAAGATTAAAGCATCCCACTAAGAAGTAAAAGTAGTTTTACATAGTTGTTTGCATACAACTCCTAGTAAGAAAAAGAACTTCAAAATAGTCATAACAAAAAATATGTGTTAAAGCTCAAAAGACATATAAACAAATACACCAAAAACACTCATATTGCATATGTTTTTCACATGTAATTGAATTTTCATTTTAATATTAATTATCATTTTTAAATTACTTATTTAATAATTTTTTATTTTTTAATTAAAAACATAATAATCACTTTATTAGTGTATTAGTTTATCACACAATAGTTTATCGTAAACCATATTCTATTAGTTTATCACACATTCCTAAAACCCATAATATAAGAGACTTCGATAACAAATTAATTTGTCATTAATTTTACCCGTATATATTTCGTAGGGCAATGTGAAAAAGTTTGAAATTCGCAAGCTCCAGAGATGTGCGGCTTGTAGAAAAGAAATCGGGCTGCAAAAAGGAACTGGACCCTCCAAAAAATCATTACCTCTGCAACAAAAATCGCCACACGCAATGAACAGTCGTCGCCTCCAGAGAGGAAAAATGCATTCCGCAGACAAATTTCATGGCCTCCTAAAACACAAAATTGTGCCAGCAATCACATGCCTCTTGCAGATTCAACAAGAAAAAATAGAATTAAGAAAACATTAAAATTTAATAAATTTCAAATGCCAAAAAAAAATCTTCAACAAATAAATGATCTCAAACTCCCATGAAAACTGTTAGTGGAAGGAGTTGCAGGTAGTCGGCTCTGATACGAGGTTGGTGGGAAGCACCGAGCCCAGAATCACCATCTGTGATATATACCTTCACAATGCGAGAGAACCAACATGCTATGTCACCAATGAGTGAATAAATTGAGATGAAATAAAATATGTGATTGAGTCCTCCATCCATGCATCTTGTCTTGTTTTCCTTTTCTCTTTTTTGGAGAGGGGTTTTTTTCTCCTTTTCTGCGGTTGTGAGAGATTGCATTGTAAATGGGTACCTAACATGGTTGTGTAGCTGAGACCCATATTATTTTTTTTGCATTTTTGCATTTTCATTCTCCCCAAGTTTGCACTTATGGAGGGCTGTTAGTGTAATTAAGTTTAACTCAGGGTAGTTGTGTTTCTCGTATCGAGAAGTTTCGTACTTGTCATATTTTTCTTGCCTTTAAAAAGGCTATACATTGTGCAATATAATCATCTCATTTATTCGCTCTTGTTTTGGTGAAATAGCCTTTGGCTTCTCTCTATTTCGTGAAGGTATTTTGTGTAGATGGTTTTTCTATGTTGGTTGCTCTAACAAAATACATAATGTGCATCCTTTTAAAGGCATGAAAAATGAAATGGATGTAAAACTACCCAATACGGGAGAAAACCACCTATATAATTAACCTAAATTCAAACTTAATACTACACTAACAAGCCCTTCAAGTAACACCTTAACAAATGTGAAACTTATCAACATGTAGAATTCTTCCAAGTGGTAGAAAACTAATCTAATAGAAAACGTTCCAAAAGATTTTCTTACTTTCACTTCTAGTATATCTAAATTTATTAGGGTGGTGGTAAGAGACACAAATGAGTAGCCTGATGATCTAGTTGAATGAGTTTTGATATGAAAACCCTCTTAGTTGACCAAATCAATGATGATGAAAAAGATCAAAGACAACATTGAAAGACATACAAATAACTTATGATGGTCATGTAGATTTAATACATTTATTGCACTTTATAATTAAGACGTGCTCTAACAATCCATTGTACGACCAATTCTCTTTCTTAAAAAAATTAGTGCATAATGAACATTTAAATAGAATGAAAAGGCAATATATCATATGAAATGTGTGTTGAAGTTGACTCATAATTGCTAGAAGGGGATCGAAATGCTAGAATTTCAATTTGAAGCATTGAAATTTGTGATTCATTTTTTTCTTAGAATAAGGTGATGATATTAAGACAAAGAGAAAATGCATGCAAATTAATATCAATAGAGATGAAATATGGATCAAAATTAACAAATATATGAATATTCATACAAACATGATGAAATGATGATAGAAAGGGATTGACATATAAACCAAACATAATACAAGAGATTACCACTTGTTAATATACTATTAGATTAAGAAAATCACAAAATTAAATAGAAATTGTTATAGGCATACTAATTTCATCATATTGATTTATTTGTTTAATTACACAATAAACAAGATTGCAATTTTTATTAGAATCTAATTTATTTCTAATATTGATCAATGGTAGATAATGCCATACCCCTACGTCAACTAAGTGAACAATACACTATTAATTTAACATTTATTGAAATCTACTGATTTGACCATATTAATTTATTCATTAATTGCATAATAAAAAAGTTGTCGAAGATCTAATAAGGTTTACTTTAGTCCCTTTAGAATATGAAATTGTTTGATTAATACTCTAAGGCCATAAAGCCTACCTCAACGAAGAAATACGGTATTAATTCAACATTTATTGAAAACTTTATTTGCTCCAGAGTGATGAGGATGGCCGCCTGACAAATCCTATTTTAGTGTAGCTCAAACACGAGAGCGAATAGGACTGCAAATGCCATCTTATTTATGGTCTTTAGACCTATACCTTAATGGTATCGTGGTTCCACATCAAGGTGAGAAAGCCACAGGGTAGACGGGACTTAAATTGGTTTCAAAGAGCCCAAAATGGCGCTCCTCCTCTGCCCCGCCCTTCTGATTCTCATTGAACAGCGCAAAAATATATGTCTCAATTGTCCTTCCAGACCTCTTTGGTGTTCCATCACTGGACAAAACATGCTTGATGAGATTATTGTTGTATGTCCGGGCATTGTCCACAGTAGCCACAGCACTGCCAGCAGAAGGCCACCCACTTTCAGTTATCACAATTGGAATATTGGAGTACCCCTGCTTTTCGATCGCGGATATAAAAGCGTCGACCATAGCGTCGAACAAGTTCTTATATGTTCGACCGCCGTCGTTCACGACCGTATTTGTCGATCTGAACAACGCATAGTCTGCAGAAATTGAGCCTTGGTTATCTTTGTAGCTGAAGTATGGGTAGACGTGGGCCATGAAAGGGGAACCATTATCTGACAGAAACTTCAGTATACCGCCCATATCCTCGCCAAAGGTTCCACCGGAGGGAGGATATGATTTAGACAGCACGGACGCTGCGTGTGGTGTGGAGACCTTGATGTTCTGCAGATTGGCGTTGCGCACTGCCGTCTGAATTTTGTTCATCGCTGGCAGGAGATACGTAAGGTATTGTCTATTTGCGAAAACCTCGTTTCCTACCGCAATGTATTTGATGTTGACAGAAGGATAGAATGGGCGAATGTTGTCATTCACCCATCCGTTTGCTGCAGCCTGATCACCAGCAATCTTCTGAAGCTCATTGTTGCCAACTCCCACAATCACTTCAATTCCAGAACCCTTCAGTGCCTGCAGTGCGTCCCGATTTGCTTCATATAATCTCACCTTCCCTATGTTTTTCGACTTCAGTAGATTCACCACGGCGGTTTTAGAAGGCAAACTGTTTGAAAGCATTCCGTAGCATACTCCTATCTTCTCACCATCTGCTGAACAGAAAAAGGAAAGGATTTAATAGAAGATTTTATCAATATGAGTTCAAACATTTACCTTTTGTACAGGAACATTAAACTTCTCTTTAATATGATTATCGTTAAGAAATATTTGATTACAACTAATAATCCTCTCAGTGGATATATGGATTGCCATTTGACAATTTTTAAAATTAATTCAGTTTAATTATATATTTGAAATAATCTCAAGATACAAATTAAACAGACATTAAAATAACTTGCCTAAAATGTTAATAAACTGGCAACATTTCTATAGATTTTTAGAGATAACATTTCTTAATATATACCCTGATTGCAACAATAATGGAAACAAGTAATGAAAAAAAGAATTCTAATTTCATTCTTCGGTAAGCGTCTATCTTACCTGCATGGGTTATGCAGAAAGAAACGACGATAAAAAGTGCCAAAGCACAGCATTTCTTGATTTCTTGTTGGGATGCCATTCTGATTTGCAAGAACAGGCAAATTCTTCACGCCCAAAGATATGAATGCTCACTAACTACGATCTGTATTTGTAGACAGCAAAACTCACATTCAGTCGGTCATTCAAGTCAGTCTTCGCCGTTTGACGAACGGCAATTGCGCGAGTCAATTGATATGAGTACGAAAAAAAATTGTCATTTATTAGACCGATTATTGTGAAAACTTTTGTTCAATTTTTAAATCTCAGCCGCCACGGATGTGACTTGACCGCCGGTTGCAATGGCAACACGGTATTCACGTTGGTACTTCAGCTCCGGTGCTTATCCTCCGCGCCTTATAATATATAGTTTCGTCTCTTGTACCGGGAGTAAACGTCTGAATTAATAAAATGTATATATAAATGTAAATTATAGCTAGATAGTTGGCTATTTTGATAACTGGATTTGCGATTTTTAAAAAGGGAGAGAGAAGAACACCAATGCTTAGTTCTATAATAAAGTAATCATGTTAATTGATGAAAATTTAAAATATATTAATTTTTTTAAAAAAACATGTTCTCACTATTTTATAAGTGTCTCTGATTTTTACCTTGTAATATCATAAGATAGGTTTGTAGATTTGATATATGTTCACAAACTATGATATGCTTTTCTAGACTTGAACTCATCTATCATTAATTTGGGTTTCTACTTGATGTAGAGCAGGGTGCAGGTAGTCTAACAATCACAAGTCAATCATTTTTTGAACAATCTTTCCACTTTGTAAACCCTTTCTTGGTGTTTGTTCACAAATTCATCAATTTCGCTTGTAGCATTCCAAACAAAGTGTTTTTAACATAACTTTCAAAAAATAACTCCTACCCACAAACCAAAACAAGTTTTAGATACCCTTTATGCCTTTTCATATCATACCTTAAAATCTCATAGGGTTTCTTTGGAACATAACCCTCAAATATCTGTTGCTACGCTTGTATAAAGGCCTAATTAGGCTCTTACAACAAGGCACTTTATGGTTCTACACACTCTAGACCTCAAATCTTCATTCCAAGACCTTAGACACATCAAATTAGGGTTGTACATGCATTTCTCATCTCCTAGAATGATCTCCTAACAATTCTTCAACAAAACCCTACCTCTAAGCTTCACTTTTGCTTGAAAACATGAAGGAAACCAACTAAGGCGTCAATCAAATTTTCCTAAACCCTCATCCCTGGTCCTACCAACTCAACAAACATGAAAAACAACCTATCTAACACCATTCCACTTATTTGTAGAGATTTCTACTAGTGGAATGGTCTTTTATTCCATATTTACACTCTCAAACCCTCAAAATTACGGTTTTCAACCCATTTTCAGGAAAAAGTCTCTAGCAAGCTTCAAACTTGGTGAAATCAATGCAAATAAAAACTAAAACACTCTTAACTCATGCCACCATCTAATCAAATTCACATTATATCAATTATTGACTATACAGAGCCATACCATCGCCTATAGTTGCAAATTTACAATAGAAATTACACAAAAATGAAGTTTCTTTATTGCTTGAACACAAAAACTTTCAACAGAAACTTGCTTCAAAGTTTGTGAGGGCTATTTAAAATTTTTCAACACCAAACCAATAGTTCATAACCACTTTTTGAACCAAATTACCATTCCACTTGTAAAACATGACAAAATTGCAAAGTTGCAATGAAGCTTTTACAAAATTTGTAAAAATGTGACAAAATGTACTCAAATCAACCCCATGAGACTTATTACATTGCAAATGGTCTAAATAGACCTTATTACATCAAACATGACTCAAAACACCCAAAAATCTAATAGTTGACCATATTTACAAAATTGGACTAGGTGCCCCTACACCACTACTCTTTTCCATGCTTTAGTGATATCAATCTACTATAGCTTTCTTGTTAGCTTATGGATTAGTGGTATAGAAAGTACCTTATTGTCAATAGGTTAATACGAGCTTTCATATTAAATTAATCCCTATATTATTGAAAAAGATTGAAGACAACAATCAAACATCTAAGATGAAGATTCATTATTGAATTTAATGCATCAAGATTCAATTTTTTTATTTATTGTTCCTTTAATTCACTACAAGAAGATATTCCTCAATGATCAAGTGATGATTATAAGATTAGAGTAAATATAATAAATCTCTTTAAATGCTAATATGTGACACCAAACCATACAAGTATGTGCTTAGTTGGCTAGATTTATAATTTTTAATTTAAATTAATATATGATGAGCTTGTGCCTGTGACAAATTTCTTGCAACAATACACATATCTTGGAGTAGATAATGTATTAGATTAGAGTGCATACCAACTAAATGAATATAAGCATGTGTCTGGATATGAAAAGTAAATATATATGATGAAAGTATAGGGAAATGTAGATATACATGGATAAAGTAAGTTCTATTGTGTATGGAGATGTGTGCATATGGTTGTAGCAAAAAGGCTAGGTAAATAAGGTTAACATTAAACAAGATTACAAAATTTGTCACCATGTATATGCATCAAACATTTTCATAAAATGTACACAAACCAAACAAGAAATGGCACACATATGCAAATTTCACCATTACTTTCGACCCCACTTTGAGCTGCATGTGAATCCTAAATAAGTGCATGATTCAAATTATTTAGCACTCACAAGTTTCCATGTAAAATAAATATTTAGGCAGTCAAAGGATATAAAATGAGTTCTATATAGAATATTATACCTTTTAAGAAACTATCATGTCGATATTTCCATTAGCATGAGTTCTCCATAGAGACCTACAAAATAAAGTATAAATATTGTATGATAAGATTCTTATTTATAAGTGGATGTCAAGTACAAAATAGGAATTTTGGTGATCAAATCGACTCCACTTTCACTCATTTCCGAACAAGAGTGCAAGAAATTCAAGAAAAGATATATAGGTGTATGAGAGTAAATGTAGATCTAAAGATCAACATGCAACCATATGACATATAACATCAATAATATATGCATCATAAGGATCTCTGTGTGTGCAAGTAAATGTTGACCTAATGATAAGTATGTAATCAAATAGCTTAAGATAAATAGTTTATACATCATAACCAGATATGTGTGTTAGGGATTGCAATAGATTAATTACTAATTCAATGCACATCATAATACTGAAAGTAGAGGAATGAATGAATATAGAAATAACAACAATGAGAGACAACATGATGTCAAGCTAAACCAATCTCTACAATATTGAAAAATGTTGAAGAATATAAATAAGAGCCTAAGATATAGATTTATTAATGTTTTGGTGCACCAAAAAGCAATATTTTTTTTCCTATAAATTATTATTTCAATGCTCTAGGAGAAGAGATTCCTTAATGGTCAAGTTGTGATTAGAAGATTAGAGTAAATGTAATAAATGCCTTTAAATTAATGGTGGGTTAGTTGAACCTTTTAAAGTAATGTTTGATTATTAAGTAGATGTAAATTTTTACAAAATGTTTGATTATTAAGTAGATGTAAATTTTTACAATCGAAGGACATTTGAGACTGTAAGCTCTGCAAAATAGATTCATGTACATTAAACTTGTGTGAAACTTAAGATTTAGTATGTTATTAGGGTTTTGTCCAAATTTGATTCTATATGACAAAAATAGGTACCGAATAATTGTAGACGGACAGTATAAATCTTGTAAACATAATAAAATTTATTTTTAACCTTCAATAAATAATTTGTAGTTAAGTGTTCTATCATTATACATGATCCAACATTTATAGACAGCAAAATTAATATTTGTTCAATCATCATGTCAACACATTATCTAATCAAACATTCCAATACATATTTAACCCTCAAATATCTGTTGCTATGCTTGTATAAAAGCCTAATTAGGCTCCTACAACAAGGCACTTTATGGTTCTACACACTCCAGACCTCAAATCTCCATTCCAAGACCTTAGACACATCAAATTAGGTTTGTACATGCATTTCTCATCTCCTAGAATGATCTCCTAACAATTCTTCAAAAAAACCCTACCTCTAAGCTTCACTTTTGCTTGAAAACATGAAGGAAACCAACTAGGGCATCAATCAAATTTTCCTAAACCCTCATCCCTGCTCCTACCAACTCAACAAACATGAAAAACAACCTATCTAACACCATTCCACTTATTTGTAGAGATTTCTACTAGTGGAATAGTCTTTTATTCCATATTTACACTATCAAACCCTCAAAATGAGGGTTTTCAACCCATTTTCAGGAAAAAGTCTCTAGCAAGCTTCAAAATTGGTGAAATCAATGCAAATAAAAACCAAAAGACTCTTAACTCATACCACCATCTAATCAAATTCACATTATATCAATTATTGACTATACAGAGCCATACCATCGCCTATAGTGGCAAATTTACAATAGAAATTACACGAAAATGAAGTTTCTTTATTGCTTGAACACAAAAACTTTCAACATAACCTTGCCTCAAAGTTTGTGAGGGCTATTTAAAATTTTTCAACACCAAACCAATAGTTCATAACCACTTTTTGAACCAAATTACCATTCCACTTGCAAAACATGACAAAATTGCAAAGTTGCAATGAAGCTTTTACAAAATTTGTAAAAACGTGACAAAATGTACTCAAATCAACCCCATGAGACTTATTACATTGCAAATGGTCTAAATAGACCTTATTACATCAAACATGACTCAAAAAACCCAAAAATCTAATAGTTGACCATATTTACAAAATTTGACTAGGTGACCCTACACCACTACTCTTTTCCATGCTTTAGTGATATCAATCTACTATACCTTTCTTGTTAGCTTATGGATTAGTGGTATAGAAAGTACCTTATTGTCAATAGGTTAATACGAGCTTTCGTATTAAATTAATCCCTATGTTATTGAAAAAGATTGAAGACAACAATCAAACATCTAAGATGAAGATTCATTATTGAATTTAATGCATCAAGATTCATTTTATTTATTTATTGTTCCTTTAATTCACTACAAGAAGATATTCCTCAATGATCAAGTGATGATTAGAAGATTAGAGTAAATATAATAAATCTCTTTAAATGCTAATATGTGACACCAAACCATACAAGTATGTGCTTAGTTGGCTAGATTTATAATTTTTAATTTAAATTAATATATGATGAGCTTGTGCCTGTGACAAATTTCTTGCAATAATAAACATATCTTGGAGTAGATAATGTATTAGATTAGAGTCCATACCAACTAAATGAATATAAGCATGTGTCTGGATATGAAAAGTAAATATATATGGTGAATGTATAGGGAAATGTAGATATACATGGATAAAGTAAGTTCTATTGTGTATGGAGATGTGTGCATATGGTTGTAGCAAAAAGGCTAGGTAAATAAGGTTAACATTAAACAAAATTACAAAATTTGTCACCATGTATATGCATCAAACATTTTCATAAAATGTACACAAACCAAACAAGAAATGGCACACATATGAAAATTTCACCATTACTTTCGACCCCACTTTGAGCTGCATGTGAATCCTAAATAAGTGCATGATTCAAATTATTTAGCACTCACAAGTTTCCATGTAAAATAAATATTTAGACAGTCAAAGGATATAAAATGAGTTCTATATAGAATATTATACCTTTTAAGAAACTATCATGTCGATATTTCCATTAGCATGAGTTCTCCATAGAGACCTACAAAATAAAGTATAAATATTGTATGATAAGATTCTTATTTATAAGTGGATGTCAAGTACAAAATAGGAATTTTGGTGATCAAATCGACTCCACTTTCACTCATTTCCGAACAAGAGTGCAAGAAATTCAAGAAAAGATATATAGGTGTATGAGAGTAAATGTAGATCTAAAGATCAACATGCAACCATATGACATATAACATCAATAATATACGCATCATAAGGATCTTTGTGTGTGCAAGTTTATGTTGGCCTAATGATAAGTATGTAATCAAATAGCTTAAGATAAATAGTTTATACATCATAACCAGATATGTGTGTTAGGGATTGTGATAGATTAATTACTAATTCAATGGACATCATAATACTGAAAATAGAGGAATGAATGAATATAGAAATAACAACAATGAGAGACAACATGATGTCAAGCTAAATCAATCTCTACAATATTGAAAAATGTTGAAGAATATAAATAAGAGCCTAAGATATAGATTCATTAATGTTTTGGTGCACCAAAAAGCAATTTTTTTCCTATAAATTATTATTTCAATGCTCTAGGAGAAGAGATTCCTTAATGGTCAAGTTGTGATTAGAAGATTAGAGTGAATGTAATAAATGCCTTTAAATTAATGGTGGGTTAGTTGAACCTTTTAAAGTAATGTTTGATTATTAAGTAGACGTAATTTTTTACAAAATGTTTGATTATTAAGTAGATGTAAATTTTTACAATCGAAGGACATTTGAGACTGTAAGCTCTGCAAAATAGATTCATGTACATTAAACTTGTGTGAAACTTAAGATTTAGTATGTTATTAGGGTTTTGTCCAAATTTGATTCTATATGACAAAAATAGGTACCGAATAATTGTAGACGGACAGTATAAATCTTGTAAACAAAATAAAATTTATTTTTAACCTTCTCTAAATAATTTGTAGTTAAGTGTTCTATCATTATAAATGATCCAACATTTATAGACAGCAAAATTAATATTTGCTAGTCATCATGTCAACACATTATCTAATCAAACATTCCAATACATATTTAACCATTTTATTAATTAATTAAAAAAAGGATACAACATATTGTTTATTTTCAATTAATTAATGAATACTGTGTCAGATGTATACGTTGCCACTAGTCAGTCTCTGCATTCTGATCAACTGCGATTCCGAGACGCAATGGAATTCCATTTAGTTCGAAAGCGATTTGTGCAGGAAAAGAACTTGTCATTTATTACACGCATTATTGCGAAAACGTTCCGAGACAGTTGTATAATGGGCTGAAAAGGCTAACGTTCAACATTTTTATCGCAGCCGGCGAAGATGCGACGATGGCGACTGAGCATTAGAATATTAACGAATCTGTTCATATCCTTGGCTTGCTTAACAAGAAATCGAGCCATTAAGCAAGCCAAGGATATGATTAGATTCGTTAATAAGATTCCAGCGATACCGATATTATTTATTTGAAAATTTAGTCAACTCTATTAAAAAAACTGTAAGATACGTATTCATTAAAAAAAATACTTTTAAAATAATTATATATATTTTTAATAAATATATAAATTATGTGACAGCTATCATTTTGTGTAGGAAAAAACTCGTGTCATTTATGAGACCCATTATTGCGAAAACGTTTCGAGACAGTTGTGCCCACAGTAACCATAGCAGTCTATTTTTTCCTCCACTTATAAACCCACCATAGAAATTTTCTAGTATAAAACAAGAAACGGAATTCTTTATTCGGATTGAGCTCCATTTCCGCATTGTCCAACGAAAAATGGTCGTAAAATTAATGAATGAGAAATTAAATTGTTCTTTACGTCTTTTAAATAATAATTTAGAGAAATGCCTCGAGTGGAAACTATCGTCCACATTCAACTTAACTCACCGCATTAAAATATTAAGAGATGGTTGGAGATGTAAGGTTGATGTTCTTAGCAACAACTCTTAAAACATTTCTATATAAGATATTTTTTAGGGATACAGTGATTCAATAAATTTGTGGTGATTATGTTGAATTCTAATTGGAATAGAATTATAAATTATTACAAAGATATTCGATAGTGTAATTTAATATAAAGTATCTATTATATATTTGTGTTATTTTTTAGGAGGGGAGAGGATAATATTTAAAGTTTTAGTGTATTTCAATTTAATAAAAATAAATATATAATTAGGAATAAATTAGATAATAGATAAATAGTAGATTTTTTTACGAAGTGTTTTTGTTGATTCATTATTGATTTTAGTGTATCAAGATTCAATTTTGGTTTTATAAATTATTGTTTCAATGTTCTAGGAGAAGAGTTTCCTTAATGATTAAATTATAATTAGAAGATTAGAGTGTGTAATAAATGCCTTTAAAAACTAGCACAGGACTTCAAACAATGCAAGTTTGTGTTTAGTTTGTTAGATTCAAAAAAATCAATTTAAAGTAAAATATTATTAGTTTGTGCCTATGAGGGCATACTTGCAACTGTAGATGCATCTTGGAGCAAATAAGGGGTTAGATTAGAGTGCACAACAAATGAATGAATATAATTATGGACATGGGTGTGAATAAAATAGATAGGATGAATGCATAGGGATATGTGAACATATGGATATGATAAGAGTTATTGTTTATAGAGAGGTATGCATATGGAGGTAGAAAAATGGATAGATAAATTATATCAACATTAAAAAATATTATACTACTTTTCACCATGTATACATATCAAGACGTTTCCTTAAAATGGACACAAAAATAAATGGGAAATAACATTGGTATACAAATTTTACCATTATATTTTCATCCTACATTGGGGTTCATAAGAATTCTAAATTATCATGCATCTCAAAGCATTTAGCACTCACAAATTTACATGTAAAGTAAATATTTAAACACTCAAAGGATATAGCCATAGGGACTAATAAAATACTAGACCTTTCAAGATCATATCATTTGGATATATCATTTACCATGAGTTCTCCATAAAGATTTTGTAAGAGAGGGGGACCAACCACACCAAAGCTCTAGGTCATAGAGAATCAAGAGTGGAGGGCTACACTAACTTACCTCAAGCTAACAGATGTTTAGGAAAAGAATTGAGAATAAATAGCACTCTCAAGTGCTTCTATCACTCTATAGATATGAAAGAATAAATGAGGCTAGATAAGTTGGTTTATGGAGTTTGAATTTCCCCTCAAATAGCTCTCTGTTTGAGGAGGATAGCGTAGGTCTAGGATGATAGCGCAACACGCTGGTGTCTCTTGGGTGCACTGGCATCCATATGGCTAGAAAACATAAAATACAATGTAAAACACGAGAAGCCTACTAACTGCTTAGCTAACTAGCTATAACAAAATAAACAAAATTATGAAGTATGAAAAGTAGCTATGTAAATGATAAAGCAAGTAGATGAAGACAAGGGTGATGAATATTAACTCACTAAAGCTCTAGTTCACTAGTGAGCTCCATGTACACACTCACCTACACACAAGCAAGAGAGGAAAAAATATTGGGTTGTTAGGGGTTTTCCTTAGTCAAACCCCCGCTTTGGTGTTTCCACCTCCATAGAAAACCAGAAAATCCATGATGTAGAAAGTATGATAAAGGAAAGAAAAAAAAAAGAGAGTATTGAAAAATATGAAAAATGTTATGCTACTCTATCAAAGCACAATGAGAAAAGCAAAGTGATGCAATACCACCTCCACCCAAAGGCTCTCAAGGTCGATGAAGGGAGAATGCAAGGCAATGAGCTTGGAAAAGTCAATGTGACCACAACAGTGATGAAGGGAGGTCTCACAAGACTCCAAACTCACATCTTCTATGGTAGAGCAACACATACAAAGCTGAAGTTGATGGAGTAACAAGCTACTGCAATGCTCAATGGAGTTGTGAAAATTCTTGAGATAATGTGATAGATTGCTAGAAGATCAAGACTCACTAAGAGGAAGAAGTGATAGTGAAATGAATGCATTTGAAGATAAAATTGGAAGAAAAGGAGTAGTTTTTGGGTCATTTGGTCACATGGAGGCATTAAAATTTGTCCCTAATGAGGAGTGTAATGTCCTTGCGAACTTTAGAGGTGGGGATTTGTTAGGGATGGCAACGTGTTGTGTAGACATCCACACACCATGCTCGCATCCATGATGAAAATTCCCCCATGGACACACACAACACACACCAAGTGGATGGAAGGAAGGTGGGTGATATGGAATTTTTCCTTCAGGTTTGATTTTTTAAGGTGAGGGAATGCAAAAGGGGAATTTACACAAGGGGTGCAAATTTAATCCTATACATTTTCCCCCTCGTTATCAAGCATGAATATCGATGATTGTTCAATAATGTATGTATTTGAATCATCACAAAAGTAAAGCACAATCTGGCAAACTCAAAAGCATAGGGAAAGCAAAGGAATCAATAGGTACTCTCTCCTAAGGAGGTTCAAACAAAAGGAATCTATAGTTTTATGATACTACGAAGTTGATCAAAGTACAATGAAGGCTCACAAACCAATGATGGAAAAATCTTGTAGGATGCTAAGCGCTTCACAAATCCTCAAACGCACAAAGAAGAAATTCCCCCAATTACTCTCTAATGAAATAATCCCAATGTAAGGGGACTATGTAGAGTCAAACTAGAAAGAAACTTCAGAGATGCATCTACAAAGCAACATGTTAATCTACAGATAAAACATGTTAGAAAACAAAGAGAAGTAACACAAGAAAATGAACAAACAGTGACACAAATAGTCAAAAAGTTGAAGGAAGAGTATTTCAAAGGGATCCCTCAAGAACCCTTCAAAAGAAGACGGTTCTATGGACACTAGAAATGGATGCTCAACTTCCTTCTCCACATAAAAGGGGAAGAAGGAAGGGGGATCTGATTTCACAATGCTCACATTCAAGAATACCTTAGAGATCTCAACCCAATCAAAGATATGAGAGATCTGACTATAAGATATCCTTGGAGATGAATTGAGATAAGAAATGGGTTCACCACCAAGTGTAAACTTGGAAAATGTAAGATGTTTGAAAACATAGTGTGATATGAAAAAATACCTATAAATGCAAGTAACATGTAAAAGAAAACTATGAAACTGGAAATGTGCACCTATAAACTTGTTTGAATTCACTGTTGATGTCAACTGGGACTCATATGCCAAGCTAGGTGACAGTCCAATTTCGAGAACACTGTGTGGGAATAGGTTTTGGAGAAATGGGTACTTAGATTTGTAAAAAGTCTTGTTTAGGCCTCGGTAGTAGGACTCATTCACCAATAGTGGTGAATCAGTCCACCTCTTGATTTTTGGAAATTCAAAACATGAAACTATAGTTCTTAGTCTTCTCTTCTTCTCCTAATATAGATCTTGGTATGAAACTACAGAATTCAGCCTATAGATCTTCTCCAAGCTTCTCATAGGACTTTGACAACTTTGACTTGTTTCGACCACTTTTCCAATCTTAACTTCTTGGTAAATCTGCAACCTATCCCTGCAAATCACACACAAGAAGAGGGAAAAATGTTGTGGGGTTAGTAAATAGGGGTTTTATTTGGTCAAAGCCCTTGTTGGTAATTAAACCCTTGAAATGAAATGAAATAGAATAGAGAATGATGAATGAACAAATAATGATGTTGGAACTCACCAAATCCTTGTAGTAAATGATATTTATCAAGATTATTCTAAAAAATACACATGAATAAGGCTCATGGATGCAAAATGGGGCCAATTAATGCATAAGAAAGCCCAATTATTAATGACACACCTAGAAAACTATGAAAGTGTGTTACAACACTTTAAACTTCTTAAGTAAGGTACCACTTGAATCCTTTTAGTTCACAAGGGCCCAAGACCTAGTGTGAATGTGTTATCGACATTACAACATTAAATAAAGGAAAATTTAAGACAAAATCACAAGGAGGGCCCAAACATGAAAGAAAAAGTAGAAGGGTTACTTTTTCAGTGTCCACATTTAACCCCCACTTTAATGAGAGGATTAACTTGCTTCAAATCACACTAAAGTAGACCAATAGACATCAAGAGGGGTTCCAATGAACCAATGCTAGCAAGATGGGATGAAAATGATCAAGATGGGTGATCAAGCCCTAGGATCATGATCCCATGACAAGCTGAACATAAGCACAAGAGAACACACATGAAAATGATATCAAGAACAAGGCACAAACATACAATTCCAAAGATGAAAAAGAGGAAAAGAGAAGAAAGAATCAAATCAAGCTTTGACTGTTTGTCCCACATGATGTCGATTAGATCTAGGTTGTTTGTCCAAAAAAAATGCGTACTTACTCTAAGGTGATAGAACCATGGCTAATCGCTGGGTGAGAAGGCCTAAAAGGTGAGAAACATACACTCATAGCTGGTACACACTCACACACATGCAGGTGGCTATAGGGAAATCCATGCCTTGGAATGGGCTTCTTGCTCAACCATACCAAATTTATACCTCCTTATAACTTGAATAAGGTGTCATAAAAATAAAAATGGTCTTTCAAGCTTCATGAGAAAAAAAAAACTTCATGTGCTTGAAGCTCATGAACAAATGTGATGGCTCCATAGACATGCAGACTATGTTCTGCAAGGTGGCCATATAACAAATGCAAAATATAACATGCAAAGAATGTTCAAAGTAGTCTTGCTTAGTTCATGTGAATTCTTTAAATTAGGGAATATTGTGTCTAATGTCTCCAAGAGAGGACCGATTATAGAATAGAAGATTCACAACTTAGGGGATGCAGTGTGTTGCACCAAGCCACTCAAAGGAATGTAATATGCTAAGATACATCATGCTCATGAAAGACATCATACCCAATGTCATCCACAAAGCGACAAATGCATCATTTGAAGTAAGAAGGTTGCGCTAAAAACTAAGAAAAGGATAAATGCAAAAGAATAATTCCAATGTATGCCCCCACTTTAAAGGAATTTCTAAACACCATGCTGCGAGAAATTACTTTAAAGTATCAAATGAAAAATGTTAACAAAAAGGAAGACATGAGAGCCAACTTGGAAAACCCTATGCCAAGTCATATGTTTCCAAGTAAATTTGCATCATGTGAGATAAAAAGAAAAGGGAGGGGTCACCCAAAGTGAAAACAACACACATAAGGGATCCATGGATTTGGGTTAGTATGTTCTTTGTTATAGCATTTTTAGAGAGCTCGGAACTGTCATCATTCCCCAAATACACAGAACTGTAAGAATAACACAAAGAGAGTGAAAACAAAGGGAAAAAAATTGGGTCAACATGGAAGAGACATAGGGTGCCTTAACACCTTGTGTCATCCCCAAAAGGAAAACATAAGAAAAAGATAAAGATAAGATGAAAAGGCAAAGAAAAATAAATCCTTTTGCATCAACATGAAGGAGACATGAATGTTTCGATGCCTTGCATCATCCTAAAAATGAAAACACAAGAAAACCACAAATAAAAAGGTCAAAGTGATGCATGAAATATAGAAGAAGGAAGGTACAAATAGAGGAATGTCACAAAGAGAGAGAACATCAAACAAAACATCATGGGGAATCACATTATGCACATGCAATCACACAAAAGAAAAAAAAGAAAAGAAGATGAGAATTCAAAAGACTAGTAAGGAAAATGTGAGTCAACCGTCGAGCAAGTCATCTGCCTCCCAATCATGTTCAGTGTATACCGAAGGTGGGAAACTAGCCAAAGGGACAAGGGAAAGTGTCGAACTAGGAGAAGTACCAGGTTCATCACTCTGCATAGGAGATTTGTCAATTAAGCTCATGGAAGAGGAAAATAATGTGTTCAAGACATTATGCACCTCTTCATCAACTTTATCTATTTCCTCATCGTCATCCAAATTAATCACAATAGGAGAACAAATGATAATTTCCATCGAAGATTTCATCTCTTGTTGTGATTTTTGTATTGGGTTGGCTTTTTGTGGTTGGGGAGGAGGATCATATGCATTGCTTCAGTCAAGTTCGTATTTTGATTTTCTTTACTTAACTCTTCATGTAACTTGCAAGCAAGGGCATGATGTCTACGTATACACTATCTAGCACCTATCTATGTTTCTTTTGGTTTTGTATTCAAGTTGCACTTGTGAAGGAGTAGGTAGATCAACCATAGGTTGCTTTTGTTCTCTAAGGAGAGGAACATAGGGAACCATAGGAGGTTGTTCATCCACTTTCTCTTTTTCTTTGTAAACTTTTTTTATGTGAGGAGGTATGATGAAGTTGTTTTCATTGTCTCTT
The DNA here is from genome assembly GCA_007258455.2 of Sequoia sempervirens. Classification (NCBI taxonomy): domain Eukaryota; kingdom Viridiplantae; phylum Streptophyta; class Pinopsida; order Cupressales; family Cupressaceae; genus Sequoia; species Sequoia sempervirens. The sequence continues at coordinate 274,530,771 of VDFB02271358.1, forward strand.
GGTCTTTTGGATGATGTAGGTGAAGTTTCTATTTTTAGTTGGTCTTGGTTGTTTGGTTCTTGTTAGTTTGAATCATGGTTTCATCAAGCATGGGAGGTGTGGAAGTAGATGGGGAAATATTTTAGATGAATAGTTTGGGTATTTTCTTTTCTTTGAATTTTTGGTAAGATACGAAAAAGAAGTCTTCTTGTTGCTTGATAGGTTCCATGGGCTTGGGCCAAAATTCTTCTAAGGAAAATTTTCCTTTGGAATACAAGGGGTTGAAACTGCTATGGTGGACAGTGAATATTTCATTGTCAAATGGAAACTTTAAGCATTTGTGCACAACCGAAGGGATGGCTTTCATCGAGCAAAGTCATGGATGGCCTAGCCTTAAATGAAATTGGTTTGAATGTGGGATGATGGAGAATGTGATATCTAATTCTTTTTTTCCTATTTGTAATGGTGGAGTGATCGATCCTTTCGTAGGGAAGGTAAAGCCATTGCATGTCTTGATCCATACTTTCAATTTATCATATTCTTCTTGATAAATTTCATTCAATAGTAAGAACTCCTCGGTGATCATATTCCCTCCATAGGTGGGATCTATTAATATCCCATTAGTGGGATTGTCATAGATACGACCGAATATGTAGAGAGGACCATTGGGTGCATGTTTAATTATATCATTAGAGGAGAAAGCAATATCAAGAGCACTCTTAAGTCATCCTTTGCGAGGGATGACATCTATCGCTCCTACCATTTCATCCATAGGATTGACATTAATATCATTTGTAATAGGATCTTTATGTTGATCATTTATATCACCATTCATCACATCATTCTTTGTAGTTTCACTAGATTTGACAAATGAAATATTATGTTTGGGCATTGGATTAGTGAAAATTTGCAAATTTTGGTTTGGATGGGAAACAAACTTATTTCCTTGGTCACTAACACCTCCAATGGATAAAAAACCAGACAGTTGTATAATTTGAAAATTTTGGTTTGGATTTATGAGACCCATTATTGCGAAAACGTTCCGAGACAGCTGTATAATGGGCTGAAAAGACCACCGTTCAACTTTTTAATGGCAGGCGGCGAAGATGCGACAATGGCGACTGAGCATTCATGTCTTATGATATCTAACCTTATCTATTGTGCCCACAGTAAACATATGAATTATAACGCTCATAATCAATTCCACCATAGCAGTCTATTTTTTCCTCCACTTATAAACCCACCATAGAAATTTTCTAGTATAAAACAAGAAACAAAATTCTTTATTCGGATTGAGCTCCATTTCCGCATTGTCCAACGAAATATGACCGAAAAGAAATTAAATTGCTCTCAACATGTCTTATACGATGAGTTAGAGGAATGCCTCGATTGGAAACTATCGTCCACATTCAACTTATCTCAGAGACGGTTCCAGATGTAAGGTTGATGTTTCTTAGCAACAACTCTTAAACATTTCTATATAAAATATTTTTCTAGGGAGCATAGTGATTCAATATATTTGATTTGGTGATTATGTTGTATTCTAATTGAAATAGAATTATAAATGATTACAAAGGTAAAATACAATAAGTTAAGAGTATGTATTATATATTTGTGTTATTTTTGGAGGGAAAGGATAATATTTAAAGTTTTAGTTCAATTGAAGGCTCAGTCACACCATCTCTGATCCAAAACAAACAAACATACCTCATGAAAAGAAGAATGTGATGACACAATACACATGTTTTGCATTGTTAGAATAAATGGATAAAAGTTATTCCTTGTTTTGAGGTGACGTGACCAAAGACTCAAGTGCTTGCCCACCATTTGCTATGACATGAGAAACATGTTATTATAGACTATGTTTCTGAAAGCCAAGTGTATACAAGGATTTGTGTACACATGTATCTATGTAACAATAAATATATGGCATTAAAAGCAAAAGAAAAAAACCCACGCTTGTTATCCTCTCTACCATATTGGCATCATGGAGCCTTGTGGACTCTAGCCAAACCCCTAAGCAAGAAAAGTATGAAACATCCACATAAAATTTCATGGAGTTCTATCATGCATCACACAATAACAAAGTTGGGGGAAAATTTGGTCTTTTCATATATTATCTTTCATATTGTAGTGTTTTCTCTACTATGGTAAATTTTAAAAAAATAGGTATTGTGATTTTCGAATGCTTTTGCATGCTTTAGCCTAGTTCCTAAAAATAGAACATAGGGGTATGTTAGTGGAAAAACAAGAAAAATAAATTTAAGGAAGCACAAAAATTGAGTAAGTATATGTGTAAAATTAATATAGACAATCTGAAACTAAAAATAATCAATAATATTTATAATTGCTTCATTGAATCTGTTTATTGATAATGGAAAAGTTTTGTACTTAAACGTACTATTGATGGTGTTTAACAAGGGCAAGCAACATTGGATTGAGTTGTTGGACCATTAAAGATTTTGAAATAGATAATTTAAAATACACTAATTTTCTTGGATATCTATTTTATCTCTGCAACATTATAAAGGAAATAATATAGATATACAATAAAAGAGGTTAGAATTATCTATTGTAAATAGAAAGAGATAAAATGAAACATTTTGAGTACATGGTAGAATATATAGAAGAGTGTACCATAACTAAAAAGGTGTATCTAACTTCACAAACATATATATCGGTATAGATTTTGTTTTGCAAGTGCTTATATTTGCATTCCATGGATAAGATTTATATGTTGAAATGTGTTTGCAAAACATGGGAACATATAACAACCAATAACCAGAAAGGAAAATAATGTATTCATGCATGAAATGAATAGTAGACCAACCTTAACATTGTGAATGGTTTAGTTGCAAGTAGTCTAGTTGAATGGAGAAACATGCATGGTTTACTTGAGTGGAGCAACATACACCATTGCCATGTGCTTGTAGGGATAAACAATGTGATGCAATCAAAAAATTGTTTGTCCTCTAACAAGCACATGAAAATGTTGTGTGGTTTTCCTCCACAATCACATAAACCGCAATCTACAATGGTTGTGAAAGGGGAAATCTTAAATGGCAATATTTTTGTGGGAAAACAATCATACATTTGACTTTAAAAAAGATAGTCTACTCTACCCATTGCATTTTTGCATGTGTGTACAATTATCTTTTCAACTTGTTTAAAAGACTATTTACATACAATTGTTTATGAAGATGGAAATTTTCCCTAAAATTATAAAAACATTTATAATATGCAATTCTAAATGCATTTATATAAAAAATACAATTGCAATCTAAGGAAGCATATAGTAAAAATGGTCATCAAATTGACAAGCCAACTATTACATAGTCTGGAAACTGCTACATAATGAATAGTTTTCTTTACAGAACTAGGAAAAAAAATATCATATAACATATTGATATAACACAAGCAATCTATGTAATAGTTGGCTTCTCAATTCAAAATTCAAGCTACGTTATTTGACACTAAATATTATAGACAAAATAGAAAAATTGTAAAAGAACTATTAGAAAAACACTTAAGAATCAGAGATAAATGCCAACTTTTACATAGATTGCTTGTCTTGTATCAATATGTTATATCATATTATCTTTCTCTCATTTGTTTGAAGTTTTCTATAATAGGTTGTTCATTGTAATGGTTTAGCTCATGCATTCTTCATATCTTTACGTAGGAAAATTTCGTCAAGTTTTTTTTCCAGCCTAGCCATGAAAAGAATTTATTGGCATAGAAAATCAATAATTGCTGATGGTTGACAAAAAGTTTCCCGAAGTTGTCTATGAAGACAAAAATTTTGCTAATTACGTGGGTTGGCAGTGGTGGAGTTGGCTACATTGAGGCATGGAGGAAAAATAGTAAGTGATTGTTGATGTAAGGGTTAATGCATCCTAACATTGTTGTACAATGGTGCGGGAGGAAGTAAATGTAATATTCAATGGTGCAATGTGGGAAAGTATATTTTTTTGTTTCAATTTTCAAATGAACCATTGTGGTGTTCGTTTGATAGAAGAGTATTGGAAAAATCGTCACTTGCATCCCTATATGATAGCAGGTTGGAGGGTTTTAACAGTGATGTGCTCTGAAATGTGCAAGAAAATATATTGATTAAGTTGCATTGTCGAAAGAGCCATTGTGGTATTGGTTTCATAGTAGAATATTATAAAAAATTGTCACCTTCGGCTTGATTTTCATTTCGTACATGACTATATTTTTTTCCTTTCTGGTTATTGGTTGTTATATGTGCCCATGTTTCATAAACACATTTTTTCATATACATCTTAGCCATGCAATACAAATATAAGCATTTGTAAAACAAAATATATACTGATATATATGTTTGTCATGTTAGATGCACCTTTTTAGTGATTATACAGTCTTCTATAATGTGTAGAATCAAGCTTTGTGGATACGTCTTCAGTTTAAAAAGATGAGAAAAAAGAATATCATGAAACATATTGATACAAGATTCAAGCTATGTTCTTTGGTAATAAATATTAAAGACAAGTAGAGAAATTGTATAAGAGGTGTTCGAATGATTAATTTATTGTTCATGTCTTTCGCTTCCCGCTTATTGTTCCTTGTTATATGTTTGTATCTTTGGCATTATACCCATTTAGAGATTTCAAAGAGATTATGGCTCTGTATGGATGGAGACATTACAATTAAATCTTCTTTCTTTCATCAATAAATATGGTCAAGGTTAGTAATTTTTTCTCCTTTTCTTTGTTGTTTGTAGTTATCTCTGTGCATCTTTGGTCCATTAACATAGGAGTAATTGCATATATGTGTGTGTGTGTGTGTGTGTGTGTGTGTGTATGTAGAGGGTTATTATAAAAGCATAAACATATTGAAGATAAAATTAGTTTAGTGGCTATTGAGTGTTATTATAATAGCTCTTTTACAATTTCTCTATTTTTCTATAATATTTAATGCCAAGTAATGTGGCTCGAATCTTCAATTAAGTCTGTGGTGTTATACCCATTTTGCATAGGTTATTGCTACCCATTGGCTTTACAAGTTCTATTTAATGTGGGTTTACTACCAAAGAACGTAGCTCAAATTTTCAATTGACTAGCCAAATCTTACATAGACTGCTTGTCTTGTATCAATAAGTTTAATGTGGGTTTTCAATCATCTATCATTTACCTATGACACTTAAGTGTTTTTTTAATAGTTCTTTGACAATTTCTCTATTTTGTCTATAATATTTAGTGCCAAATAATGTAGCTTGAATTTTGAATTGACAAGCCAACTGTTACATAGATTCTTGTGTTGTATCAATATCCACATCCCCATAACAGATTGTTCATTATTGCAGTTCACCTCTTCTATTCTCCATGTTCTTAAGTTCTATTTAATGTGGGTTTCTAATCATCTATCATTTTCCTATGATTATTAAGTCTCTTTATAATTGTATAAGAGGTATTGGAATAACATTTATTTTCTACTAATAATTATAGACAGAAAGTACATTAAATAGAACTTTAAAATATGGAGTATAGAATAGGAAAATTATAACAATGAGTAGTTTGTTATGGGAAACTTAAAAAAAGAATACCATGAAGAATAGTTTTTTTATTGAGAACTTAAAACAAATGAGAAAAAAATAATATAATGAAACATATTGATAGAAGAAATATAATATGTTCCATGCAAACAAAATAGCCATGGCAATTAAGAGTTTGTTAAAAGGAGCTTCAAACGGATGAGGAAAAAAGAATATCATGAAACATATTGGTACAAGACAAGTATTCTATGTAACAATTACAAGATGTATTAGAATAACACTTAAGTATCACATGTAAATGATAGATGAATGGAAACCTTTGGCCTGCTTTCAATTTTTTTGGTTTGTGTATGTTTTTCTACCTCTCTTAAAGTTCTATTGAATGTGGGTTTTTATTCATTTTTCATTTACATATGACTCTTAAGTGTTTTTCTAACAAATATTTTACAATTCTCAAATGATAGATGATCTAAAGCACATTTTAAATAGAACTTTAAAATATGGAGAATAGAAGGTGTAAACTATAGCTATGAACAATTTGTTATATAGAGCTTTTACTATACAAATTGTGTATAGCACTAAAGATGAACAAAGATAACAAGGAATAATAACTAGAGGTTGAAAAACATACAGAGGCCAAAAAAGTAGAAACTAGTCAAAAGGTACAGGTCAATGCTATGTTTGATGAAGAATACAAGAGCTAAACTATGAAAATGGACAACTTCTTATAGGAAAATTCAAATAGATGAGAAAAATATAATATCATGAAACATATTGATACAATACAAGCAATCTATGTAATAGTTTACATTTACCTATCAGCTATTTGTTTGAAATTTCCACTGGGATTTTCATCAGCCCAACTATGAATAGAATTTCTTGGCACCTATAGATAATTTTTTCCATAAGCTAAAAATATAACTATAGGAACATGGAAAAATGTAATTTTTACAATATATTATGCTTATTGTAGTCAAGTGCATGTAAGAATTCATTCATGCGTGTATATATATAGCAACAAATATATGGAGCCTATCTAACCATGCAGGAAGAAAAGGGTTGAATGTATAACTCAATAAAATATATATTTATAAAAAAAACCTTGTTTATTCTTACAACTATGGTCATCTTTCAGGTACCAATTTTTCCATAGATGGGATTCATATCTCCTTGTCTATCTATGCTTTCATTGAGCCCAACATGATCTTATTGTGGTGCAGGAGTGCTAAGCACATAAACTTTGCATGAGGAGTTCAATATAATAAGTATAGGTGTTTAGGGTCATTTTTCATTTAATAAGGTCTATTGAGATCATTTTCCATGTAATTTGGTCATTTGTGAGTCATTTATGTCAAAATTTCAAAAGTTGTCATAGCAACAAATTACAAAAATGCAACTTTTCTAGAAAAATTAAGGATCATAGGAGTTCAAAGAGAATTTATAGTCATTGGGTGGTTAAAATTTGAATTTAGTAAGTATATAAATCAATAAAGGTCTCGAGCAAGGATGATGAATGTTGTATTGAAGATTTCATATTAAAGTCAACATGGTTTTTTGCAATTTCTCTATAATTCTTCATTTTCCAGAAGTTGTATCGTCCCATATAGTTTGTAATTGCTTTGAATTTCTTTATTTTATATAGGGACATGAAATAAATTCCATTTACATCAAGTTTGAGAGTATTACATTGAGTTTTGTTGGAGATTTCCCAAATTTACTGAGATAGCTTGTAGTGAACCAGTGACAGGGTTTGATAGGGGTAAAATGAGGTTCTAAGTCATTCCACCTATTTTCAAGGCTTTTAACTTGGTGGAATGACTCCTTCCATGGTAGGTTAAGTTTTATTATGGTTTAGAGGGTATAGGAGGCAAGTTGTTAAGATTTGGGTGATGCCCCAGGGTAGATTTGCATGTTTTTCAAGTGTAAAATGGGGTTCTGAAGTAGGGTTTTGACAAAATGATGATGGAACTATCCATGCGATGGATCTTTTAGCTTTTTTAGGTTATTTTTGAAGTTTTGGAGGAATTGATTTGGTTAGATACTCCTTGTAGATAGGATATTCTATAAACCCTCTTAAGAGAGTGGAAAAGTGAGGGTCTTGAGGTACAGTCTCTTAGAGGTCATGGCTCCAATAAATGTTGGTGGATTTTAAAATTTTGAAACCTAACTAAGGACTTTTCATTGAGTTCTAGGGCTAACTAGGTGTTTTGAGGGTACTTCCTTTGGAAAAATGGGTTATTTGGTGGCGTAAAACTAGGGACAGTCAATTGATTCTCCATATTGTTCTAAAGAAACCCCATGAAACCTTTTGGTATGTTGTGATAGGCCATAAAGTGTATCTTAGATGGTATTTAGTTGTACTCTATATGGCCTTCTCTAAAATATAAGTCCAAAAAGTAGATTTGGAAGGCTACAAGCAACTAGGTGTGAGTTTGTGATTAGTTGAGTGGATAGGTTTGAAAGGGCTAGTTTCATTTTTGGACCTAATACTTTTGAGTTGGTTTTGGTCATAACCAACTTTCTTGACATCAAGTGGTATCAGAGCTCAATTATGAGATCTTTTGAAGGTGACTCATTGGATGTTTTAAAGACAAGATGCCTTTGAAGAATGTTCATGTTGCTAGAGAAATGTAGGAGTTAAAAGAGAAACATGCCAATATTTTGGAGCCTCATAATGTTATGTTAGCAAGGATTTCTTCCTTGGAAACAAGGAAGAGAAGAGATGAGAATGATGAAAGTGAATCTAAGGAAGAAGATGTAGAGTATGAAGATGAAATGAAGAATTAAAACCTGAAGATCAGAGGATGAAAAAGTTGGTCAAGGTAGCCAAAGGTGATTCACATAAGGTAAAGGATGATTTTCCTATGTATGGTGGAAATTTGAATGATGAAGAGTTACTTGATTGGATTGTAGCCATGGACAACCACTTTTAAAGTGAAGATGTTTCTGATGAGTAGATGTTTAATATAGCAAAGACAAAACTCAAAGGTCATGCACTTCTATGGTGGGACTACGAGCCAGCTAAAAGGAGAAAGAAAAGTAAGTCAAGGATAGTTTCTTGGGACAAGATGGTTGTGAAAATTAAAGGTAAATTTCTTCCTAAAGACTATGAAGTTCAATTGAATAAGATATTACAAGGTCTGAAGCAAAAGGATTTAGATTTTAAGACCTATATTGATGAATTCTATAAACTAAGTATAAGGTTTGGAAGAAATGAAGAGGAAGTTGAAAAATTGGCTAGGCATCTAGGTGGCCTTAGATTCAATATAAAAGATGAATTTGTTTTTTCTAACCCAAAGACTATTGAAGAGTGTTTGCAATTGGCTATTAGGGTGGAAGAAAAGATGAAAAGGAGGAAAGATAAGTCTATTAGAGGTAGAGGCAATAATACAAGAGGGATAGGATCATTCCCTACATCAAGGTAATCATATGAGGAACAAGAAGAAGAAAGTAAAGGTAAAGAGCAAGGTGCTAATGCAAGAGGATGTTTTAGGGGCTTTAGAGTAAGATTTGGTGGAGGTAGAAATTCAAACATGTTTTTAGGAAGATACTTTAATTGCAATGAATTTGGGCATCCATAATACAAGTTCCCTGAAAGGTTTGGTGCTTCATCAAGTGGTGATGAGAGAAGAGGTGAAAGGAGGGCTCAAATAGTGCAAGAAGATGAATGTGAAAGTACTAATTCTTCTAGTCATGTTGCTCCTAAAATAGGTGAATCATTGATGATGAGGAGGATCATACTTTAGGCATCAACAAAGAGGAAACCATTGCAAAGAAAGACTCTCTTGAAAACCACATGTAAGTGTGAGAATAGGGTATGCAAAATTTTCATAGATTGGAGCTCTACTAATAATATGGTATCAAGTGAAATGGTTAGTAAACAAAATTTGCAAAATATTCCTGTTAAAATTCCATATAAAGTGTCCCAGTTGAATAATGAACAATAACTTTTGGTTAATGAGCAAACTGTTGTTGAGTTTCAAATTGGTGGATACAAGGACAAAGCACTTTGTGACACATTACCCATCATTGATTGCTTCCACTTGCTCCTTAGAAGGCCCTTGTATCTTGAAAAGCATGGACTATATGATGGGAGAACAAATACATACACCATAAAGAAGGATGGGCATACATTTACATTGACTCCACTGGTGGAAGAGGGAAAAGGCAAGGGTAAAGAGGCTAAGGTGATCATGTTTGGGAAGAAGGAATTTGCAAAGGGTGAGAAAGAAGAAAAGGATGGGTACTACAGTCATTTCAAGGCCTAAGAATGTTGTGACAATAGGTGTAAAGATGAATTCAGAAATGAAGGATGAGTTGGAAATGAATTGGCATACTAATTTTTTATGGGTGTTTTGCACACTTTCTCAACACAGGAAGTGTGTACGTGCACTACCTCTCTTGAAAGGAAATCTCCAACAAAAAGTTGCTAAAAATATCCCCAAGGTCTTTCGGGTGTCAGGTCATGACTTGCATGGAACTCCTCAGTTGATGTTTGATGTGCTTTTGATGGTAATCACAGGGCAGACTTATGTAGGTAGATGCAGAGTGGATCTTAAAATTTGAAGTTTCTAAGATGGAAGTTAAGGTGTACTTTGTTGTAGGTTCAGAAAAAAATCTAAAACTTCAATGATTTCCTTAAGTTTTGGCTTTACAATGTGCAATGAACCTTAGCACAAGTTGTTTCTAAAAAAAAGGAAAAAAGAGAAACGAAGAGGGAAGGTTCCTAGATTTGCAACTAATTGTGAATAGTAATCATGGAGTTCCTACCATGGACAACTTCAAAAAAAAATTCACTTAACCAGAAAATTCACAGTGTCTTGAAATTTGTGCTATCTTTTAAGGTCTGTAGATATTTTATCATTCATCCACCACATACATGCATGAATAAAGATAAAAGTTTAAAGCAGCTTCATGTTTTAGCTTAGACTAATTTTACAAGACCATTTACCAGCACCAAATGGCAAAAAGTATGGATTGGAAGGCATCAACAAAAAAAACATTTCTATAATCATAGAAAAATATCTAACAAAATCTACTTAAACAGTTTAAATCTAACTAAAAAAACAATGCAAATCTAAATAAAGCATATAACAATGGAGATTGAATCATGAAACATGTGAAGAACTCAAAAAATGCACCAAGTCAATGTATTTTCATTAAAAAAAATTGCAGCATGTCTTTACAACAACTCAACTCTCCCTTGAAAATGAGAGGAGACCCCCTATTTATAGTGCCCAAAAAGTAGAAAAAATGGCCAAGATTTAATCTCATTGTGTGGCCAAGATTCACTACAAACTAGGGTTCCACCTACCTCCCCCAATATATTGCAATTTAAAATAAATATTTTGTCTTCATCCCTATTTCGTCTTCTAGTGACAACATTGTAGCATTTTGTCTTTTGTTGATTGCTCTTTTTGTAGTAGCTGTTCTTTTAGAAGTTCTTCACTGACAATAGGGTTGCCTTCCTACTTCTTCAAAGCTACATACTCCATGAATTTCAAGATTATCGATTGGAGTTTGTCGATCTCCATGATTTCAGATTGCAACACTTTATAACTCCATTCCTTGGAGTTGTCCTCAAGCCTTTTCCAATCTTCATCATATTTGGTGGTGTGGTCTCTAAATAGATCTAATTGGGTGAAGGCACGGGCAGAAAAACTCATGAAATCTATGGTTATCTCATCTGACATCTCATCCTCCATCTTTTTCTGGAAATGTGACTTTATTTTCTCTGGATCGATTTGCACTATGGGCATGTCATATCCCATCATCAACCTTAGATATAGGGTGCAAGCCACCCAAATTTCCTTGACCCATTCAATATCTGGACCCACTTTATCAATTACTTGCTCCAACCTTTCTTTTCGATTATCAAAGTCTTGCTTCCATACATCCACTAGCCAATGATTGTCCTTTTTGAATGTGAGCTTGTTTTCCCATGTGGCTTTTGGCAACTGGAGGATAGCCTTGATCTTTGGATAGGTGGACTTATACGTCACAGAGAAGTCAATGAAAAGTTTCTTTGTGCCTTCTAGAGACTATTGTAAGTCTAGGAACTTGTTGGTTGTTTGCATGACCCGATTGATACCCATATTTTCAATGTATAGAACCTATTGAAACCAACTTTCTATAGTTTTGTCCAGGTTCTTTCTTTTTTCCAGCTTGTTAATTTGTTCCTTGTACAAAATTTGGGGTGGAGCCATGGATGTGGTAGGAATTTCCTCCATTGAAGACCATTGTTGGATGTAGGTTGTCAAGTTGGTTACTTGTGCTTTAAGCTCATCTTTTGAGACTTTATCCTATTGTATTAGATGCACCATCATAGCCATAGACTCCTTGAGGTGCTCTACCTTTTGCTCTCTAGTAGCCATTCCTAAGTCAATAGTGGAGATACTATAGCTTACTCCTTTTCCTACTACCGGTGTTGCTACTTGTACAGTTTGGGACCTAGAAGCATCCATCGTTACTTTGGATCTGATTTTGGACATCTTCTCCTTCCTAGTTGTGATCTGTGCTTGGGATAGGATAGCCTCTAGTCTTGCTCTTGGATCCTTTGGGGTAGGAGTCTTCTTTTCAAGCTACCTCTCCAACCATTTGGGCATAACGGATATTTCTTTAGGTGATTCATTATCACCCTTTCTTTCCCTTATTTGGATCTTTGTTTGTTCACCTGTGGGAGCCCTTTCTTCCATTTTAGTGTTGTCTTCTTCTTCCTCATCAGAGTCTTGGATGAACATGAGGCGTTTGATGGGAGGCTTAGTAGGAAATCACCCCTGGGGACTTTCTTCTATCTCAATTTATTTCTCTTTCCTTTCTTCAGTTTTTTTGTCCTTGTGCACACACTCCTCAGGATTGTCTTCCTCTACATTTCCTTCTTCTCCATAAGGAGGTGGCACATCCTCCTATTGTTCCCCTGTAGGGATTTCCACATATTCTACTTCCCTGCCACCTTCTTTCTCTTCTCCTCTGGGAGGTGACCTTTCTATCTCTTCTTCACCATGCTTCAATTGTCTAGCCATTTCCTCCTTGAAATCATCATCAAAGGTTTGTATAATGGTTCTACCACCTGTACCCTCTTCTTCATCCCCACTTTCGGAAAACCCTGTTTCTTCTTCTTTGCGAACCACCCTATCAATCTGTTGGTGTTCATACTTTGGGTGTTCATGGTACTCATTGGCTTCCTCCTCCACTTCCTTTGAATCTTCTTTCTCCCACCTCTCCCATTCTTCAAAAATTAACATTGTGGCCTCCATTGTTGGTAGTCCCATTGGAGGTTGCAAAGGCATAGCGCTGGCAAGGACGTGTGCTAAGGTAGCTTGGATGGTGGGATCCAAAAAGATCTAGGAGTTCTCAAAGGGGACATTCTGCATGTGCACAAGAAAGCCTCTAGCAATGCGAGTGCAGGAATTGATGTTGTCATTGTTGCCAATGGGAGCAATGTAGTAGGTGACATGGCAGTAGAGGAAATTGAAGTAGTTGTGGTGGAGGAAGAGTTAACCACTATTATGGGCCTAGCGGGGGGAGAGGAGGTGAGATGGACTGAGATGTCCACTGCAGGTGGGGATGTGGCGACCACGGCCTAGGAAATAGATGGAAGGGTGGCAGAGATAGGGAAAACTAGAGGAGGTTTTGGTTGATCTATTTTCCCTTCCTCATCCTCCTAAAGGGGACCTTCTTGAATTGCTAGCTGCTCCACGACACTTCCCATCCATTTGGGCCTCATAGAGGGTGAGCCTCCTGAATCTTTTCTTGAATAAACCTTGGGATCTGGAGACTGTTCCACTTCAATCCCTTTCCTCTTCTTAGATCTTGTGAGTGGAGGAGATTTGGATGTCCCTCCTGTTGAAGTTGTAGCGGTGACATCTTCTATGGCACTAGGCTCACTCTTGAATCCCTGATATGTTAAGACAACCCCTTGCTACTTTAATCAAGCCACCTTCCCCTTAACCCATTCTTTGATACAAGCCACAATTGGTTTGGTTACAATATCGAGGTCATCGACCTCCTACTCATCCCAATCTATTATGGGCAATGGAAAATTAGTAACTACGTCATAGCTGGGGTACATTATGGTGCTCTCATCTTCTTCGACCTGATCTGGTATGGGAAATAGTTGCACCCTTCTTACGAAATATGTAGTCATCTGCATGTAATGTCTTGCACGTACCTCCTTGTCATCTTGGAAATTTTCCTAGAAATATTCAACATGGTTCAAATGGGCATACCCTAGTCCTAGTTCCTTCCTCACATGCCCATGTGGGTCCACCCATGGGTGAGTAGTATGTATGCGAAAATGATGCTCCACCAATTCCTTCTCAGAATTCCCAACACACGGGAAAGTTTTCAATTTTTATATTCCTTGACTGAAGGCTAGGGAATAAGGGATCCTTGCCTAATGTCTACTACTGAGGATTGAATGCACATGCTCCAATTGGTGGGAGAGCTCTAACAATATGATCTAGTCATTAGGGTACCGAGGAAGCTTATTTGGCCTCTCTGTGAAACCTTGGGCACAAATATATGTAAACTTGGGGTACTATATGAATAAGAAGGCGTATTGCTTCAAGAACGCCCAAGCATTGTGAGAGACCCTTCTCTCAAAATCTCCTCCAAGCAACCTGATGATGTGGTCGATGAAGGTGTCATTCACCCTGCAATACTCCTTGAAGTTCTTGAACTAGAGTTGGGGATATCTATCATAGACCTTTAATCTTCACCCTAGCTCCTCATTGAGTGCCATAAAAAATCCACTGTATTTCCTCTGCTCAGCTAGTGAGTACACGAGATAGGACATCATATAGAACTTGGATTTTTTCTTGACATTCATGAACTGATCATGGAAGCAGTCGCTTATTATGCCTCCCTAGTAGAATGAAGCTTTTTTTGTGATGTCATCATCCCCACTAAGGATCTTCTCTATGAAATAAACCATCCATTCCTGAAAGTAGGCCATAGTGGGGAGACCCATCACCCTGCTCAACATGGTGACCAAGTCATGGTAGTCCTCACATAAGTCATTATAGAAAAGTTCTTGGGGCACCTTTGCAGCGCTGGCCCTTTTCTCTTTAAGCCAATATTGGTTTATTAGTTTCTTGTAGCCCATCGGGTCCTCATCCCATGTTGCTTCACCTTCCTCCAAGGTGGGCATCTCCATCTCCCCAAAGGTGAGAATGTGAAAAGTTTTAGTAATTTCATCAGTTGACATGTCAGCAAGGATGTTACCATCTCTATCAATAATGGTTTGTGTCTATGGCTGGTAGGCCTGCCGACAAGCCATGACCAATTCAAGGGATACGAGGGATGAGGGGAATCCTACAACTTTTTCAATTCCACTTTGTCTGATTAATCTAACATTATCGATCTTAGGGTGGATTCTAACCCTTTATTTGAACTCATCAATATCAACATGGTGGATATTGGTGTTTGTAATTTCTTTCCAGTTTGTGATGATTTTTGAATGCAAAGGCTCAACCTAGAACTGGTACATCATTTGGTCTTTGTCCTCCTTTCCACAAGGAGTCTTGCCCACTTTCTTTCCTTTTTCTTTTTTTGCAGCTGCCCCTGAGGGTCCTGCACCCGATTCCATATATCTTGCAAATAGGGTGCAATGAGTACAACCAATTATGAAAGCATTAACATTAGTCAAAATCCACTAGATGAAATTCAATTAGACAACATATGATTAATGAAATCAAATATTTACTTCCAGATGTCGTTAGTCATTTTCTGGAGGGATTTTGGACAACCCGGGCCTAGAGGGATAGACTTCCCTAGCAGGAATGTTGTTTCAAAGGGAAAATAAGGTAGGGCAATCTGGGTGCTTTCTCCTAACTTCAAATTTTGGTGGTTTCAAATGCTCATGCAAGAGGGTTAAATTTGAGCATGTGGGTTGATATTGGTTTTAAATTTTAAGGTCATTTAGATCACTTTTGAGGTACCCAAAGATATGAGACTAGAAAGTTGTTAAGGCTTTGTTGTTCAGAATGGCCAAAAAGGGATGAAATTTCATGGTTAGAATTCTAGGGCTAGGACTCGGGAGGTCAAAGGATGACCATCGTAACCTCAAACTTCAAAGGATTCGGGTTACAAGGGGTGGGAAGTTATCAAGGTTTCACCATTTAGAATGACGGTTGTTGAGCAAAAATCCAGGGTGAGCGGCCCGATGGGTCGGGCCCAGCATCAATTTTCTTCGTTAATTTTCTTGGAAAATAGGAGGGCATAATCTAGAGGCTGGAAACATGGGCATGTTTTCCCTTTGTGAGATGGCTAAAAGGGGATGAAACCTTGATTGATGGAACTCGACGAGGGCAAAGGTGCCCAAGTTCATTGTCCATTTTTCTTTGTGGAAAATGAAGGTTAGGGATCTAGGAGGCAAAAATTCACTGCTAGACGACCATTTCAAAGTGGCATAGTCACCACAGAACTTCATCAACAAAACTCCATGGACTAGGACCTGAGGTCATGACGACACATGAATTCAAGCTTAACTTTGGATGGAAAAAGGCGAGATAGGCCCCAGATCTTGGGTGGATGGGTTCTCCTCATTGTTTGGGAATGGTGGAAGTGATGCAGAGTCCCAGGGATGAAGTCCCATAGGAGTGGGCTGAAGAAGCTGAGATGGAGGTTTGATTTTGAGTTTTTCATTTGGTAAGTTTGATGACAATCGGATGATGGAGGTCTGGGGTCATGGGCCCGGAGGCAGGTTCTCCTCACCATTGGGTCAGGTTGTTTGTGTGCTACATTTTGATGGCGACAATCCAGTGTGGGCATGGAGGGCTTGAACGCCTTGCGTGAAGAATGACAATGACATGGTCGAGTTTTGGATTTACCTTGGAGGATGATTTTTTAGAATTCTAACACGAGTTTTTTAGGTGTTGTCTTCCTTTATCATTTTAATGCATTTTAATCTAGGTTTGTTCATTATTTTAAGTGAAAAATTACAAAAAAAACCTCATGAGAGGGTGTACGACAAACCTACCTTGGAAGTCCGATGAGGGAAGACGTGAAATCCACTAAGGACAACCAAATGATGATCATGAATGTGAGGGCGATGGGCGATAGATGCATTGAACTCCTTAGAAAGCACTGTGAACTCCTCTAGAAAACCTAACAAATGATAATGACAGGTTAGGCCATATATTTATACCTGAATACGCATTTAATACCTTCATTTAATGCCCATATAGATGATAGGAGGGTTGGTGGAGTTCAAATTCATGAACAGTAGTGGGAGGTCTAGGGCTTGGGGTCTGGAAAGACATAGCTCTACAGTCGTTTCTAAATAGATTTCAGAAGCTAACAATGAATGGGATCTCGGGTCCTAGAGTGCGGAGCGCCATCTTAGTTTTTCCATTCAGAAATGGCAAAGATGGAATAGAGTTCCAGGGATAGAAGTCTAGAGGGGTGGGTTTGGGATGGTCAAGGGTAGTGCAATTTTATTGTAAGTTAAATAGGTCAGCGAACAAAGATCTAGGTTTCGAGGCCCAGGAAGGAAAAATCCTTTCACCATTCAAAACAACAAACACTTGGAGGAAGCTCGATTGGGGAAACCCAGCAAAGCGGGTTCGCCAGGCCCCAAGGCCGCTAGCAAAAGGAAACTGCCAAGGAGAGTCTGCAAGGATCTAGGACCTAACCAAGATTGAGGGGATGAAACATGGTCAACTCAAGATGAAACTTTGGAGGTATTCTCACCATCTAGGACACCAAAATAGGTGAACACAAAATGAGGCGGTGACAAAATGACCTAGCAAGGTGAAAGAAAAGAGGGTCCCCATTCTGAACAGGGCATGTGTGTTGAGGGCACAACACTAATATCATGGTAGGGACAATGGTGTTTCCATTGGTTAGGAGTAAGATCATAGGGAAAGTAGGATCTATAGGTATAGTGGGTTATAGGTATGATAGTATAGTGGTACATGAGGCTGATAAGATAAAGGGTCTATTGATAGTGATAAGAGGACAAATTGGATAGGGAACTAAGGGTAGATACGAGCATGAAGTTGATATAAAGGGGAAGTCAATTCAAGGAACATTTGATAATTGTTTGTTTGTAGGTATGAAGGAAGGGACATTATCAGGTTTTGATCAAGAGATAGGTAGAAGACAACCATCAAATCTGATTGCAAAGATGGAGTCATATCCAAGTGTAAACAAGATCAAGGATGCAGAGCATGATACAATATTTTAGTGTTTTAAACAATGGAGGATATATCCAAACTAGGGAGTATGTGAAAATCAAGGAGGAACTAAGACAAGGTAGTACTCATGTATAAAAATTATGACATAGGTACCAATTTTCCCACAAATGGGCTTCATATCTCCTTTTCCATCTATGCTTGCATTGAGCCCAACATGATATTATTACAAAGACATTTTATTTGAATATATCAAAATATGTCTCTGGTTAGATGTATATGGAATGGAAAAATGCCATTGAAAAATAACTTACAATAACAAAAGGAGACCAAATGTTGTAGATTGCAGAGCACAACAGTTGTAAAACCTTCCAATCTAGTATCTAATGTAGGTGGATGGCAAGATTTTTCAATAGCCTACTATCAAAGCAACACCATGGTGCCTCATTTCACAATGCAATTCAAATAGTATACATCCTCATACTACAACAATGAATATTGCATTTAATCCCTCCCATGCCATTGTACAACAATTCTAGGATGCATCAACCCTCATGTGAGAAAATACTTACCATTATGTTTCTGTTGATTGAGGTAACCAACTCCACCACCGCCAACACATGTAGTCAAAAAACTCCACCATCATTGTAAACAGGTCTGGGAAATCCATCGTAAATTGCATGCATTCTTATCATATATTAGACAAAAAATGCAATGTAGACAAGACTATATATTTCTAAATGCAATATATAGGAAGAGAAAAATAGTGAAATGCTCAAAAGAGAATTTTGTAGATCAACATTTGTCAGCTATTTGAATCAAATAAAACTAATTAAAAATATAGAAAGAAAACATAAGATTATTTTCAAGCAAAGCATGAAGGAAAAATGACAAAACTTAGGGTATATAGGCAGAGAAAATGGGTATGTGCAAGATCATCATGGAAAAAATAGGCCTTTAAGTGGCAAAAAATTTAGAAAAATCAGAGTTAGGCAACTTGACGTAAAAACATGAATAAGTTATCTATATTATTTCAAAATATGTAAGAATAGAATCTGTAGCAAATTGAATGTAGTTTCTAAACTACTAGGTTTAATTTTTTTTTAAAATCTATTTGGTGAAAATTTGAAATTTCAATGTAGTAGTACTTAAATTCAAGGAAAAAATAAGTAGGTATCTATCTAACCACGCTAACCATAGTAAAATAATATATTTTTTTATAATATTTTAGATATAGGTAGAGGACTCATGTCTTGATGTGATGCATATTTTTTTGTAATTTTTTTCCAAGTAAATAATTAATTATGAATTTTTTTATTACAACTTTTAAAAAATATAAAAACTTGCATGTCTTACCGCCTTAACTTGGTAAAAAATTCATGAAATTTCTTTTTTTTAATCATATAGTATGCAAAGCATAGAAGGTGATGCATGTTTCAAATTCAAAATATGTGATACAGTTTGAAAGCTATAAATTTTTTTCAATCAGCCTATCAATTAAGACTTTAGTCATAATTCAAATAGAAAATGAATAATAATTATTTATTAAATTCAAAGTAAAGCATAATTTATATTGGTGGAAAGATGAGAATCTCCTTTAGAAACCATTTTCATTTCATCAATTTTGGGTTAAAAAAAGTTGTTAGCCACATACCCTACACATACCCATCATATCACCACTTTTTGGCCCATCATGATCCTGCATACCCAAATGGAAAACATAACATAGTTGTAGAATATTAAACTTATTTTTCAAATGCAACAAAAAAAATTTGAAAAAATTTCTAGAGTATGTGCATATATAGTTTAATATATGGGAATGTTCAAAGCATGTTACTGACTTATAGAAATTTCAGCCTCTACTTATTGTTTATTGGTATCTCTACACATCTTTGACACTTAATGTTGTTTGTATGTGCACATGTATCAATTTGTAACAGCTGCAATTGTATGTTTAGAGTGTTGCATGTTAAAATTAATTGAAAGAGAATTGTAGGTATCCTGATAAAGAATTAACATCATGCAATTTAATGACAATTGGAAAAAAATTGATAGGTGGAATATACAAAAGAGTGTATTATTTTGAATTTCATATACAAAAAGTATGAAACAATGAAATGTTGAAAGAAGTGGACATATTAATATTTATGGGTGCATATTTGCATAGTGAATTTAACAAAAAATGTGTTGCTAGAGGTATAGAAGACAATAAACAAGAAGAAAATTATCTTTAGTGTGCAAGGTTAAAGAGGATGGAAAGCATTGAATAAATAGGGGCAATTTAATGTGGCAGTAAAACTTAGAGTATATAGGCACATAAAATGGAAAATAGAGCATAGGTGCATAATTTAAAACTAATTAGTCAAATACAACACAATATTCTCGAAAATGTTTATAGAATAGTTGAATATATATTTTAATAGACTGGAATGATCAAGACATGCCACTAAATTCTACAAGTTTTTCCCTCTGCTTATTGTTCCTTGGTATGATCTCTATGCATCTTTGGTATTATACCCATTTTGCACAGGTTATTACTTGGTATGTTTTTATAAAATTTAGCTTAAAATTATTCAAAAGAGGATAGTATATAGTGTGGATCCAATTTGAGAATAAATATTTTGAAACATTTATCATTATCTAGAACAAGAGGCAGGGACATAAGCATTTGGTGAGGGGTGGAGTTGTTCCAACGATGCCTCTTCACTGCAACATCCAGTAGTGTATTTGTTGTTGCTTAGTTTGGAATATCTCTCAAATGAGAATTTTGGATTAATGTGGAGTATTTCAATTGATTTAGCATGAGAGATAGATATAAAATTTAACCCCTTCCTTTCTTTGTTTCCTTTGTTTATCATTGCCCTATCTAATGTTAAGCCTTGTGCTTTATGTATTTTGATTTCCCATGCCATAGTGAGTGGAATTTGTGTTTGAAAACCTCAGGTTATAGCTAGGATGGGGATGTCTCTTGGGTTTTGGGGGTCCCATGGTGGGCCAATGTAATTTTGGAAGCAGACAACAACATAGTCAAGTGGATCTAGTGGTTTGCAATGTCCATTGTACACAATAACTATAACAAGACCAAGGGATCCATTGACTAAGCCAACTTGAATCCACAAATTTGTTGTTAGCATCACCTATTCACCAACATAAAGTAACAGTTCTAGGAGAATCTAGTCATCATATCCATAATCATATGTATTTTGTTTTGCTACTCAATTAGTGCTAATGGCTATGGGAAGGTTTAATTGTTTGGTCTTTTTTTATTAAAAATGCAACTAAGTCATTTGTGGAAAAAAAATATGTTGCAACATCAAATTGTTCTCTTTTTATGGATGAGAGCATTTTATTTGTATATTTCATAAGCTCTTCCCAGTCATTATGGAGAGCCTCACCATTTCTTATGTGCAGACGAGTTTCCTGAAACTTTTGTTGGGCATGACTATCTCCTTATTGGCAGAAAATAGTGTCCAATTTTATGGAGAATGTGAATGTATGCCATAAGGCTACAATTGATGAGCGTGAAGCATAAATAGGAGTATCCATGACTGACAACAATTGGGAAAGATCACCAATAAGGATGATAGAAACACCACTGAATGGTTTCCTTTGGTTATCAGGGAATGCTTGGTACAACTGGCTATCTATTTTTAGCAGCAACTTCGGGCCTAGAAAAGTCATTTTATCTATCAAACTGTATTGAATATAATTAAATTGTTCTTGAAATATTGTCAATGGTTGGCCTTTCAAAGGATTCATATCCTTTATGGGAATGTGGAGGGTTGTATGGATTGTGGAGGCACATATGTTGTAGATAGCAACACCTATAGGGGCCAATGTGAGCATCAGGCTATTGCATCTAGTAGTAGAGGCATTTATTTGTTGTCTTATACAATTTATCAAAAAGGATTTACCAATGCTAGTGATTCCTTGAATGATCATGTGAAGAGGGCCTTTGGGGGAAGGCTGCATGTGAAGGGATTAGATGATTTGAAGAGCTACTTGTTGTTTTGGTGAAAGCTAATGGGCTGATGTATTTATAGGAAAGGATTGTATCGTAGCTTGCTCATGTTGTGCCTTAGCTAATGCGATGAACTACAAAGCAATATTATGAAGTTGTCCAGGCACATGGTTTGTATTCCATGAATGGTTTATATCAAAGTCTTACCTACCCAACAGCTAGAGCTGATTTATACTAAAGTTAGTAGTAGCACCAAGCTAAGAGAAAACTTCCCATTTATATTCATTAATAGAAGGTTAATGGTTCAAATCATCACTATCACTGCCATGGTGATCTCCAATCATGGATGCAACTAGAATTCTATTAACATGCCAAGGATGATAACTAGTTATTTTAAAAACTTTCCAATTTTGTATTATGTCTTATTTGGCAAGACCTATATCTATGTGCATGTTTTAGAAAGGTTTGTATAACATAAGTTTGGTCCAACAAAATGTTTCAAATATTTATGTATCTTCAAGGGGAATAGTCTTGAACAAGGGGTACACAAGAACAATTGCAGGTTGGTGTCTTGATTTCCATTTGTCCTTTTTGCACTAGTCTGAATGTGTATATAAGTGAACCAAGTCAATTAGGGATACAAAACCCAGCTCTAAAGGCCTTTGCATATAGAAATGAATATAATTTTTTGGTATAACCTCATTAGCATCATATTTATTTATACGAAACCATTCCATTTTTTCAATATTCAAGCAAACATATTTTTGACTTGAAGTGACATGGGGAAATTTATGTAACATATGGCATGTCTAATGTGCAGATATGTCACACTCCACAATAATTTTTATCATGAATTTTTTATATGCAAGTAGTGATCTATCATCAACTATATTTGTATTTGCATGTCTTTTCAACATATCAAGGTAATTTTATGATTTCTTCCCAGATTTAGCTATACATATTTAGAGATATAACTTAATACAATTTTCCTAGAAACAACTAGTTGATAGTCAACATTCGCATACCAAATTACAAGCATGGGTGGGCTATGAATATTTAGGTGATCATCATTTCTTGCTAGCTTGTAGGATTTTTTATACTTAGCATCATATGTCAGTGTAGAGGTAAGTTGTTGTTGCCAAGGTGCTTTATACTAACATTTTAATTACTCTCCTTTTTTTCCTTAAACAAGCATATTCAAATAATTTTGTGTTCCTTTCAACTATATTTAGCAACTCTTCATAATCTATGATTGGATCACTAGAAAGAATCCAGCTCATGGAAAACAAGCTTAAATTTTCTTCAGAACATCGATACATTCTAAGCATTCTTTGTTTAGAGCAACGTGGATTCCAAGTTGAAACATATCTATCAAAAAAGTTTCTTGCAATGGTAACATCATGGTGATTGGACCAATCAAGAGTGTCCATGTTCAGGGTTTCTAGAAGCCATAAAAAACCATGCACATGTGTACAACCATGATGCTTCCATTCATATCTATACCAATAATATTTTGCATGCAAAATATTTTCAATCACCTCTTCATAGAAATTTGAGAATCTATGATGCAGATATAAAGATGTTATGTATCAGGGTCTTTTTTGAAGGCTTCATCGCCAAATGATCTACTGAAGAGAAAACATTTTTCAGATTAGGACATTTTGTATCTACATAGCTCAAAGTGAAAAAAGGGTAGGTATCCCAAGTTGTTCAATTATTGTAGATAGTTGGGCGTCACAAGAGTTCCAAAAAGAGTGAGTCCCACATAATGATGCACCAAAATGTATCAATTGCTCTACTATTTGGTCATTAGTAGTAGCTTGAATGTTTTCACGTAGTACAAACAAAGACTTCAAAATTCTTTCTTCCAAATCTACTTTGAAGAAGACACAAATAGTTTGTTGAATGTGATGTCTTATTATCAAGTTGTAGAGAAAATACCTAAACCTGACATGTTTTCCAAATCTATGGTCAAAATATCTCAGTAAGTGGAGGGCATATTCATGCAACTAAATTTGAATATTCCTTGGTTGTATGGGAAGTACTGCTTTAGTGTGAAACAATGTTGGAAAATCCATTGTAAATAAACCTTTAGTGTTGTATTCATTAACAAGAGAAGAGCTAATTTTAGGCCAACACAAGATATTATGCTCCTTTTTTTCAATTTGTAATACCTATTTGATTGCTTTGAGCTCTTGTGTAGCATTTGGGAAGAAAGGGATAAATGATGAAAAGGTTGAAGAGCCATTTTCATGTTCAACAACATTTGTTGAGCTAGTTGACAACATCAACTCTTCATCAAAATCTCGCTCTATTGTATGTAATAAATTGGAGACATCAACATCAATATCAAGTAACATATTGAGAGCCTCAACATCATTCTCAACATCATTGTATTATTTTTCATATTGAATTTTATATTTCAAGGCATCCTTTACATAGTGTTTATAAAAATAACAATCATAGCTTCCACATTCAATGATAGTCTATCGTACAATCACAACCTCAAGGTCTTGTAATAGGTGTGGAATTTTTTTTGCAATGCTCGAGATATCTTGAGGAAAGCTTATCATGTGACCACTAAATTTATACTACTCTCCTCTAGCATGGGACACTTGTAAAATTGGATCCACCCTAGCAGTAATCATATATGAACAACCCATGTTAGCTTTTTTAGCAAGAATGGTTGTGGGCCTTGGTCCATGCCATTTGTAGAACTAAAACGGTGGGAGACTTTTCCAAAATAACATAAAGTACACATGGTTGTTGAACTGGATACACGAGTGCACATCCCAATGTATTTTTCTTTGAATATCTGACAAGAAACAAGGTTTGACAATGCATCTATGCAGCACCAGAATCATTTCACTGAAGAAAGGCAACAATCATTGAAAATTTCATTGAGGTGTTGTTGGTGTGCTAGTGTAGTGGGATGATTGAGCTAAGAGTGTATATTGAAAATATATTATGGTGTTGATATCTATATGTTTCTGTCCAAACTACCATGCATACTTTGGAAGCCTAGGAGAAGAAAATTCAAGGAAAAAGGAGTGGCATTTACCATTGCCAATGGGGACTTGCAAGGGAATATTGACAATAGGAAAACCTATAGGTGTGCTTGTTGTAGTTAGCCTTTGTTGCAATGATTTTGTATGACACTTTGCACAAATTTTCTCTTTATGCTAGCTATAGTAGAAATGGTTTTGTTGTTTTTTAGCCTTTTTTATTTCAGCAACTGATTGGACTATTGAACTTGAATGTATTTGGATGGTGTAGGAATAAATATACAAGATCAACCATATTACCATATATGAATATACATGTATAACCATAGATATATTTAAAGTAGTAATTAGACATAAACATATAACAAAATATATGTGTATCCATGTGTATATAAATGTATATCTATGAATTATCACAAGAGGAATAACAATGTTTTGATGCAGGAGCATCCAGTGGTCTAAGGGTAATCTTGTATCACCCAAAAATATGATTTCCATTTATGTTTTCTTTTATTTTCTTTTTGTAGATGTCTTCGCATTTTTGGATACCCTTTTCGTCAAATAAGAATTCCTAACTTTTAGAACTTTTTTTTTTCCTTTTTTGCTCAACTACTATTTTTAGTAGTTTTGAATTTCAAGGTGTGAGAAGGAAAAAATTTAAAGGGGGGTTCAGGAAAGAAAAATAAGCACTTTGGCAAAAGAATTAGGTGAAGATCATTCCTGGTTTGAAAGTTATTCAAATTTTAGTCTCTAATTTTTTCTCTCAAAACCCTTTTTAGTCTAGTTTGAGGCACTAAACGGTCTTGCACAAATCGATACCTTTCCAATAGTTCAAACAATTTTAAAAATGGAGTCTTGAATCAAAAGTTATGGCTTCTAGAAGTTGGCCGATTTTTGGAAAATTGCCAATTTTCGAAGTAGGACTCAGTTTTTGAATTTAAAATTGTAATTTTTGGGGCCAAACCACCAAAACTCATAATTCAAATGTTGTTTGGCTCCAAAAGGGAAAAAGACCTATTTATGGGGGGGGGTTCTAATTTTTGATAGCTTTTTGGGGAAAAGTTCATATGTTGCAAATAGAGTATTCTGTAATTTTTTGTAGCTTGCATGTATTGTAGAACTCAAGGATTTGAGATCTTCTGCATGTAATATTTCCATTTCCAAATAATAATAAAGTTCTCTAGTTGTGTGCATTATTTCTATGTCTTAGGTTTTCTCCCTTGTCAGGTTTGAACATTGGAATATATAAAAAATATATATACAAGTGTTCTACAAATCTCTATGCTAACCATTTTCACTATTTCACTATTGTTACATGTCACATTTAAAAGAATAAAATATTGGATGCATGCAACCACTTCAAAGTTATGGTTTTTTTTTGTGCCTATATACCATAAGTTTTTGTTACCCATCAAATTATCTTTGGCCTATCTATTCAGAGTTTCCCACCAGGATTCTTGTTACCCTAGGCATGCAAAAAAATCCTCTTCACCTCCAATGAATATGTTTGGAAGGCCGACGGTGAGTTTCCTAGGGTTTTACAGCATGACGGTCCATGGAGGTGGAGTTTGTTAACCACATGGGATGGCAATGATGGAGGGCAAGGATGCCTAGATAGGCGGAAGCAGAGTGGAAAATGCTTGCTTATGTTGTTTCACAATGGCAATGAACATAATAGGAGGAATTATACCTTTTATACAATTTCTCTATATATCTATAATATTTAGTAGCAAAGAATGCAACTTGAATTTTGAATTGATAAGGTAGTTGTTATGTTCACTATTTGTGTTGTATTAATACTTGTCAATAGGAGTAGTTGCATATATATATATACATGCAAAGGGTCAGTATGAAAGCATAAAGATATTCAAAATAAAATCACTTTAGTAGCTGTAAATGTATGTTCAGTTTTGCATTTTGTGTGGATGGGACATGTTATATGCTTTTTGTGAATAGTGCATTTTTTTGAATAATATACTACATAAACATACACATATAATTTCCCCTACATATGTATATTTTTTAAATGCAAATTAACATAGGAGCAATTGCATATATATATATATATATGCAAAGGGTTAGTATGAAATCATAAAGGTATTGAAGATAAGATTAGTGTAGTAGCTATGAAGGTATGTTCAGTTTTGCATTTTGCATGAATAGAACATGTTATATGTTCTTTATGAACAATGTGTTTATAGATTATTGTAGCTCACCTCTTCTATTCTCCATATTTTAAGGTTCTATTTAATGTGGGATTTTGATCACTTATCATTTTCCTATGATTCTTAAGTGTTTTTCTAATAGCTCTTTTACAATTTCCCAAATTTTCTATAATATTTAGTACCAAATAATGTAGCTCGAATTAGGTGCAACATAGAAGTTATTTGTTTTCTTTGCATCCTCAAATTTAGACATGGAAGGAAATTTTGTTATTGTTTTATGGGCTTTCTACTCAACAATACATTTTTTTTTCAAATTCACCATGCAAATATGAACATAACAATTTTAATCTACAAGACTTCCTTTTGAACTTTTGGTTGGTTTGCATCCTAACACATGAAGTATTCAAAATATACAGTTACAACTGCTAGAAATCAATCAAAGGTGGTACACATATAATTTTTGTGTACATATATACATATATACATATGCATATACATATACATATACATATATATAGGCACGCACACACACACAAACATTGGATCTAGTTGTTGCATACATAAACTAATACATTCACTATTTCATTGCAATGACCACCATAATAGGAAGGATAATATTGAATGGTTTCCTTAAATTATGGCCATGTGCTTTGAAGCTCTCACCATAGTTTTGTGCACTATTTTGGGTATTTTTCAATGTATCAATTTTCAATAGACACATTGTAATGGGACAGTCCAAACAATTTTTCAAATTTTCTATGAACATGTTCCACATACCACATTATAAAATTATTTGTTATTAACATCTAAATGCTATATCATTGAATACTATAGTTCAATTCTATTGGGTTGTTTTTGAGTATTTTTGGGTCTGATCAACATAATGCCAAAGATGTGCAGATATGATGACTAATTGTTTGAAATAGTTCTATGCACTATTTTTGGTATTTTTCAATATTTTTAGTTATGATAAAAAAAATTGTAGTTACAGAGTATAGACAATTTTATAGCTTTGCTATGAACAAGTTCCACATATTGCAGTGTTAAATACTTTCTTATTAATAACATTTGATTGGAATGTTGTAGAATGCTATGAAGTCAAAGTTGGTTGTCTCTTTGCAGCCTACAAAGACAAGTTCAATTGAGGAATATGTACTTGACACACAAAATGCATAAAGGAGTAAGGAAAACAAAGTCTACAAAGGGATGTTTTTATGTATTGGAAAAGATCAATGCATATCTACTTCCACATCTATATGCTTTGCCAGGGCCAGCCATGTGTGTATACACCTAAAATCCAAGAAAAATAGAAAAATAAATAGGAAAGGGTATGTGATGTGCATTTTTGTATTTGATAATTATAAAATTAAAGAAAATAAAAAGAAATGTTAAAGTTCCATACAAAAGAGGAAGGAAACAATAACAACAAATTTGCAATAGGTATAAGAAAACATAAATATAAACTTACAAAATCAGGATCTAAAGGCTAGAAATTTGTACCCTTAGAGCTAGACTCCACAGTGGAACCTATGGGGGATGTCAACAAATCAATCTTGGGGGGCTTTGGAGACCCTTCCACAAATCCCTATTCTGTAGACATAGTTCTGGGAACTTTTACATGGAGAAAATGTTGCAATTTGAGTTGACTGATTAAGAGCTCTATTTCACAATAAAAACAAAAGATTAATGTATTGAAACTTCCAATGGCAACTGGTAGAAAACTTAGAAATATCAATAATCTATCAACCATTTTACCAATTTGATTAAATGAAAATGGGTATAACCATTCCACTTTTAATACTTTCTAAATAGTAGGAGATACAACAACATGAATAAAATACAGTTTTAATAATTTCCAAACAATAGGAGATACAACAACAAGAATAAAAATGATAAATAAAAATGTATGTATCCCTATATGTATTTGTTTATCTTTGACGTTTCTTACATATGTATGCATGCAGTTTTTACTATATTTCTACATATATCTATATACAAATATTTGTATATGTTGCTAGCTAGTCCCTTCATCCTTTCTTATCCAAAAAATAGGATATACAATAGTAAGAATAAAAATTATTAACTACATATATGCATTTAATTTCCCCTTTGTCTACACATTTAAAAAACACACATATAACTAGATATATATATATCCATATGTAAACATGTATATATCTATTTATATATACACTACTATATCTAAATAGATGTGTATACTACATTTATTCCTGACTATGTAATCATTGACATGCTAAGTAAGGACCTTCATAAAAATGGGCATAATGTCAAAGGTGCACAATGACAAGAAGGAACAATAAGTAGAGGGTGAAAGTTTTGCAAGTCAACAACATGTTTTAAACATTGCAACTTATTAATATATATATGCAACAAGGGGATCTTTGCCACCTTTGAACACAAAAGTAGAATGGTAAATGGTTGCTCATGGTGTTGGAAAATGGAAATCAAAATGGCGAGAGGAAGCAAATGCAATATTCAATGTTTGTAGCCTCAAAAAATTACAATGTTGTTGGCTTGAACTATAAGGTATGTGTAGGATCATGATGGGCCAAAAAGTGGCAATATGATGGGTATGTGGCTGATGACTTTTTTTTTTACCCAAAATCGATTAAACGAAAAGGGTTTTTAAAGGAGATTTTCAGCTTTCCACCAATATAAATTATGCTTTACTTTGAATTTAATAAGTAATTATTATTCATTTTCTATTCAAATTATGACTAAAAGTCTAATTGATAGGGTAGGATAAAAAGAAACATCTATAGCTTTCAAATGGTATCACATTTTTTGAATCCAAAACACGCGTTACATTCTATGCTTTGCATACTATAGGATTAAAAAAAAGAAAAACTGAATTTCACGAAGTTTTGACCAAGTTAAGGTGGTCAGACATACAAGTTTTTATATTTTCTAAAAGTTGTAATAAAAAAATCATAGTTACTTATTTACTTGGAAAAAAATTACAAAAAAATATGCATCACATTGGGACATGAGTCCTCTACTTATATCTAAAATCTTGTAAAAATATATTATCATTTTATTGTGGTTAGGGCGGTCAGACAGACACCTACTTCTTATTTTTTCCCTGAAATATAAGTACTACTACATTGGAATTTTAAATTTTCACCAAATAGATTTTTTCTCTTTTTAAACAAACCTAGTAGTTTAGAAACTAAATTCAATTTGTTACATATTAGATTCTTACATATTTTTGAAATAATATAGATAACTTATTCAAATTTTTACGTCAAGTTTCCTAACTCTGATTTTTTTTAATTTTTTGCCACTTAAGGGCCCGTTTTTTCCATAATGATCCTACAAATACCCTATAGTTTTGTGGACTTTTTTTTGTGTTTTTCAATGTTTTTCAGTTTTGATACACACATTGCACTGCCAAAGTGTAAACAATTTTACAACTTTTTTATGGACATGTTACACATACTGCATCCTTAAATGCTAAATAATACTTACATCTACTATTTTTAACTCTTTTTAAATCAAAGTCTACATATATAAAAATAAAGATAGCATACACATCTATTTAGATATACATGATGTGTATATATAAATTGTTGTTGCATTGTCAAATGAGCCATAGCGGTATTGGTCTATATATATGGATATATATTTCTTCCTATATGTATATTTTTAAATATGAAACATGGAATTAAATACATATACATATGTGTATACGTATGTGTTTATGTTTTGTGGAATTCAATACAATTTCCCTTTTTTTCAATAATATTAAGTAGAAAATAAGTGTTATTCTAACACCTCTTATACAATTTCTCTATTTTTCTTCAATATTTATTACCAAAGTCTATCACCAAAAAATGTATAGTTGGAATGTTTTACACTCACTTGAGTTTCTCTGATGGACTTTGGCTTGATTTTTTTGAGATTTAATGTTGTAATGTGGTCAACACATTCATATTAGGTCTTGGACCCTTAAGAATCATTGATAATTCTAGGATGTCTTGTAAAAGTGTTGTGAAGTGTTGTAACCCACTTTCACACTTTTCTAGGACCATTTCATTATAATTCACTTAAGTAACCTCTTTTTTATCACTTACTAAGTCTTATTTCAAAGTGTTG